>CM059189.1:28605244-28755336 GCA_030323885.1 Branchipolynoe longqiensis
TAGAGCAAGGACTGGTTGGCTTAGTGTCAGGATAATGTGACTGAGTGGGATATCAGGTCATGGTACTGACGGCCTGGTCTCCAGGTGGGGAAGCCCTATAAAGTTACCATGAGTGTGGACTGACACAAGTCGGTACCCGTCTTGATATGACCTTCGATGTTGTCAGGATGCAAAACCCTGAAAAACAAACAACCAACCAATCTTCCCCCATATGAGTAGAACCGATTTGATCACCTTTGGTTATATTACCACTTTGGTTATATACTTACACTCTCAGGTTGGCCGTCCTGATATGACCGTAGATGTTGCTAGGACGTAAAACAACAACAAACAAAAACTCTCAGGTTGGAGAGACTGTATTCACGCTTCCAGCAGGATGTATTTCAAACAGTAGAGTGTCCACCTGTGAAGGTGTCGGTCATCAGATCGATCGTTCTCAGTAGACCCATTTGCAGCTTCGGCTATTTTCCGTTCCAACCAGTGGTTCTCCACAAGTGGTTCATCAAAGGCTGTGGTATGTGATGTCCTGTCTGTCCGAGAAGTGCATATAAAAGACTCTTTACTGCTTATTAGAAAGAGTAGCCTATATGATTCAAGTGGGTTTCCTCTAAAGAAATATGTCAGAATGACCATATGTTTGACTTCCAATAGCTGATGATAAGACATAAACCAATGTGCTTTAGAGGCGTTGTTAAATAAAACAAACTTTACCTTACTTTGTATTCGCTCCGAGGAGCACCTGTTTGTTTGTCTTTGTCTGAAGTCCTAACAACATCCAAGGTCATATCAGGACGGGTCAGGAGCACCGTGTACCCATTGTAGCAATTACGACGTAATAAATCACATATAAGTGATACACAAGACTCTCGCTTCCTTTACCCCGGGTTGGACGACATGAAATAGTGATTGCTAAGTTTATTTGGGGGCATGGTGAAGGTCAGCCATATGTTGGGAGGTAGGTACCTGTCTGCTACACTACACGCCACACCAGTTTATCGGGTAGACCCTCGCCTCAACGACCATATACTGCTTGACCGGAATAACATAAAGGGGTCAAGGCGGCGCTTTGACTATGCAAAAGTAGGTCAACAAGGGCGAGCCTACGTAATGGGTATGACACAATTTGCATAGCCCTAATTGGTCAGATATATGGGGTGACCTTGGTGACCTTGGCGGACCGTGACACCGGCCATTCCTGCTCAGGTGCAGTAAAACTGTAGAGAGAAACTAGGTAGGGGGTGGGAGTATGGTTGTAACTGTCACTGGGCTGGGTGTTTGAAAGGGGTTGAGCGCCCACTCCCTGTGTGGTAGGTCGTGGGTTCGATTCCCAGCTGAGTCAAACCAAAGACTTACAAAACTGATATTCTTCTTTGTTGGAGTGTTATGTCCTGGCAACATCTGATGTCATATCAGGAAGGTATCGACGTGTGACAGCATGCACTCTTAGTATCTTTATAGTGTTGTCAGACTGAAATACCGGGCTGCTAGCACTTTGATTCAATTTCCCACTCAGACATATTTTCTTGATTCTGAGCAAACCAATCCATGTCCTCTCCTATTAATGCCAAGTGCCAGGCTAGGTAGTGACAAGTATAAATTTAGTAAGGCGTTGGTTTGATTCAGTCAGGGTTCGAACCAACAATCTTCTGCACCGGAAGCTAGCGAGCGCTCTTACTGATTTGGCCACCTTGTCTGGTCAACATTGATACTTGTCACTATTCCTTGCCAAGAGTTCGACATTATTGTCTCCCAGACAAGGTCTCCCAGACCTGGTCTCCCACACCAAATCTCCTGAACCCTTAGGCCGTATTCGATTATGACGGTCCGGAGCCCCTCGGGTCATCCGAGTCGTCAGGATTTCAAATATAACACCACGAGTGGAGCCTAGAAATACAAGGGCCATGTGCAAAACCGTGGTGTTCTCTGTGGCGGAGTAGTTAGAGTGTCTGACTTTTTTCTAGGTCAGACTCCTAATCTGAAGGTTGGTGGTTCGATTCCCTGTGTTCCCACCTCTGCCAATTTGGATTTCCACTGCTGTGTATAACTTACAGCATCATCAAAGGCCAGTTGCTCTCATACCATGTCTATGTGGTGTGGGAGGTTAAAAATCCCTTTGGTCAGTAAAAGTGTAGGCTCGAGCTTCCTATCGACAAACTGTCTAATGGTGAAAACAAGTCTATTCAGACTTATCCATGATAGGCAGTATAAATCTTCCCAGACCCCAGTGTCCCATGTCTTGGCTGGGGATTTCAGGTGCAATGGCGTCATATTTGTGCTGGTACCTGTATGATAACAGCTATCAGTACAAGTCCTAGGTGTTTTTTTAATGCTTTTTTTTTAATAGCCTAGATTAATTAAATGGAAATATAACTAAACTATGCAATCACAAAATACTTTAAATCCTATATTCTGTAGTTATATCGGTTCTTTTAAAAAAAAGGTTTGGATTAAGTAATTTTGTCCACCTCGAGTGTGTTCGTTTATGCAACTCGAGGTTGTAAGCCCTGCGCATGTGCCAAAAAGTGGTTCGGGTGACCCGAGTTGTTTAATCGAATACAGCCCTAATGACTCATGCATTATGTATTGTTTTCTATCTATTTTTATCCATGTTGCTGGAAACTATGTAACCCCTGCACTATCCATCAACTTAATTATTTCCATAAAGAACTATATCCCATAACACATCTCCATACACGCCATGTAAGTTTCTAACTCGTGCTTTACTTTCCGTCCGATGAAAACATAAAATTTTCAAAACCAAAACAATTATCTAAATTTGATTCTCCATATCTAACTTATATGCTGGTGCACTTATCAAACATTTGTCGTCACATATGAGGGGATACTGAGTCAATTAATATAACCTGTTACTGCAGAAGCCTATGGTGATAGAGTTTTGGCAAGCTTGCCTAAATTAATTTAGCATGTTTCCATTTCAAATATCTCTAAAGTTGGTGATTTAAAATAAAAGTTACTTCAAACTAAACTAAGGTACATTATAATGAACAACCTAATATGTTTATCTCAGAAAATGTGAGAAACTCAAAACCATCGGACTATGCAACTTTAATTAACTGGACAGGATGGCTGTGAATGGTTAAGAGCGCTGGCTGGCTTCCCATGTGAAAGGGCGCACGTTCGAACCCCGGTCGAGTCAAACAAATTACCAAATTTATACTTGTCGCTATCTAGCCTGGCGCTTGGCATTATTAGGAGAGGGCAAGGACTGGTTTGCTTAAAATCAGTCAAATGTGACTGAGTGGGATATTGGGTCATGGTGCTGGTGGCCCAGTCTTCTAGTGGGGCAGCACTATAAAGTCAACCTGAGTATGCAATGTCACAAATCGGTGACCGTCCTGATATTCAATAAGATGTTGCTAGGACGTAAAACCCCAACAAACATGTGTTAATTAGCTGGTGTTGGCTTGCAGAGATTGATTTGGATGTCCAGGCATGAGGATCACCACCTTGAGAGGTGCCGACCAAACCCATCCCAGCAAATTGGATCCTAAATTAATTTAGTTTCAAAATCGCCTACCTCGGCACTCTTACTAAGCGCAAACTGTAGCTTGAGTGAGTTCATATTAGCAGACGACATCCTGCGGTGAAATAGTCCCTGAACAGCTTCCAAATAACAATTTATGTTTCACACTCTGTCTACCACTAGTTGCTATGTTTGTATATTTGGCTAATATAATTTTCTAAATGGGAAATAAATGGTAATAAAGCGATGTTAAGTAGGGTTTTTTAATCTAAAATAAAAAATGGTGTGCCATTTTTGGTTTGGGTTAAGTTTCATTGTTTCTGGCAACATATAATGTCAGCTGACACAGATTTAACCACTTTAAAATCGCCTACCTCGGCACTCTTACTAAGCGCAAACTGTAGCTTGAGTGAGTTCATATTAGCTGATGACATCCTGCGATGAAATAGTCCCTGAACAGCTTCCAAATAACAATTTATGTTTCACACTCTGTCTACCACTAGTTGCTACATTTGTATATTTGGCTAATATAATTTTCTAAATGGGAAATAAATGGTAATAAAGCGATGTTAAGTAGGGTTTTTTAATCTAAAATAAAAAATGGTGTGCCATTTTTGGTTTGGGTTAAGTTTCATTGTTTCTGGCAACATATAATGTCAGCTGACACAGATTTAACCACTTTAAAATCGCCTACCTCGGCAATCTTACTAAGCGCAAACTGTAGCTTGAGTGAGTTCATATTAGCTGATGACATCCTGCGATGAAATAGTCCCTGAACAGCTTCCAAATAACAATTTATGTTTCACACTCTGTCTACCACTAGTTGCTATGTTTGTATATTTGGCTAATATAATTTTCTAAATGGGAAATAAATGGTAGTAAAGCGATGTTAAGTAGGGTTTTTTAATCTAAAATAAAAAATGGTGTGCCATTTTTGGTTTGGGTTAAGTTTCATTGTTTCTGGCAACATATAATGTCAGCTGACACAGATTTAACCACTTTAAAATTGCTACAGAAGCCTGACGAATCTGACCATTTCGGAGTTCCGTCTAAATTCCAATGTATGCAGTGAATGTGATTGGCAAGACTGACAGAATTGATACCACTAGTTTTTCGCTCTGAATATGGCACTTGCTGCTGACACGACATAAAAGCATCAGTAATCAATCAATTAATCAAAATAATGTCAAGTTATGACGACATGCATTTCTGGTAACTTTATAGTCAGTAATCAATCAATCAATCAAAATAATGTCTTATCAGGATGAGCACCAAGTTATGACAACATGCATTTATGGTAACTTTATAGTGCTGCCCCACTGTCTTCTGTGTTGCCGGCACCATGAGCCGATACCCCCACATTATCCTAATACCGAACTAACCAGTCCTTGTACTATCCTAGTAATGCCGAGCGCCAGAATAGATAGCGACAACTATCAATTTTATCAGTATTAATTTTGACTCTGCCAGGATTAAAACCCACGACTTCCCGCACGGGAAGCCAGCGCTTTAGTGGCTCGAGCCATCTCGTCCGGAAGATTTTTTTTTTGTTAAAGGCAAAGTGATTTCCGAATGGCATTACCAGGTTATTGACTTGGCCGAGACACGATGCAGCAGGCCTCTCAGACACCTCCCTCAGCTCCTCGCAGCTTATCCTCGGCCCATATTAGCCACGAAAAAAATCAAACAGTAAAATCAAAAGATGCTCAAAGATATTGATTTTTTTTTTTGTTAAAGGCTTTTATCAGAGAAGCTGTGTGCTGGCTGTATTGACACAAAAATAAAACAAAGGTAAAATCAAAAGATGCTCAAAAAGATTGTTTAAATTTTTTTTGTTTAAAGGCTGTTATCAGAGAAGCTGTGGGCTGGCTGTATCGACACAAAAATAAAACAAAGGTAAAATCAAAAGATGCTCAAATAGATTGTTTTTATTTTGTTTGTTTAAAGGCTGTTATCAGAGAAGCTGTGGGCTGGCTGTATCGACACAAATATAAAACAAAGGTAAAATCAAAAGACACTCAAAAGGATTTTTTATTTTTTAAAGGCTGTTATCAGAGAAGCTGTAGGCTGGCTGTATCGACACAAAAATAAAACAAAGGTAAAATCAAAAGATGCTCAAAAAGATTGTTTTGATTTTTTTTTTTGAAAGGCTGTTTGTTATCACAGAAGCTGTGGGCTGGCTGTATCGCCACCAGCCGAGACGAAACGCCACCCGCCGGAACCACCAGTCATGCGCGCGCACACACGGGTTTCATTACTTCCGGCCACATGGGCTTCGCGAGGCACACCGGGGTAGTGACTTCCGGTGGCTACCCGGGGGTGGGGGTGGGGGTGGGGGGCTGTGTGAGTGTGAGGTGTCGCGGTGGGGGTGGAGGAGAGAGGGGGAGAGGGGTCCGGGGGGGGGGGGGGGGGGGGGGGGGGGGGGGGAAGAAGGGTGGTCAGTTCAGCAGCTTATAGGTGGGAAAGGGATGGGGATGGGGAGGAGGTCTCGAGGGACCAGGGATAAGTGCAGCAGCTTATGGCTGCAAAAGGGATGGGAAAAGGGGACACGGTAGGGTGACGGGGAGGGAGGGCACCTTGTGGGAATGGAGGGAGGGCAACTTGGGGGAGGAGGGAGGGCACTTAGGGGAGGAGAGAGGGCACCTGGGGGGGAGAGGGCACCTGGGGGGAGGGAGGGCACCTGGGGGAGGGATGGCAACTAGGGGATGTATGGCACCTGGGGGAGGGAGGGCACATCGGGGGAGGGAGGGCACCTGGGGGCGAAGGCAGCTGGGGGAGCGAGGGCACCTGGTGGGAGGGAGGGCACCTTGGGAAGGGAGGTCACCTTGGGGAGGGAGGGTACCTGAAGGGATGGGAGGGAGGGCACCTGGGGGAGGGAGAAAGGGCACCTGGGGGACGGAGGGCACCTGGGGGACAGAGGGGAGGGAGGGCACCGAGGGAGGGCACCTGGGGGACGGAGGGCCCTGGGGAGAGGTAGGCAAAAGGGGAGGGAGGGCACCTGGGGGACGGAGGGCACCTGGGGGGAGGTGAGTGCCGCAGTTTGTGGGAAGAACGCGGAAAGACGGAGGAGGGGGAGGTGGACACCTCTAATATAGGTGAGGGTTGAATGCAGCACTGGAGGGAACGTAGAGGGAGGGGCCCTAGGAAGGGGGGGGGGGGGGGTTAGTTTGGTACATGTGGGGGGATGTGGGGACGGAGGGAAGAATAAACCTAGGTTGGTTGGTTGTGAGTTTTACGTCCTGACAAAATTTAAAGTCATATCAGGACGGGTACCGACTTGTGATAGTGCACACTCATGGCGACTTTATCGTGCTGCCCAACTGGGAGGCAAGGCTGGCAAGTGAGGTGGACTGGAGGAAGAAGAGTGGGGAGGTAGGGGAGAGACAGGGGGAGAGGCAGGGGGAGAGGAAGGGGGGAAGGAGGGGAAGTAGTGAACGTAGAAGGGGGAGGGGAAGGAGGGCTTTTATGGAGCGAGGGACCGAGTCTCGGCTCGTGTGGAACGAGGGGTGGAGGGGAGGGATAGTGCAGACGGAGGGGGAGAGGGACGAGAAGGAAGGGGACAGGGAGGGGATAGGGGAGCGGGGCAGAGGATGGGGGGAGCGATGGGAAGAGGCGGAGGGAGGGGGAGGGGAAAGGTAAGTTCTCTGTGGCAGCGTGGTTAGAGTGTCTGACTTTTTTCTAGGTCAGACTCCTAATCTGAGGGTCGGCGGTTCGATTCCCTGCGCCCCCAGCTCTGACAATTTGGATTTCCACCGCTGTGTATAACTTACAGCGTCATCAAAGGCCAGTTGCTCTCATACCATGTCTATGTGATGTGGGAGATTAAAAATCCCTTGGGTCAGTAAAAGTATAGGCTCGGGCTTTCTATCGACCAGCAGTGGAGTGGGGAAGACCAGTCGTCTGTGACTGGGATTTCCCCTGCTTGGGACAACTAATATACCAATAAAAAAAAAAAGGAGAGACAAATAAGTGTTCACACTTCCTGTCTACCATTCGCTATATCGAAAACAGAAAAGGAGTGGGTTGGAGAAGTGTAGAGGGGACAGGGATATGGGGAGGGCGGGGAGGGAGGAGGAGAGGGAGGGGAGGAGAGGGGGAGGTAGGGAGGAGGGAGGAGGAGAGAGAGGGGAAGAGGGATGGGGATGAGGAGAGAAAGCTTGTCAACGTAGCATTTTGTGGAAGGAAAAGAGGCGTGGGAAGAAGGAGAGGATGAGGAAGAGGAAAGCGGACAAAGGTCCTCTAGGGAGGTGTGATAAGTGTAGCAGCTTCTGAGAAGGCTAGCGATAATGGGGGAGGGTGGACAGCATGTGGGGTGGGGGGGGGGGGAGAAGGGCGAAGGTCGGGAGATCTGGTTGGAGTATGTGCCTTGAGTCGTTCCAGAAACACGAAGTGAAGCTTAATTATGTAAACAGACCACAGGACAAACATATATATGTATATATGGGTCACTCTCCTGAAAACTGTCCAGCAGTGTCACATGGAGAGTTAAAATCTAATATTTGAATTTTTTAACATTTTTTGGTTGCAAATGAAAGCTGGAAAGCTCCCCTTTATATCGATGTAAAATATAAATTGAAGAGATAAAAATTGAAGGTGTAGTCCGTGATTAAGCTATGTCTTATGGCAGTATAGCATGTGTTGCTCAGATGTAACACATGTTTAGGATACCACACAGTCTGCTTAATAAAAATCTAAGCAGAATTAAATAATTTCATACTTAGAAGCATATTAATCATGGCATAATATACAGAAATATGTAGTGCTTATATTGATTTTTTTTAAAGTCATTCCCAGCCATGCCTTATTCACTGAATAATTAGTGTACAATATTTGTGTGGCATCCAGACACCACTGGTTACATCTGTGACGGAAATTTGTAATGTTATTTCTGAAGACATCAAATAATTCTTTTTTTTAATTTAAGAATGCACACATGTTAATAAATACTTCCGTTTTGATCCTGGAACTGTTTTGTTTGATATATCAATGCAATACTAGATTAGATGTTAGTAAGGATTCAACCATGTCCTATATGTCATGTTACAAATGGTTGACTGTACAATGGTTTTTTTTGGTAGAAAAACACTTCATAACTAAAAGGACGAAGGTTGCACACAGTTTATTTTATTTCCCTTATTTCTTACATCAAATCTGAGCATGAATATGAAAAGTATAAGGGAAAATATAAGTAGGAAGTTTTTGTATTGATGTTTTAAAATCCCATCCCATGCTGACCAGTTTCAGGAGGGTGACCCATATATATAACTGTATATTTACAAGTACATGGATTTTTTATTGTTTATCCCACGGTATACCAACAGGGGAGACGGACGCTCTAACTCATTTGGGGGGAGGGGGGGTGACGGCAGCCACCACTCGCTCAACTGCCAACCAGACTCCCACAAATCTTTCACGGGACTCACTAAAAACTCATGGGACTCACCAAAAGCTCTCACGGGACTCACTACGCCCACACCCAGCGCTGGGAACCCGTTACATGTGGCGGGGGGGGGGGGTGCGGGGGCGGGGGAAGGGGGGCACTACATATACATATATGTATATATGTTTATATACAGATATACATATAAATATTTAAATATACATATAAACATACACAGGTATGCATATAAATATACATATACATATTTGTATATACATATTACATATGCATTTATGCATATGTATTGGTATATAACCAACATATACATATATATAGATACATATACATATATATATATGCAGAGATATACATATATGTATACATAAATACATATGCAGACCTATATACATTACTATATATATCTATATAAATACATATTGTATTTAGAGATGACTACATATTGTAATATACATATTGTATTTAGAGTGGTCCTCCATTTGTCACTGCTAAGTTAATCCATATGTAGTCTGTGTCACTATCAGACTTATTACAACAATTCAATGTGCCTAAGTCTGACACTTTCACACTCAGATTTTAACCAAAAACTGCCATTACCCTAAAAAATATTCCATTTATATTTTAGTGTTGGGTTTTATTTTTGATCATGCATGTACATGCACACATACACATACTTATGTGTTATATGTATATATATGTGTATATGCACATATATATGTATATATTATATATAATACATACAGGATATTGCTATATCAGGTGAAGAATAACTTACCAGTGTTCTTAAATATAGGGATGACTGTGTCAGATCCTTCACAATAGTAATCCATTTGCATGTAACAAGTAGACTGTTGTGTAGTGTATGCCTTCAGAAATATGTGTGTGCAGTGCACTGTGATACAGACCCTTATAAACCAAAACCAATCCACTCTCACACCTATTCTAAGGGCATAAGCTCTGACACCTTCACACTCAGTGAGTTCAGCTGTCAGTGAAGGTGCAGCCCAGAGAACCATTGGCAACCTGAGGTGTGAAAGCTTTCTTTGAAAATGTTGGTTAAAATCTTATTGTGAAAGTATCAGAGCTTAGGCCACCTTGCAATAAGTATGATAGTGACACAGACTACACATGGGTTAACTTACCAGTCACAAATGGAGGACCACTCTACAATATGTGATGCAGTCATCTCTAAATACAATATGTATTTATATACATATATATATAGTCATGTATATATGTCTGCATATTTATGTATACATACATGTATATCTCTGCATATATGTATATGTATGTATATGTGTGTATATATATATGTATATGTATGTATATGTATGTATATGTATGTATATGTATGTATATGTATGGATATGTATGTATATGTATGTATATGTCTGTATATGTATGTACAGTAAAACCTCTCTAAATCGAGGTAGAATATCCTTACAATGGTATCGTTGGGACCCAAATAAGGCGATCGATATAGGGGAGTGGTCGATCTGTGGAGGGGTCGGTATAGAGAGGTTTTACTGTATATGTATGTATGTATATGTATGTATTTGTATGTATATGTATGTATATGTATGTATATGTATGTATATGTATGTAGATGTATGTATATGTATGTATATGTATGTATATGTATGTATATGTATGTATGTATGTATGTATGTATATGTATGTATATGTATGTATATGTATATATAGGTATATGTATGACATTTATAATAGGCATAGGGGGTTTGGGGGGGGAGGAGATGGCAGCCTCTTGGTGCCGGGAATCCCGGCTTCCCGGCACCAGGGTTCCCGGCCTCCCAGCACCGAGAGTCCCGGCACTGGGCCTCAATTCAAATAATATAAACATAAATAAAATGTGATAACCAACAATAAAATAAATGAAATATAAATGCAATAATATACAAGGTAAGTTTTAATTAATGTTGCTGTACCAGCAAGAAATGCCATATTCGTGGGGATTATGCATCAGATGCAAAATTACAGTGTGATTTATGAGCATAGCTTACTGGCCTCCCAACACCAGCCCTCCTGGCACCGACCTTCCCTTAAATAATATGAATAGAAATAAAAAGTGATAACCAACAATCAAATAAATCAAATACAATAATATTTAAGGTAAGTATTTCTTAATGTTGTACCAGCAAGACAG
This sequence comes from Branchipolynoe longqiensis, assembly GCA_030323885.1. Lineage (NCBI taxonomy): Eukaryota > Metazoa > Annelida > Polychaeta > Phyllodocida > Polynoidae > Branchipolynoe > Branchipolynoe longqiensis. Next base: position 28,616,291 of record CM059189.1, read on the forward strand.
TCCATATTTGTGGTGATTATGCATCAGATGCACAATCACAGTGAATTATTTATTATGCATATATATATTGGTGTGCAAAAGATATATCTAAACGATGTACAACAGTCCCCACAGGAGCTCCCCCAGTGGCAAGTGGAGTATAGGAGTGGGCCACAGACCAGCATATACCCCCATGGTTGGCTGGAGGTTCCTCTATTGTTTGGGATTCATGGCTATACCAACACAGTATTATCTTGGGCAGTTCTGGCCTGTAGCCATGTGTTGAACTAATTAATTATTTCCTAATATTCACTGTTAATTTACTCAATCCGGTCCCAGCTAAATGTCCTGGAAATATTTGGGAAATTAGATATAATCTTTTGCTTTCTAGTGATGTATTCCAATATGAAAACATCCCAAAACTCAGTGTGCCACTACCATATTTGTGAACCTGCACATTGATCCTATATAAAATTCGACCTTGGTAATTAAACCGGGGGTCGAATTAGGTATATACCCACCATAGCCCAAACGAGGTCAGCTACCCAACCTGCTAAAGTCATAGCAGGATGCGTAGGAGGGGAGAGAGATCAGCTGCATATGTTAGACACGCTGTGCCAGGGTTTATAGTTTGTCGTTATATGTATGTGGAATTGGAGCGGGTTCAGGTAGAAACTGTTGACACTAGAGGGCGCCATGAAGGTTAGGGAGGCAACTTAGTTATTTTGCTGGGGTTTTTTTTGGGGTGTACATTAGTTGACTAAACAAGAAAAGTTCCAATCGCAAACAATTGGTCTTCCTCATTCCACTGCTGCTCGTTACCATATCCGAATAGTGCCGAGTACCAGGCTAGGTAGTGTGACATGTATCAATTTGTATGTTATTGGTTTGGCTCGACTAGGTTTCGATCCCACGACATACCAAAATGAGAGACGGATGCTCAACTCATTTGCCCATCCTGTCTGGTGTTTGCAACGAGATCGGATAGCCTCCTGATTATATATATATATATATATATATATATATATATATACATATATATATATATATATATAGGGGAGTGGAGACGAATCTTACCTGGGTATAGATGATGGATAACTGTTGTTTTACCGAGGTATAAGCCTCGGATAGACGTGGGCTAGGGAGAGAGGTAAGCACATCCGGTCCAGCAATCTTTACCTACTTAATCAGGATAAATGAAACAAATAATCTAAAAGTACATCAATGGTGACAATGGTACTAAACTGCGAAGTTTCCTTGGTATAAGCAAACGAATAGACGTGGAAGGGTGTGGCGGGGGGGCCCTAGCCCACGTCTATCCGAGGCTTATACCTCGGTAAAACAACAGTTATCCATCATCTATACCCAGGTAAGATTCGTCTAACTAATCTATTTTACCTCGGTATACAGCCTCAGGCTAGCCTCAGGCTAGGGAGAGGTTTACGTACTCTCATTTATCCTGTATTCTTATGTCACAAGTCAATAATAATTGTTAAACATACATTATCATCAATCAGCAAAATAACATTTTTGGTGAAATCGAAGTGTATTCTCACCTAATGCCGATCTAGTCTTGTAGCAGCTGTCGGCCTAGTGTGCTCGACTTTTCCAATCGTTTGTTGTAGTGGGTAGCAAACGATCGTGCTGTTTTCCATCCTGCATGGGCCAGGATCCGCTTGACAGAGATGCCAAGCAGTCGCGCCTTAGACGCCATAGCACCTCTTGTTGAGTGTGAAGCATATTTGTCCGTGTCAACGCCCGCCAATTTCAACATACTAATTGTCCATCTCGCTAGAGTATCTCGCGAAATGCCCTTGTGTGGCTTAATAAAGCTCACTAACAACTGTCTTGAAGTTCTCAAGTCCTTGGTCTTGGATATATAGGCCCTAATGGCTGATACAACACAAAGTTTTGGGTCTTCTTTGAAACTACTTACCCTAATAGTAGACAAAGGGTCACCTAATCTGTTAGATTTTAACAGCTTTGACAAATCAAATGTGGCCTCATTTCTATCTATTTCTAGGCCATCTAGTGATAGGGCAACAATAGTTTGTCCCCTATGTCCTGTTACTAATAATTAGAGCAACGCTACCTTAAACCCTAATTGTTTGAGATCTAAATGCCTATTATGAGGCCACTGTCTTAGCAAATCAAACACTACCGAAACATCCCAGAAGCGACTGTACTTCGGTTTGGGTGGGTTTCGTTGATAAATCGATCTTACAATCCAATGAATAACATGGTGTTTACCAAATGTCTCATTATTTATCCGTGGAAGGATGACGGATAAAGCACAGCGAGCAGCATTCGGTCGTAATGCGAAGCATTTCGTTTGATGTGAGGGGAGGGAGAGCGACTCACCCCCCCCCCCCCTTTCCCCAGCACTCGCGCCTCGCGCGACGCCGCTGCTCACCCTCCCCCTCCCCCCCCTGAGCGACTCACCCCCCCTCCTGCCACTGCTCACTTCCCCCCGCCCCTGAGCGACTCACCCCCGCCACTGCTCACCTCCCCCCGGCCCTGAGCGACTCACCCCCCTCCTGCCTCTGCTCACTTCCCCCCTTATAAGGCCGCCCGCCGGCCTCCCTCAGGCACTCAGCCTCCAGCCGCCTTCCAGCTCTCTGCCCTTTTTCTTCTTGGCTCTACTTCTCCTCATCATGCCCGGGCGCGGAAAGGGAAAGAGCCGGAAGACCTCCAAGTTCCCCGGCATGGCTACCCCGGGGCCCTCCTCGGGCTCCCCCGGGGGGCCCCTCCCCTCTACGGCCCCCACGTCGCCCGCAGCACCCTCGGGCCACGCCAGCAGCGAGATCGCCCTCCTCATCCAGGCCGTCACCCGCCTCACCAGCCGCGTCCAGGCCGTTGAGACGGGGATTGCCCGAGGAGCTTCGGACCTGCCTGCGCCCGCGCCGCGGCAGGAGCCTGCCTACAGCCTGCCGCCCGTCCCGGCGTCTCGGGCGCACGCTGCAGCCGGGAGCCGGCCGCCGCCTCCACCTCATGCGACTCAGCCCGGAGGCCTCCACCCGCAGTACGAGCTGTACAGCCGCGTCCACGCCAGCTCGACACCGTCGCTCGCCTACCGTCAGGATCCCGCGGAGCACACCCCAACATCCGCGGCCGACGCAGTGCGAGACATCCTCGCATCCGCCGAGGCGCAACACACCGTGCGCCGCCGAGGTATCCCCGCCGACTACGTCTTCCCCTGCGACCTCGTGGAGAGGGGGCCGGGGCGCAAGGCGGTAAAACTCGGGGAGGCCACTAGGGACGAGTATAGCCTCGCCCTCCTTACCCTGGTTAACCATCCCTCCTTCCCGGCCCACTCCCTCCAGGGCCTACACCACCACCACCTCACCGTCATGAGGGACATCCTCATCCACCCCTGGCCGACCGTCCGCCAGTACTCAGAGACCATATTTTCCTGGATCGCGGACGGAAGGCTCCCCCAGGGGTGGCATGACCCTGTGGCCCTCAACGCGGTCAGGCTCGACTCCCTCACCACGCCCACCACCCGGCCAACACCAGCTCCCCGAGGCGACGATGGGGCCCGAGGCGCACACCAGCCCCGGCATCAAGCCGACACCCGCACCGCCTACGATAGGCACGCTCACGGGGCTCCCTGCACCGCTTGGAACCGCGATCCCACCTCGTGCGATCGGGCACCTCTCGGAGAGGCTCACGGCGAGGTGGGAGACAGGCGCCGGCACGTCTGTGCGTATTGCGCCAATGTCCGGCGCATACTAACAATGCACAGCGAGGCCGGATGCCGCACCAAGCAAGCCCGTGAGCGCCAGACCCCTGCCGCCTCGGCGGATTTTTGATCCGCCGGCCTAGGCCGGCACCTCATCCCAACCATTCCCGACAGCCCCGCGACGCCCACCGACGGCCACCCAGCGAACACCGATCGAAACGCCACCCAGAAGAAGCCGAGGATCATCACCTCGCACCTCACACCTCAGACGACCCAGCCCAGCCTCACGAAAGACCCACCCAGCCCAGCCCTGAGGAGTTCGCTGCCCCCCTGCTCGACCCTCGCCGGACCTCCTCCCCCAAGGCCTCAGGAGCGGGCCTCCCCTTTTTTGGCCGCCCGCTCCCCCTCCACGTAGGCCCCGGACCCTCTTCTCAACCAGGCCTGCCTCTCCGGGCCCCGCCTCGGGCGCCCCGCGCCCCCGCCTCGGGCGCGCCTCGAGCCCTCCCCTTACTCTTTGGCGGAGGGCTCCTCGGCCCCCCCTCTACCAGAACTCTGACATTGCTCCCTATGAGCCCTTCCTATTTATCTTCTGCTCCTCATGAGCTCCTCACTTATTGCTCCTCACGAGCCTGTTGCTCCTCATGAGCCCTCTTATTGCTCTCTGCCTCCTCAGCCTGTTACCTCCTCTGTTGCCCTGCTTGTACCGTTTACCTTACATGTCTCATATGTTTCTGTTCTCTCACTGTTCTCTGTATGTTGCTCGAGGCGTCACAATAAACGCCTCAGTTTCCCACATCCGCCTCTGTTCTTCCTTCTCGCGCATCGGTCGTAATGCGAAGCATTTCGTTTGATGCGAGGGGAGGGAGAGCGACTCACCCCCCCCCCCCCCTCTACCCGCTTTCACCCAGCACTCGCGCCTCGCGCGACGCCCGCTGCTCACCCTCGCCCTCCCCCGGCCCTGAGCGACTCACCCCCCCTCCTGCCACTGCTCACTTCCCCCCGCCCCTGAGCGACTCACCCCCGCCACTGCTCACCTCCCCCCGGCCCTGAGCGACTCACCCCCCTCCTGCCTCTGCTCACTTCCCCCCTTATAAGGCCGCCCGCCGGCCTCCCTCAGGCACTCAGCCTCCAGCCGCCTTCCAGCTCTCTGCCCTTTTTCTTCTCCACCCACCCACCCAACTCTCCCTCCTCTACCCTCCCCCCTCTGCGGCGGAGGGCTCCTCGGCCCCCCCTCTACCAGAACTCTGACATTGCTCCCTATGAGCCCTTCCTGTATTTATCTTCTGCTTCTCATGAGCCCCTCACTTATTGCTCCTCACGAGCCTGTTGCTCCTCATGAGCCCTCTTATTGCTCTCTGCCTCCTCAGCCTGTTACCTCCTCTGTTGCCCTGCTTGTACCGTTTACCTTACATGTCTCATATGTTTCTGTTCTCTCACTGTTCTCTGTATGTTGCCCGAGGCGTCACAATAAACGCCTCAGTTTCCCACATCCGCCTCTGTTCTTCCTTCTCGCGCATAATAGATCCAAACCCTAAGCCTTCGTCCTCTAACCCTCGGAGAAAATTACCAACTTGGGAAATAGTAGGATTCATGGGTTTGACTTTCTTAATTAAACAATAAACACCCCACTTTTTCAAATATGTGGTATACATTTTAACTGTACCTTTACGCCAAGCATCTGCGACAAGTCTTTGTTGTGTAATTTTATCTAAACCGAATTGTTCTAAATATTTATTTAAAAAAGGAATGCCAACAACGGTGTTGTGGACACGTCCCCTCTTTGTTTTAGAGGGACTTGGTGTGTCAGATTGCCTGGTGATCTTCGGAATCGGAGGCAATCTTTGGCGGCTGCCTGTATGCCCGGTAGCCAAGGTTGCGTGTCCCAGTTGGGAACGATTAATATTGCGTGTGCTTTGTCCATCTTTATCTTTCGGCTTACCCGGCTGATCAGGCTGAATGGGGGGAAGATATAATAAAATTTATTCTCCCATGTGATAGAAAAAGCATATATATGCCAGGCATCAGGTTCTGGATGCCATGACACATATTTGTCAATTTTACAATTGTTTCGTGAAGCAAACAAGTCAACTTCAGGTTGGCCCCACTTTTGGCACACTGTGGTGAAAATGTCTGGATTAAGGGACCATTCCAAATGGTCATGAAAATGTCGACTTTTATGATCTGCTAAGGTATTTTGCGTTCCGGGAATATATGCTACTGTTAATTTTTCTAGCCATCGCATTACATGGCCTGGACTTTGTCCCACCCATGTTTCGTACATATGCCATTGCCGTTGTATTATCCGTTAAAATACGGATGTGTTTACGTGGTACCTTAACTAAACTAGCAAGGCCTAAATAAATAGCTCGTAGCTCTAAAACATTAATGTGATCTGAATTTTCTTCTTTCAACCAACGTCCCCCTGTTGCTATGGAATCGCAATGTGCCCCCCAACCTTCTAATGAAGCATCAGTAGTCACTACTGTGTTGGGTTCATTCATCCGTATAGGATTGGGGGAATTTTGAATATTATTAAACCACCAGTTAATGTCTTTCATTCCGTCTTCTGAAATAAACATTTTCCTTTCAAAATTGCCTTTAGTACGAGCCAACCCTAAGTTCTTATCTATTTCTAAAGATTTTATGTGGGCTTTCCCATATAGAATAGCCGGGGCGTAAGCAATAAGTATGCCAACTAGCACCGCGACCTGTCTTATCTTTGGCCTACTTAAGGCGACCAAGTGAGACGCCGTATCGTGAAACTTAGTCAGCTTGTTATCAGGGAGTGAAACAGTCATACACCGTGTGTTAATAATAAAGCCTAAACATTTAAGTTCAGTTGTGGGGACAAAAACTGACTTGTTATGATTCAAATAAAAACCTAACGTTGTCAGAAGGGAACATAAATCATCAACAGCGTGTTGACACTCATCAAATGATTGTGAAACAATGAAAGAATCATCAATGTAAGGGAACATAGTATGACCCTTATTTGCCATGACCGAAAAAAACGGTTTCAATAATTTAGTAAACAAGCGTGGAGCGCATGCTAAGCCATTTGGCATACATGTAAATTGAAATAGTCTATCTTCCCAAATAAATCGTAAGAATTTGCGGTGTCCTTCAAATATCGGGACAGTATAATATGCATCTTGTAAATCAACACTAGCCATCCAAGCATTCTCTGTAACCAAGTCTCTGGCAGTGTCCAGGGAAAACATTTTGAAATGTTGATATTCTACAAGTACGTTCAACTTAGTTAAATCTAAAATCATGCGAATATCGCCATTTGGCTTTGGCCTTGAAAAAATATTAGAGATAAATTCTCCTGGGGTGTGAGGCACCTCTTCAATGATACCTTTAGATTCAAAAAGTGCAACTTGTTCTGATAATGCTTGTTTCTCCAAATCATTAAATCTATATGGGAAAGGTACCCGTTGTTGTAACGGGATTTCAGTAAATGGAATCTTAACACCGGTAACAATATCTAAAATGTTAACGTCAGTAGTGACTTCGTACCAAGAAGAAATACAATTAAATATGTTCCCTGCACAAAATTCGCTTACATCTGTTTGTGTAGATTCTGCCACCAACTTAGGAAGTTGGGTTTGTGTAGCAATGTCTATTTGTTGCCTGGGCGTGGGAAGGATTGTTTCGGGGCAAACTCCTTCCTGAACGGGCGGTTCCCGTCGTTCCAACCTTGCCTGTCTCCCCGACCTCTGCCTCTGGGCTGAAAGCCGTAGGACGGGCCGGACCTGCCAGCTCTGCCTCCTCGGCGAGGACAAAAATCCCCTCGGGGGCGACAAAATCTTGACGAGTCGGCTTTCTTGGCCGGCTCAAGGTTACGACCACTCTTGGCTTCCGTCTCGACCTCCTTGAAGAGGTATGGAAGTTGGCCACCAAACATTTTCCCTTTATCCAAAGGTTTGCCCTTGATGGGTTTGGGCGGCAAAAAGAGAGTATACTCCTTGCCATCATTGTCCATGACCTTCTTAGATCTGGCTACTTCCTTCCCAGCTTGTGTGGTGACCGCTTTGAACACGTTTTCGTATCTACGGTAGCTCAAGAAGTTACTGGCAGCTGTGAGGAGGGCGACGCCCTTATCCATGCCTCTGGCCAGTGAGGAGAACTTGTTCTCAGTTTGCATCCGGTTAGCTACCGAAACGACTGAGGCGAGGACCCCTAAGACCGCTTTGTGAACGGTAAACAGAGCAGTCTCGAAGCGCTTCTTCTCCTCATTCAGATGGATCCCAGCGTCCATCTCTTTCACTACACTATCCGGGATACCTTTTATCCCGGAAATTTGCTCAGTGATTTTGTTGATCACCTCAGCTGGCTTAAAGGTGTTAAAATGTCCCTTTATAGTCTCGCGCATCATAGTCGTTGTTTTGACTTTCTTTCCCTTTTGGATCGGGCAGCGCTTCCGAATCTTGCCTCCCAGGTTGGCATAAAGGCCAGCCTTTTCCGTGTCTGAGTCCGACTCAGTAGTTGACGAGTCGGACGATGAATCGGAAGAAGAATCTTTCTTCTTCTTCTTCTTACTTTTCTTCTTTGGCTTCTTCACTTTCTTGCCCTTGGTGGCTTTGGTGTAATCATCACCCGAGGAGCTAGCCGGTCGTTTCCGCTTTTTGGCCTTAGGGCGCCGGGGCTCAGGTGCCGAATCCGTCTCTTCGAAATCAGAGACATCCTGCCAGTCTGAGTCAGCTGGCGGGAATTGTTGGTCCTTGCTGTGGAGCTCCTTCATCTTTTGCTCCACTAGCCTATTGACCTGTACGGTCAAATCGCCTGGGAACACCTCGTCGTCCTCACTCTCTCTATCTGAGAGCACATGTGCCCCCTGTAGTGGGGACGGCGGAGCTGTCCGATCCGGTGACGTATCGTAGCCGGTAGGCACGCGTCCCTCCGCAGCGGCGGGCGGCGGTTTGTTTCGCTTCGTAGCCATCGGTAGTCTGTAACCAAAAAAGGAAACTTAGTAACCGAAATCAACTCAACTGAACACCAAAGTGACGCCAGGGAACCTGGGTTGAGGATCTTATTGGTAAAGAGTAACGTATTTACACCGTTCTCAATACAGGCGTGGTAAGCTAAGTTTTGCGTAGGTTTTGGGTATCGAAACCAACCATACGTGGGGTAGGCTTCTAGAACCTCCCATCTCTCTGTCGCGTACACTTCTCTCACCCGCGGCTACTGCGCCAGCAAGTGAGAGAAAATGCTACGAAACTCGGAGAAACGCCTCATCAAAATGGGAGTCTATAAAAGAAACCCAGGATCATCCCCAACAACACCCTCTATTAGGGTCCGAAGGAATCTCCACAGGAGATGTGACGGTGTCAACATCTCTACCCGTACAAGCGGGTTTAATCGAACCACAGAACCAAGACAAAGGAATCCTTTGCTCTATCCGATTCAATTTTTAAAATGCTAATCTTGTCCAAACTGGACGTACGAAAGTTCTGAACTTTCCAATCTAGATGCGATAGTGCATCATAAACCAGCTTAACCAAAATAATCATGATTACTTACAGTTATTAGCTTTTTGTAGATAAATCCAACTGGAGCAACTCACGAGCGTCCTCCGGTCGTGAGTTTTTTATGCTAATTGCTGGACCGGATGTGCTTACCTCTCCCTAGCCTGAGGCTAGCCTGAGGCTGTATACCGAGGTAAAAAATATATATATATATATATATATATATATATATATATAGGGGAGTGGCCCATCGGTGGAGGTGATCGGTTATCCCCGATATATATATATATATATCACAAAACACTATTACTCCCATCTTCATTCTCAAACACTTCCATTTAATAAGATTGGTTTACTTCCTGCTATTACATATTCACCACTTTCTCGATAAATATATTGAGCTTAATTTCCTTTCACTGCTAAAGTGCATCGATAAATCTTTAGTGAATTTGTCTCAGATTCCAACCAATGCCTTACTCTGCGACCTCTTCCATGCTAATGTACAGACACATATATATATATATTTATTTATATGTACAAATATGTGATGTATGAGAATTATGCAAGTATAAATACATCCACCTACCATCCATGCCTCTACTGGTGGCGCCCCCTCTCTGATGGTCAAAACCTTGTGCGGACCAAGCCCCGTTTCAATGTCGGACCGGCGCTTGTGTCGGAATGATATCAACATGATGTAAGACTGATGAGTTCAGTCAGTCGGGTACCTCTTCCGGTTCCGGTGTAAACGGAAGTCTAGGGGGAGAACACCCCCCCCCACACACACACACTCCCTCTACTCTGCCGAGCTAATTGAGCTAGACACATAAATACACGCCCACTAATGACTGTGATTATTAGATGAAGGATATGTATATATATATATATATATATATATATATATATATGTAGATCTTTTCTTCTTAGCTGCGAATGAGGGGAGGAACCTCCAACTGCAGGAAGCCGTAGGGCCCGAGAGGGGGCGCCACCAGGCATAGATTTGTTTGTTTGTTCTTTTATGCCCTAGCAACATCTACGGTCATATCAGGACAGGTACCGACTTGTGACAGTACACACTCATGGTGACTTTATAGTGCTGTCCCACTGGGAAACCAGGCCGCCGGCACCATGACCTGGTATCCCACTCAGTCACATTATCCTGACGCTGAGCACACCAGTCCTTGCCCTGTCCTAATAATGCCGAGTGCCTGGCTAGGAAGTAACAAATACCAATTTTTAAGTCATTGGTTTGACTCGACCAGGCTTCGAACCCACGACCCCACGATCTAGCAGCACGGGAGATGGACGCTCTAACTCATTCGGCCATCCCGTCTGGCCCTTTCATGGGTGGTAGATGGATGTTAGCAACTTCCGTGTATGTATACTCACATAATTCTTATACACAATATATCTGAATGCATATATGTATAGAGTAAAACCTCTCTAACTGACCACCTCCACAGATCGACCACTCCCCTATATCGATCGCTTTATTTGGGTCCCAAGAATACCATTGTAAGGATACTCTAACTCACTAAACCGATCACCTCCCTAAATGGACCACTTAAAGTCGGTCCCGTGGTCTGTCGATTTAGAGAGGTTTTACTATATATATATATATATATATATATATATATATACATGTTATACATATCTCTGTGTATGTGGGTGTGTGCACGTGTGTAAATTAGCTGGGAATCGGGGGCAGAGTAAGGCATTTGTTGGAATCTGAGCCAAATTCACTAAAGATTTATTTATGGACTTTAGCGATTTTAGCAGAGAATGGAAATTAGACTGCATAGGTCTATATATTTATCAGAAGAAGTGGTGAATATGTAATAGTTGGAAGAAATGACAATCTATAAGTTGGTTGTTGAAGTTTTATGTCCTGGCAACATCTAAGGTCATATCAGGACGGGTAGCGACTTGTGACAATGCGCACTCATGGCGACTTTATAGTGCTGGCCAATTGGGAAATCAGGCCAATAATTAGAACAATTCCCTTCCGTATTTTTATACTTGCATTATGTGGAATACATCATATATACGTATATATATATATATATGTATAAGTGATGACTACTTATATGAAGTATAATTTATTAGGTGACCATCAATAACAGAAGGGATGGTCCATAAATATGGATCTTCTACACAATCTAACAAACGTTCGGAAAGGTGAGGGGTAAAAACCATGTTAGGACTACTTTTCAGAACATAACCTTAGACAACATTTCATCAATTGTTTTATGTCATGGTTAGCGGAAGAATGAGGGGGTCAACATTAATTCTGACATTGTTAGGAGTGTGAAAACTATTGCCATTTATGCATTTACATCTCCAAGGTTTCAGTACTTCACCTCTTCATATTTCAAGAGCAATGTATATGACACCGACTGAACTAACCGGTGGCGCCACGGTGGTGGCTTTCCTCACTAAGTGCATAAGGCTAATTCTGTCAGAGCGCACTTTTTTTTATATATAATATATAGCATTACTTCTCGATGATTGCACTAATTAACACAATTTAAGTGCTGTAGCATATACTGGTGCATCGATAGCACTCTCACATAATTAAACTGTAATTACCCACAAACCATGCCCCCCCCCCCATTTCAGTTGGTAGTGTAAAAACACTTAGAGGATCCTTAGAAATAATTACCTACCTCATGAAGGGGCCCTAGAAATAATTACCCAAATCATGGAAGGGCTTGGAAATAACTACTCAATTAATGTGTGGGCCCTAGAAATAACTACCAAATTCATGGATGGGCCCTAGAAATAATTATCCAACTCATGGAGGGGGGCCTAGATATAATTACCGAACTCACAGAGGGACCCTAGAAATAATTACCCAACTCATGGAGAGACCCTAGAAATAATTACCCAACTCATGGAGGGGGCCTAGAAATAATTACCCAACTCATGGAGGGGGCCTAGAAATAACTACCGAGTTGAGGGACCCTCGAAATAATTACCGAGTTCCTGGAATCCATTAGCAACTTCAGCAGCGCAGCCCCTAATTGGCTTCTGACAGATGTCAGTAAGCCGGCGTCTCCCATCGCCTCCGGATGTTATTGCATTCTTTCGAATCTCCATCACCAGTCCGGCTGCTGATGGAGAAGGAGGGAGATGCTAGGTATGGTTTGATGAGCTGAGCCTCAGGGCAGGCAGTCTCTGTAATGGAGGCGCAGGGAGCCCACCAACATGACCACTACACCATCATCACCACACCATCACCACCACACCATCACTGTAGTATATGTATACAAGCGCCTGGACCCGACCAAATTGAATAGAGCTATCCTACGCGGTCCTTACTCAATCAAAACTGTAGAACAGGTTGTTGCAAACACTTCAGGTGGCAAATTCTTTTCCGTGTTAGACGCACAAGACGGATATTGTCAAATTGTAATTGACGAACAGAGCTCTTTACTATGCACGTTCAACATGCCCTGTGGAAGGTATAGATTTACCAGGCTGCCTTTTGGTATTAAGACAGCCGGGGATATCTTCATCCAAGAGATGGGAAAGATATTGGAGGGTCTCGCAGGGGTGGATGTCATCGCTGATGATATTTTGGTGTACGCAGCAACATTGGCAGAGCACAATGAGCGGCTAGAAGCAATACTTAAAAGAGCAGATCAGGCAGGATTAAAATTAAACCCAAACAAATTAATGCTATGCAAGCCCCAAGTAAAATATGTCGGGCATTTGTTAACAGGCGAGGGCCTTATGTCAAACCCGGAAAGGATACAAGCAATAAACGAAATGCCAAGCCCCACTGATAAACCTAGCATTCAGAGATTTTTGGGGATGGTGGGGTACATTCATAAATTTATCCTGAACCGGTTGGATATCGCAAAGCCTCTCAGAATACTCTTATCGAAAGAAATTGCTTGGCATTGGGATCATGAACAAGAAACGCGTTCACAAATGTCAGGGCAACTATGCTGTCATTGAGAGGGAAATGCTGGTGATCTGTTTCAGCTGTGCCAAATTGCATGATTATATTTTTGGGAAGCAAATCACAGTCAAAACAGATCATAAACCCCTAGTACATATAATGTCAAAACCATTACACATCCTAACAGTACGTTTGTAATGAATGCGACTTAGTTTGCAAAATTATTACCTAAATTTAATATATGTCAAAGGTACAAAAATGTTCTTTGCTGATACCTTGTCACGTGCTCACACAACAAAAATCACTTCGTTAAACTTATATGACAATACAATGTACATTGCAGTGCTAAACTAGGTGGAGGACGAGTTGACAGAGATATCCAATGAGACACGAATAGACAGCACCCTCATGAAGTTAACAGAATACATACGACACTGATGGCCAACAAATCACAGTAATGTTGAACATGCACTAACACCGTATCATACATTTAGAGACGAATTAACTGTCCAGGATGGTATTGTCATGAAAGGCACAAGAATCGTAATTCCTAAATCACTACAATCCAGAATATTAAACAAAATACATGCATCACACTTAGGCATCGTAAAGTCTAAGCAAATATCGCAAGATTATGTTTTCTGGCCAGGTATAGACAGTGAGCTACAAGATAAAATCTCCAGATGCCAAACCTGCCAATCATTACGCAACCGCCCTAGCAGGGAGCCACTAATATGTCACGAAATACCGAACATTCCTTTCTACAATACGGCTCCAAAGCACTACCAGCAAAGCTGTCATACACAGCATTAAAGAGGTTTTCGCATGCCACGGTATACCGAGTACGGTAATATCAGATAATGCCCCACAGTTTGCCAGTGAAGAATACAAAATATTTGCTGCGACATATGGAATTAAACCCAAATATTCTAGCCCGTTATACCCTAGAAGTAACGGGCAAGCTGAGAGATGTGTTAAAACAATTAATTCAATGTTAAAGAAATCTAAGTTAGACAATTCAGACTTCCACTTCGCATCGTTAACATACCGTAACACGGTCATTCCTGAGCTAGGGACCTCCCTAGCCCAGCTAATTATGAGCAGAAAGCTGCGATGCCACATTCCAACCATGCCACAATTCCTCAGAGCCAAAGTAATACCATCAAAAAGAAAACAAATACGACAACGTCAAATGAAACAGAAGGCATACCACGACAGGCATACCAAGAAGCAACATCGAACACTCAAAACTGGCGAACGGGTGAGATATATTAATCACAAAAGGGAGTGGGTGACAGGGACCGTAATGAACATGAACACACAGCACAGCCGTTCATATGAAATCAGAAACACCGACAACAAAACAGTGATTAGGAACAGATCAATGATAATTCCGGCACCCACAAGGTGGACACCATCAAAACACAAGCACACAATGCCAACACCGGCCTCGCTGTCTAGCTCTAAGACAATCAACACACCAAACACAAATTACATAACAAGATCAGGCAGGGAGGTAAAGCCTGTAAATCACTTAGATTAATAAAAGCAAATCCACGTTAAAAGCACATTAATGATAAGAAAAGCAATGTGTGAAACACTTACATTTGATATGCAATTATCGTATCATAATAGGTGAGCACGATTGAACAGCTGTAACACCCAACAGGTATCAGCTAACTGTTTATATAACGTATACGACATAATTGACTATGAATCAGGATACCTGTATATGTATCAAATGAGTCAACAGAACATGAAGGCGTTTTGAGTGAAGTGTATTCAGGGTACATGTTTGTAAATCCGAAATGAATTAAGTCTCCTTTTCAGAATTACATTAAAATTGTGTAATGAAAAATGCAATGCAGCATTGGAAACAAGTTTATTGAGTTTGTGTAAAATTGATTAACCCGAACAGTTTATGTCATGCATTATAAAACGCATACTATGATGACATCAGAAGAACTTGTAACGAAGGATGATAACAGCTACAACGCGAACATCCATGTAATTAATACTATCGGTTCCTTGTGTAATCAACTTTATATTGTTCTCTTTGATATTTTTTGTTTAAAAAAAAAAAATTAAATTTATAAAGGGGAAGATGTATGTATACAAGCACAGGCCGGTACTAGCGGTGGTTGTCACAGGTACATGTGGATTCATGGTGAATCGGATTCCAATAAACTGGCAGTTGCCATTCAGACATCCAAGCAGTCACTTCGTCTATTCCTACAATCACCACCACACCATCACCACCACCATACCTCCGCCACCACGCATCTCTTGAGCCGGCACCTATGGAGGGCTCACCACCACACCACTACCGCTACAGTACCACCATGCCACTACTGCTACAATACCACCACACCACCATCACCATAGCACCACTAGAACAACACCTCTGCCACACCAACATTACAACAACACACACTACCACTAATATAGGAGACCTACCACCATTCTCACCTCCACCACCATACCACCACCATTATAATACCACCATTGACACAACCTCCAACACCACACCACCACTCTACACCACCCCTCCACTCCACCACTACTAAAACACAACCATTGTTACTACTTCCACCACCACACCACCACAACAACATCACTACTACGACACCCCCATTGTAACCTCAATCACCACACTACCACCACTACAACACCAACACTACAACACCATCATTACAACATCACAACAACACCACTACAAAACCACCACTACAACACCACCATTATAACACCACCATCACAACAACACCACTACAACACCATCATTACAACACCACCACTAGAACACAACACCATCACAACTACAATGCCACCACTGCAACACCACTGCAACAATGACACTACAGCACTACCACTACAACACCACCATTACAATACCACCAGTAGAACACCACCACTACAACATCACCACTACAACACAACCACTACAACACCACCACTACAACACCACCACTACAACACCACCACTACAACAGCAGCACCACTACAAAACCACCATTACAACACAAGCACAACATCAACACTACAACACCACTAGAGCACCACCACTACATCACCACTCCAACACCACCATTACAAAACCACCATTACAATTTACATCACCACCACTAGGTCCTACAACAACACCATTACAATTCAATTCAATTCTTTATTTCAGACTCAGGATTATGGTAGTTACATAATTTGATCCCTAGTAGGTAGATAAAAAGAAATTGAATAACATAGAAGTAATAGTATGAATACTACCATACTAACGAATATCAAAATGTTTGTCTACAACACCCATCACCACCTCAACACCATCATTGTCAACACCACTGAATCCCATGACCTACGAATACGGGAGGCGGGCGCTCAACTCATTTTGGCAATATAAGCTATGATAGGCAAATATGTTCTTAATTATATAGTATTAGTAACATATTTCAGTCATCTTCAACACTCTACCCGACGTACAATTTCAAAAATATCTCTCCAAAACTATGTGATGTAATCATATTAATAAATATAAGACATCGGAGACACAAACTGCAGGCGTAGTTGAGAGCAATGCAGCCATACATTGCATCGTTTATATGGTATGTAGTCGAGTCTTGTTTTGGCACTATTTATCTGCACAGATGCATCTGTCAATTAAAACTATAAAGTTCTTTTATCTACTGGATTTAATCTACTAATCAGTTCATAAGTTGCACGTAACTATAAAAAGCTATGTGAAGATTACATTGTGTTTCTTAAATTAAGAATTGGTGTGCTCATTTCATTTACACAACCTTTCTCAACTTTTTCTAACGGGTTGGTCTTCACCCCTACTGTAGGTAATGGGTGAATCTTTTATTTACGTTTCATGGTGACATTATCCATTCTGCCGCAGGTCAATACTATATGATGATGACATACTACCTTATCAGTGTTACTATTGAAACGGAATTACGTCTTGTGTTGGAAGGAACTGGGAAAACCCTGGGGGGGTGGGAATGTCTGAAAAAATTATTTTGTATGGTGCTGTCAAATTACGATGCTTATAGCCAGCTTGCCGCCAACACGCAAAATCACTTTTAATCGTCAAGACACGTCAAACTTTTCGGCGTCAGTGCAACGTATTGGTAGTGTGCGGCCGACCCTGTGGTAACGTATATCGACGGGTGAGAAAAAAAACAAAAAAAGTTTGGCACGCTGTCCTGATATGACCTTAGATGTTGCTAGGACATAAAACAACAACAAACAAAACAACAGTTTGGCGCAACGTGTGGGAACGAACCTCACGTTATTCTAGCACGTCTAACGTATCTCGACGTGCCCCTAACGTCGCCATAACGTTGGCACCCATGCGTTGTCGCACGTCGAAAGTTTTGTGCAAGCACAAAACTTTGGCGATCCCCTGACGTGCGCCGTTGACCGTCGCCGACCGTCACCGTAAATCAACGAATAGCAACATGCGACTAACGCGCGTAAAGCTTCCTGACGTATCCCAACAGTGCGCCAAAAAAGCACATACGTCGACGCGTGTTGGCGAGAAGCGTCGTAATGTGACAGCACCATTAAATAGTATCTTTGCGGCAAACTAAGGCGGCTGTCATTGAGCGAAGCGCCATCTGGCGTTTATTGGGCTCACCAGCCTTGCACAACGCCCCCCCCCCCCCCCTTTCCTACACCACAATAATAGGCGCCACCTAGCGGGGACTGCTTTCGGTAATATATCGTTGTTGTGGTTATTTGTAATTACAGTACACTCAAGGGAACAACACAACAATGGTATTAAAATGAGATATAAATCAGACACTATTAAATGTGAATGTATACCCCGTCTGTAACACGGCGGACACATATCCCAGAACCAGATTCAGTTCCAGTTGGATTCCTGGAGATGGCGCCACTGATGCTACACTGCATCTGTTCAGTTCGCTATCAATTGCTCGGCTCAACTCTATGTCGCCGATCCAAATAGTGCAGTGTGACTTTCGCGTCCGTCGATGACATCGATAATAAAATACATAACCGATTATCGCTCAGGAGTAATCGTGTCAGACGCCTTCTATATTACTGGCTGTTGCTCAGCCTACGAAGTATACTATTCTGTGACAGATATACCAGCTATAATGCAAATATCGTTGAGTTTGATCGCCCTTTTTCTGCTCATACTGACCGAAAATGGCGATCGTCGAGTCGTCAGTGCCAGTGCCAGTTCGCCTTCTAAGAGTAAGACAAACAGTAACACTGATTCCACTATAACTGAACCTGAGGGCGTGGCAGATAGTAGGACACTTGTGCATGACCCCAATGGCTATGTGTTGTTTTGCTTGTGCATGGGTCGCTATGGCAACAAAATCGACCACTTTCTCGGCGGAATGGCATTTGCAAAGGCTATTAATCGCACTCTCCTACTGCCGCCGTTCACAGGCTACACGAACCAGCCCTTCACAGCGTGGTTCAAGCTGGAGACATTGCAACAATTCCACCGCGCTGAAACAGCAGAAGACTTCATGCGACAACTTGCACCCACTTACTGGCCACCAGAGAAGAGGCTTGGATTCTGCTGGCTGCCACCCAACCACGAAAATAGGGCGTGTAACATGAAGGAAGGCTCTCCGTTCGGGCCCTTCTGGGATGGACTTGACGTTGAATTTGTGGGTGATGAGATATTCTCACTGGATTTCAGTGATATTAGTGCGTGGAATGTGGCTTACCCACCAGAAAAGTTCCCAGTGTTGGCAATGCGTGGCGCTCCATCCACATTCCCAATTCTCCCTCACCACAGAAGCCTGCAGCAGTATCTCCAGTTCACGGAGGAAATAACCACGCCTGGTGACAACTATATCAAGAGCAAGTTTGGTTCTGAGAAGTTTGTGGCAATACATCTGCGAAACGGGGTAGATTGGGAAAGGGCATGTATGCAGACTGCTGGACTAAAAAAATTCATGGCATCGCCTCAGTGTCTTAGCGGCTCGCAGACTGTTACCAAAGAGCTATGCCTCCCTTCCCAAGAGACCGTGTTCAAACTAGTGAAGGATGTTATCAAGAAATCTAATGCCAAGTTCCTTTTTGTAGCTACTGATAAGAACCCGATGAAAAAAGAATTGC
Source organism: Branchipolynoe longqiensis (assembly GCA_030323885.1). NCBI lineage: Eukaryota > Metazoa > Annelida > Polychaeta > Phyllodocida > Polynoidae > Branchipolynoe > Branchipolynoe longqiensis. The sequence goes on from CM059189.1 coordinate 28,635,426, forward strand.
AGGAAGAGTTATTGGAGCAGGAGGTCCGTGTGTTCCACATGGATCCATTTCCACCTTGGGTGGACCTGTACATTATGAGCAAAGCAGACCACTTCATTGGGAACTGCGTCTCCTCATTCACCGCCTTTGTCACACGGGCACGTGACTTGGAAAACAAGCCCACTTCCTTCTGGGGATTTGACTAGTCACTGAATCTCATGTTGTTGCTGGTGTGATGGAGTATTCTCAGAGATTTGATGTTAACCTGGATGCACTGTTACTACTGACTGATCAGAGCCTAGTGATAAATGAATCAGAGAAAGTAGTTTTGTTAATATCAACGTGTTCCATGTGGGTCCATTTCTACCATTATGAGCGAAACTGATCACTTGATTGTTTGAGGTGTGCTTTTTTATTCACCACCTACTTTCCAGGCAATAGCATGACTTGGAAGGTAAACCCAGTTCTTTATTTGATTTGTTTACAAATGTCACATTGTCGCCTGGTCCCTGATTGGTGCTTTTTCCCCCCGTAAAGTTGGCATTAACCTGAATACGATGATTTAGAAAATATTCTCCTGATCATAATTAACTGATGTGTCTATTCGCTCTCACTATCCATGTACTACTCTCATGATTTAACATAATAGTATTTATTTTGCATTTATGTGAAATTACAAGTTCACACAGGCTTTATGTAATGAAAATTAAATATAATTTTAGTGTTGCTATGTTACAGGGATGAAAGATCTCCATGATTTAACAGGTTCCCACCCTGGTTTTTTTTGGTAAATCGACGATTAGTTTCTTTTCTAAATTATCTAGGAATAAAACTCAAATAAAGATATAAACTAAGTATATCTATTTTCTCCATATATTACCTAGTAGTAGTATAAAACAGAAAATTCCAGAAATATGTGAGGATTTTAACTGTGCCCCAGGCTGGAGATAACTGATGTTGGTCAGCAAATGGCTGGTGTTGGGCCTCCCCTATACTGATTGGGAGTGGATTTCCATTTAAAAGAAGCGGAAATTCGCTCATGTGCTCACTGTCAGGGAATCGCAGAAAAATACTGGAAATCAGGTTTCATACAACTTACAATACTCTCAAAGTAGGCCTACTGTCCTAGCTCCATTCCATTGATGAGTACAGACAATCTTTAGAGAGCATTCCACTGTCTGTGTGACTGTATTGTTTGGTGCCCACCTAGCAATCGATTTCCGCTTTTTTTCTCTCTCTGTGATCACTTTCATCTTCATACAGTATTACAGAAGAAATCTCTCTTACACTAAATGCCTCAAACAAAATTGATATTTCTTTTTACTTTTAACATGCTGTATCGTTTTGCTATATATATTAATGCATTTCTTTATTAAGTATAAATGTGAACAATTGTTCTTCCTCATTGAAGTATTAATATAGCTGTACATCTATCGCAGTATCTGGTAGCATTATAATATATTTTGATCAACTGTCAATAAGGTTGTCTAAATACTTATTTATGAACTGCATTTTCAATTTGACAAGCTTGCATTTCTTTGAGTTTATCATATTTAGTCACCAGTTATTATACATGTCCATCAGATGTAATATTATTTTTGTTTTTGGTTCTGGGATTATTTACTCGTTCGCAGTACAATAGTGCCTGTCTTTAGCGACATCTGTGATTGGTGAATCTCTGCCATGTTACCCCGTGTACAAACAATTGTTCAACATCCAAACTGTAATTTGCCTTAGTTAACTGTCCCTCCGATAACAGGACGTCTGTTATGTCAAAACAACAATGATCTGGTTACAGAATTGTCCTTTGTAAACGTACACTACTGGAGTATGTCTCTCCAGCAACCTTTGTGATTAGCAAACCACTGCCATGTGCGAACAATTTGTCAATGTGCGAACTGATTTTTTTACTCTCCTTCCGATAACAGGACACCTGCTATGTCAGGATAACATTGGCCTGGATGCAGAGTTGTCCGTTGAAGCCATATATGCAGTGTTGTTCAGTAAAGCATTGTGTGGGTGTTATTTGTGTGGGCTCGTCTTGGCTTGGGTTGCGCCTGTGTGCCACATTACAGCTCTCAGCACCAGGTAATGCTTCCATTGCAGATTTCCATGAACCATTCCGCCACTTTGAGTTTTGTAATAAACACGGCAGGCTTTTGCGCCCATTCAGAAAGTTATGCTCGTTCAAACTCTTATTTCTGTATTGTATTGACTCATATTCTGCCTTCACTCATTACAAAGGTCTATAAGCTAAAGAATATATATGATCAATATTGAATTATGGGGGTATAAACGGAGACATTGCCCTTCAGTTTCTCTCCCCATCTCCCTGATATGAACATATCAGCTACATGGTTCGCACAGGGCCTGGAAAGTCTTGAAAAGTCTTTAACTTCATTTGCCCCATTTCAAGGCCTTGAAAAGCCTTGAGTGTAAGCTATTTTGGGTAATTAGTTTTGAAAACCCTTGAATACCATTAAACTGCCCTCACTGATCTAAATTAGTCTGAAAATGCCATTCAGCATAAGATAATTTGACATAGCTACACACAATAAAACGCCAATACTTGCCTGAATTCATATCAAAAACAGCATTGAAACATCCTATAATTCCATATCTTCACATGTGTACGGACCATGCAGCTATATACTACTATTACTAGATTTTAAGTTTAATGGCACAAACTCTATGCACACATATATTATATATAATGTGCGCAAACTATACACACATAATAATAATGGATATATTTATAATGTGTATGCTGGTTCAGAGTTTGCACCTTAACTACACATTAACGGTGCAAGCTAGTAATAGTATATATATGTTAAAATATGCTACTGGTTACCAAAAGTCTGACATTCATGACAGACACCAAACTTTATACCTGAAATTCTTACACTGATTGGCAGTAGCGTGAAGAAGGTAAAGTTGCCATGTCAACTAGAAATTTCCTCATCCAAAATCTTTTTTTAAAAGGTTCAATAGGATTTAGCATGTTCAACTCATTGTTTGGTTGTTGGAATAGTTGTCACAAAACGGAAACAAAGAATGCAGGTTTTTTAGAACCGCTCACCTCATTCCTAGCAACCCTAATAGATGAGATCACCATTCTGACTGCGCATGCGCTGAAAACGGCGTTGGCAGCAAAGCAAATGTGTCTGGCCATTGAGTCTGCCGATACGCGTAGGCAAACATCGATTTTATTCAAAATGAATAGAAATACATAACAATTTGGCATAAACATGTATGCACACATGCAATATAATGAGCTGATGAAAATAGCTAAGACAAAACTAGCAATAGTTAAACATTTTGAGGTAAGAAACATACAATTCCACCAAAGCAATCAGTCACTTTAAGGCTGATATGCACATCACCATTATTAATTCTTGTTCTAAATATTAAAATGCCAAATGTGTCAACATACACTTGTTTCAAAGAAATATATAACCAATATCTGATTAACCCTACTCATTTTCAAGTTCTACAGTTGTCATTAACCATAGGATATAAAAAAAAACATTAATAAAAATAAGTAAAACTGACTCTGGCTATGGCTCTAACACTAGTCTGAGTGCCCAGATTTCTCTAAATCAAAATGCACATGCCATAAGATGTGCTGATTATATTGATGTAAATGCAATGCTGGATAAAAGATGAATATCTTAATTTATTATATATATTTTTTTAGTTGGTATTCTATGTTTCAAACAAGAGCTGAGATGAGCTGAAACTAGCACATTTCATAGCTGCACCCAGTGTATTAGCATGTGCCATGTGCTTCTTGTGGGTTTGTTTTTCTTCTACACATCCCACCATGCACCGCGCCGCTGGAATGGTGATGTAGTCTATTAGGCCACTGCACCCGGTAGCCATTCTGGGACTATCATGCTAACCATTACACTACCTAGGCTCCCTGGTGAAATCACCATATCCACGCCTACATGTCTTGTGGCTCCTTGCATGAAAGGTCAATGCAGACTACTACAATAACAATGAAAGGAATGTAGCTCAAATACTGGTTTCAATTCCTTCAATAAACGGCTTACCATGAATGGGGTTTTACATCCTTGCAATATCTGATGGCCGAATGAGTTAGAGTGCCCGTCTCCCGTGCTGGTAGATCATGGGGTCATGGGTTCGAACCCTGGTCGAGTCAAACCAATGACTTAAAAATTGATACCTGTCGCTTCCTAGCCAGGCGCTCAACATTAATAGGATAGGGCAGGGACTGGTTGGCTCAGTGTCAGGATAATGTGACTGAGTGGGATAGCAGGTCATGGTGCCAGCAGCCTGGTTTCCCAGTGGGACAGCACTATAAAGTTGCCATGAATGCGCACTGTCACAAGTTAGTACCCGTCCTGATATGACCTAAGATGTTGCTAGGACGTAAAACAAACAAACAATCTGATGTCATCTCAGAACCTTTTATGGTGAGCACTCTTGGCATCTTTATTGTACTGCAGGGGAGCGGGATGTAGCTCAGGCAGTAGGGTGTCCACCTGTGAAGGTGTGGGTCATCCGATCGATCCTGCTCAGTGGACCGATTTGCAGTTTGGGCTATTTTCCATTCCAACCAGTGGTTCACAACTGTTATGTGCTGTCCTGTCTGTGGGAAAGTGCATATGAAAGAACCCTTGTTGCTTATCGGAATGAGTAGCCTATGTGGCAACAGCGGGTTTCCTCCAAAGAAGCATGTCAGAATGACCATATGGTTGACATCCAATAGCCGATGATGAAAATCAATGTGCTTTGGAGGCGTCATTAAATAAAATAAACTTTCCTTTATTGTATTGCCTACACTGGCTGCAGGAACCAGATCGATTACATCATGATTAAAGATAGATTTAAAAACAGTATAAATAGAATAAAAACATACCCAGGTGCAGATATAGGTTCGGATCATAACCCACTCATTGCCACCATAGAAGTCAAACTGAGGAAGTCGAAATCCTCACAGATAAAGAGGCCATACTATGACATCACAGCACTTAAACAACCAGAACTGAGGAAAACCTATGCAGTGGAGGTGAACAACAAATACGAATCTTTACTCATGGAACTAAGCGAACAAAATGAAAATAAAGAATCAAAAATGGAGAATAACTGGAAGTGTTTCAAGGAAAGCCTAAAACAAATGAAATATTGCTCCCACTGAAAAAAAGGGTAACACAGAAGGCATGGATGACAGATGAAATCCTACAACTAATGAAAGAGAGGAAGATACATAAGAATACAATGAAATACCATGGAATGGACAGGGAAGTAAAGAACAAGTGCTCCCAAGAAAAAGAAAGATGGCTGAGATCGAAATGTGAGGAAATAGAAACCCTTGAAAACAATCATCAGACAAGGGATATGTACGAAAGGGCCAGAGAAATGACAAATAATAAGCAGTCTTCGAAACAAAGAGGATGTATCAAGAATAAGAAAGGACAACTACTTTTTGATGAAGAGGAAGTCTCTCATAGATGGTCTGAATATATCGAAGAACTTTTTGACGGGCAGAGAGAGGAAATACCTGAGATGAGGAATACTGATGGGCTTCCTATTCTGGAGAGCGAAGTAATAAGAGCCATTGGGCAACTTCGGAATGGGAAAGCAGTAGGAACAGATGATATCTCTTCTGAAATGTTAAAAGCTTTGGAGGGAGATAGCATCACAAGGATAACTGCTCTTTTTAATGACATATATAACACCGGATATATTCCATCAGACTTAAGAAAATCTATATTTATTGCCCTTCCTAAGAAACCAAAAGCGGTGGAATGCTTGGATTTCAGAACAATAAGCCTCATGAGCCATGTTATTAAAACTTTACTCAAAATACTACTAGAAAGGATTAAACGAAAAATTAATCGAGAGGTATCAGAAGAGCAATTTGGATTCAGACCAAACAGTGGAAAAAGGGAAGCCATTTTTAACATGAGAACAATAATTGAGAGACACCTAGAAGTAGATAAGGATATATACATATGTTATATAGACTACGCTAAAGCATTTGACAAAGTACATCATAAGAAACTCATAGAAGCTCTACAAAAAATCGGTCTAGACGGTAAGGACGTTCGGCTTGTGGCCAACCTCTACTGGGAACAGTATGCTGCTGTAAGAATTGGAGACTCATTGACATCAGAAGTGAAGGTCAAATGTGGAGCGCGACAAGGATGTGTTCTATCACCTAGTCTTTTCAACATTTATACGGAAATGATTTTCAGAGAAATAGATGACAGCATAGGAATAAATGTTGGAGGTGGAAATATCAATAACACAAGATACGCAGACGATACAGCACTGCTAGCCTTATCATCAAATCGACTACAAGATATAGTGGATGAAGTAAAAGAAAAAAGTGAGAGATGTGGCCTCAAAATGAATGTAAAGAAGACAAAATCCATGGTTGTCAGCAGAAAGGAATACAAACCAAGAGCAGAGATAAAAGTTAATGGTGTAATCTTGGAGCAGGTAGAGTCATTTGTGTATCTGGGCCATTTAATAACTAGTGATGGCGGATGTGAAAGAGAGATTAAACAGAGAATAAACATTGCCAAAACAACATTTCTAAAGATGCAGAAAGTACTAACATCTAGAGACATCAATATAAAAACAAGACTTCGACTGCTAAAATGCTATGTGTGGTCTACACTTTTATATTGCTGCGAGACATGGACTTTGAAGAAAGCAATAACAACAAAGCTCGAGGCATTTGAAATGTGGCAATACAGAAGAATGTTAAAAATTCCATGGACAGCAATGATAAGCAATGTGGAGGTCCTAACAAGAATGAAAATAAAGAGACAGATAATACAAACAATCAAAAACAGAAAAATTAAATACTTTGGCCACATGATACGACACCAGGAATCACAGAGAAGAATACTGGAAGGGAAGATAGAAGGGAAAAGACCAAGAGGGAGAAGGAGAACAACATGGATGGACAACATCACTGAGTGGACAGCAATGAGCTATGCGGAATGCGTGAGAGGAACGAATGACAGGAAGAGATGGAGGTCCATTGCAGCCAACCTTCTTCGAGAAGACGGCACCCATTGATTGATTGACACTGGCTCCATGATATAATGTGCACTCGATCACATATCTAATACCGAGTCAACCACCACAGTTATTCTAAGCTAAAGTAATGTCGGTCAGAATTGTAAACCTAAGATATTTCTCTTTAAAATATTGTATTAAACCTCAAAGCTCACCTTCTGGTTGGGGTGACCGAATCGGTAATACTAATAGTGATAACTGGCTTCCCGTGTAGAAGGGCAGGGATTCTAAATCTGGCACAGTCAAACCAATGAATGATTAATCACGACCTAACAGCCTAGCCTGGTGCTTGACATTAATATGACAGGCCAAGGACTGGTTTCTTCAGCATCAGTATAATATGAGTTTATGACAGTGGAATATCAGGCCAGTCTCCCGGTGGGGCAGCACTATACAGTTGCCATGAGTGCAGAATGTCATAAGTAAGTTCCCATTCTTATATGACCTTAGATGTTGCTAGGATGTAAATCCACAAATAAAACAAGCAGATCCTATGGATTATGCAACTTTGAAACACCAGCTAAATTGTTTAAAGCTGCATAATCGGAGGAAGCATCAAATTTTCAAAACCAAAGCACTTCCCTACATTTGATTCTACATATCTAACTAGAGCTGTGTTCACACACGCACTTTAAATCGATTCATATAAATCGACTTGCCTAGTTTGACGCACATTTGCCGTGTGAATGCGACGCTGTGTCGATTTAGGGCTGAATCGATTCGTATAAATCGGTTCATGGAAAGCACCTTCGTGAGGTAGTTTATATGAATCGATTTGGCTTGAGTGCGTCATGCACATGCGCAGTCGAGACCTTAGTTTGTTGACTTTCCGGTCAATCAAAAGCGCATATTATAGAATTTAGTCTATGAAACCGCTAGCTGTGCACAGATATTTTTTTCATCATTTATTTTTAGGGTTTCACTGCCCAGCAGAAGTTTTGACCATTCCAAACCAATACGATTCAGTCCATACAGATCTAGGTCGAACCCACTCTCTACTGGCGACGTCGACTAACCGAAAGTGGCACTGGTTAGTATGGACTTGCTCATGCGCAGATATCGATTTCCGGCTAAATGTATTGCATGTGTGAACACGACACTAAATCGATTCGTATAAATCGATTTGTCTAAGTCGACATAAAAGTTGTGTGTGTGAACACAGATTTAGATACTGATCCCCTTATTAAACAAGTGTTGCCATATAGAAGGGAATACTGAGGCAATTTAATTTAATCTGTTATTCCCTAAGTCTATGGTGTCAGAGTTTTGGCATGCGTGCCAAAATTTATTTTGCATATTTGCATTTCAAATATCTCCAAAGTTAGCCATTTAAAATAAAAGTTACCACAAACAAAAGTAAGGTAGATTATAATGATCAATCTAATATATTAATCTCAGAAATTGACAAACTCAAAAACATCGGAGTATGCAACTTCAACTAAAGCGGTGTAGTACAAACAAGCAAACAAGGGAATTCCTCTTGGGGTCAGGTTGAAAAGTGAACTGCTGCAGTGTCGGATCCAGTGGGGAGGGAAGTGTGGATGCTAATGGGATGCACCTGTTGACACCCACTCTGTACGGTTGTTAACAATATTTACCTCAGCTAAAATGCCGGGCGCCACCAGGTGGCGGTATGTACGTGGGTGGGTGTATGTGGAACACACCTGGTTGTTTCACCATAGTAGTAGTAAGTGCACTACAGTAGCACGTAAATTCAGCGTCTGCTTTGTTAGGCGAACCTCTGCCATATCCGAACTATTACACAGGTGCCCAGTAGATAAGTAGGGAGATCTCGGTAACACACACATTGTAAATAGGGAAAAATAACATGACCAAAAGGGGGAGGGTGGGCGTCTGAGTGAGTTCCCCCGTGAAATTGTGAAAAATAATTCAAAATGGTGCATTCTGGTGCGCTTTGACCTAAAAATATGCATAAAAATCAATTTTTTAAACAACATAGAATGAGACTTTGACATATTACAAATTAAAAGCAAGAAATATGAGATTGAGGTTGTTTAAAAAAAATTATTTTAGTGAGATCTCCCGCCAAATCTGGAGACTTGGCTCCCTTGTAATTAAGTATCCCTCCGATAATAGGACACCCTCAATGTCAGATCAGTATTGGTCTGGATACATAGTGGCCACCCCACTTATTAACACAGGGACCAACTTGCTTGCAACACTGTGACCACCCCACTTTTAATGTTGTGGACGCCCCACTTTTCACAGTGGGCATCCCACTTTTAAAAGTATGGCCACCCCACTATTAACACAATGGCCGCCTCACTTTAATAATGTGGGTAACTGAAATGTAGGCGCTTGCAATGTCTCTAGTACCGTATTTTTACATATACAGTAAAACCTCTCTAACCGACCACCTCCACAGATCGACCACCCCCCTATATCGATGGTTGTATTTAGGTTCCAACAATACCATTGTAACCATATTCTAACTCCCGAAACCAACTACCTCCATAAATGGACCACTTAAAGTCGGTCCCAAGGTCGGTCGATTTAGAAAGGTTTTACTCTATAACGGGATATACACACACCGCTTGTTTAGTTTGTTTTGGGTTTTATATCTTGGCAACATCTAAGGTCATCAAGACCGGTACCGACTTGTGACAGGGCGCACTCATGGTGGCTATGCCACTAGTACCATGTCCCCATTTTCTACTCAGTTACATTATCCTGAGGACCAGACGGGATGACTGAATGAGTTAGAGCATCCGTCTCCCATGTTGGTAGATCGTGTGGTCGTGGGTTCGAACCCTGGTTGAGTCAAACCAATGACTTAATAATTGATACTTGTCACTTCCTAGCCAGGCGCTCGGCATTATTAGGATAGGGCAAGGACTGGTTGGCTCAGTGTCAGGATAATGTGACTGAGTGGGATATCAGGTCAGGGTGTTGGCGGCCTGGTCTTCCAGTGGGACAGGACTATAAAGTCACCATGAGTGTGCACTGTCACAAGTCGGTACACATCCTGATATGACCTTAGATGTTGCTAGGACGTAAAGCAACAACATACAAAACAAACAACAACATTATCCTGATACTGAGATAAGCAGTCCTTTTCCCAGTAATGCCAAGTGCCAGGCTAGAAAGCGACAAGTATCAATTGTGTAAGTCATTAATTTGACTCGGCTGGGATTCAGACTCCTAACCTTCCGCATGGGAAGCCTGCGCTCTCACCGATTCGACCGCCTCGTCTGCTACGATGTCCCGTCCAGATATGACTTTAGATATTGCAAGGACGTAAAACTCCAACAACCAGCTACAATGTCGGGAGTCGAGCGCGCCTCGTGGACATTGCGCAACTCCTGCCAACAGCGCCCCCACCCCACCGCACCTCCGCAACCAAACCATGTGTCAATCAGCGCCTAGGCCCCGCCCCATTCGCGCTTCTGCGAGGGTGGCGGGTACAGGGACAGGTGAGAGGGCGGGGCTTCGCTGATCTGACTATAATAACTATTGCCGGCCTTGCTGTGAAGAGTCCAGTCTCCAGAGCAACTCTCCTCTGACCACGCTGACACCCGCTAGGTGGCGTCCTCGCACACGGGACACAGCCGGACACCGTCCGGTCATATTCACACTGCAGCCGCTCGGAGCGTGGACAGCCTGAGTGTTGGGGCAGTTTTCTCCCAGTCTGTCTCTCAGTGGGCGGGAGATAAAGGATTAACCAAACGGATTACTTGTGCATAGACAATTACCGTAGGACATAAATCTAGTATTGGATGGTGTTATCTATACAGATAACACCCCTTCTATACACACCACTACTGGACACATCTCCAACATTGGTCGGTTATCTACATAGATAACACCTTCTACACCAGTATACACACTGCTACTGGACACATACCTATAATATCGGTTGGTTATCTACATAGTTAACAACCCTTCTATTCCAGTATATACACCACTACTGGACCCAACTCCAACATTGGTCGGTTATCTAGATAGATAATACCTATGTCAGTTAACACACCGCTACTGGACACATACCTCTAACATTGGTCAGTTATCTACATAGATAACACCCCTTCTATGTCAGTTAAAACACCGCTACTAGACACATACCTCTAACATTGGTCAGTTATCTATATAGATAACAACCCTTCTATGCCAGTATATACACCGCTACTGGACACATATCCAACATCGATCGGTTATCTATATTTCTTCTATCTCTACCCCTCTCTCTTTCTCCCCTCTCTCTCTCTCTCTCTCTCTCTCTCTCTCTCTCTCTCTCTCTCTCTCTCTCTCTCTCACACACACACACACACGGGCACACATCTGGCCAGTCGGCCGGCATTGACTTAACTCCCACAATCTTTCGAACTCTGCTTGGGGTTATCTCCAAAAGACAATCGGAGTGAGCGGCTCGCTGCGCGATCACTTGGTGGCGCCACCTGGAGGCAGTGCTTGTCAAGCCGCCCGTGACCAGCGTATCTGCGTGTGATAAGGCCGGCGGGGAACCAGCTCACCTGCAGACGATATGCTCTTCGCGCCCGGGTAGGTGCAGGCATGAAACACACGGGGCGGGATGGGGCGGGTTTGTTGCCATGGCAACCGCTTTGGTGGCCATGTTGGCTCGTTGCCATGGGACACATTGTACTAAGCGTTACTAAACGCATGACCAGTTAAAATTGCTCGCAAAACCAGAAGATCCCCACCCATCCCATCAACACCAACAATATATATATATATGGGTCAGGATCACGAAAAGAGGCCAATTGGTGGAAGTTGTCGGCGTCGAGCATGGATGTCGGCATCGATCGGTATAATTATAATTTAGCATTGACAGAGGTGTTGGAAAGTCTTTATATTTATCCTGAATGTAAAGGTCGAGAAAATACAACAACCTGATTTGTTTCTAGGATAATTTAATATAAAACAAAGAAATGCACGAGACTTTAAGAATTGCGATGCCGACATCTGTTAAAGTTGTCGGCGTCGATCATTGGATGTCGGCATCGATCGGTATAATTATAGTTTAGCATTGACAGAGATGTTGGAAAGTCCTTGAATTTATACTGAATGTAAAGGTCAAGAAAATACAACAACCTTATTTGTTTCCAGGATAATTTAATATGAAACAAAGAAATGCACTACACTTTTAAGAATTGTGATGGTGACATCTTCACTTGACCACCGATTGGCCCGTTTCGTGAGGCTGACTCATATATATATAATAATAATAATAATACCAGAGGTACGACCAGGCCTGAATTAAGCAAAGGAGTTGCTAGTGTAGTGGATACCATCATAGAAAATGTGTTATCAACCTTAGTTAGGTATTTAATTTAGTTTTTTTAAATAATTAACGTTGTGGAAGTGCTTTGGTGAGTTTTCTTTTGCGAATTAAGGGAACATCGCGCGTAGAGTGGGATTCACGCACGCACGTACACACTGACCCCTCCTTGTGTGCTACCGCTGTGAGCGCCCCCTGTGTCTGAAATGCACACTACATCAGTTTCCTGCTGTCACTGTCACTGAGCCGACCATTAGTGCATGTAGATGATATGGTGCTGTCTACCTGTGTCTGAGGAGAAAGGTATCAAGTGTCCGAGTTAATATGACTCGACATATTATAATATTGATATGCATTTAGTTGTAGATAGTACTAACCACTGCACGAATGTGTCTTTGTCTTTCTTTTTTTTTTAAAGAGTAAAAAACTCCATGTTTGTGGCGATCTTTATTCTACAACAAGGCAATGCTTCCAGCATCACCACACTAATCCCAATGTCACCTCAAGTATACTGTGGGTTAAACTAGAAGAACCCACAAGAGGTTGAAGCGGGGGTCGGTCAGGGGTTCGGGGTGAGAAGATAATTTACTGCTTGCACTAGAGTTATATACTGTAGCGATTTGTTATACTGCAACCTTTAATAAAGCCATTAATAAAGCTCTAAAATAAGTAAGAGGAAAAAGGAAATGACGTTAAAGATGCAAAGTCCGATGAAATATCAAAAGATTCAAAACCAAACCAAATATCTAGATTTGATTTTACATATGTAACTTAGATACTGATGCACTTATTAAGCATTTATTTCTGCAAAGAAGGCAATACTGAGTCAATTTAATAGAACCTGTTACTGTAGAAGTCTATGGTGTCAGAGTTTTAGCAAGCTTGCCAAGACTAAAATTCATAATTTTATATGTTTGCACTCAAAATATCTCAAAAGTTTACCATTTAAAATACAAGTAACTTTGAACTAATGTAAAGTAGATACTAGTGATCGATCTAATATATTTATCTCAGAAAAAATATATAAATTCAAAACCATCTTTAAAGTGTTAGTAAAATTAGCTGCCGTGAAGTAGTTGTGCCTGCTGGAAGAGTTTGTGTGGAGGGAGGGGAGGCTGCTGTCAAAGACATTATAATACTAAGACGGCTCACTCAGCCTGTACTGTGTAATCAAAATGATCAAACCCACCACTTGGTGCGCTGGCTGTTCTCTTGGTTAAACAGGTGTTATATTATATGTATATATGAATGTGAAAGATGTGTGATGATGGCAATGCTGATGATGATGCTAATGATGATGTCTATTTGTTCATAGCAATTTCATATTGATGTGTATTCATGCATATCTATCTCATGTATAATATAATTGTATGTGTTTACATGTGAAACCAACCAGAAGCTGGGCTGATCAAACCCACCACAAGGTGGCACTGCAAAAATTACATTACCATGAGAGAGATAGGGAGTGAGCCGTCTTAGTATTATAGGGTCTTTGCTGCTGTGGAGGAGCAGGGTTGGAGGGTCGTTCTTCATTCACTCCTGTTTACACGTGTAGAAAAGAGCCACGTTTACATTCCTCCAGCCCCCTCCAGTATCCTGCAACAACAGAATTGCGCAACTTGTTCAGGCTCAGTGGCCAAGCAAACCAAAGTTCTGCCATCTTAATGGCGTACGTCACCATTCTGCTTAGCTACTTCCCGCCCCTTTTGAAACAATGTTTTAGAGCTTCAGGATTTATGAATAAAATACAGACGTTGGTGTGTAAAATCTTCCGATAAAATGCATTGGTGGGTAATGCAAATGGTCTATTTGGAGTACAAATGGTCTATTAATGTAAATGATGTATAGGGCCAGGCGCATGAATGTATTTATGTAGTTGCTGGTGATTCTTTACTAGTGGTCAATAGTCATTGTGTATCAGGTAGTGTGAATGAGGCACTACTGTTAGTGTGTAAAGAGCCCCAAGAGCTATACTCACTACCCCCTCCCCCCCAACTGTTAGTCACAGATTACCACACACACACAGCAGGCAGGTGCAGACTAAGCAGCCACCCTGCATGGTGGTGGTGGGTAGATCACAGTAGGCATGGCGACCCCAGAATGCTTACTGTTCATTGATGGAACTAGAAATGCTTGTTGCTGATTGGAGATAATGGTCAGGTGGTATGCCATACCAGATCCATATACCACTATATAATAATAAACCTGAGGGTGCAATCTCTCACTCTACTTTCATTCTTTATACTCTTCCTTTCTCTTCTTGCCTGTATTGATTTCATATAGCCTGCCTACACAACCCACAAATGCCAGCCATCGACTTTACACGTGGTTGCAGTTGCTAACTCTAGTGATGGTGCTAATTACTGCCTCCCACCCCTGTGGGGTTCTTCCAGTTGTCACCCAATATATGCTTATCAATCAATTGGGGGTGTTTGCAACCTTACGACGGTTCCCGGTTGCAGAACTGCAACATTGGGTAAAGAGGCTCTGATAAATCGGCCCAATCTGTGGTTGAAGACTTAACTTCGTAGAGGGAGTGTTGTAGAAGCTGGGGACATCTTCACAACATAGTGACGGCGAGGCGTCTGGGCGGCAGCGAATCTCTTCGGTCTGGCGTGTAGTTGAGCTGTAGGTGTTGTCTAGTGTAGTGTAGTGTAGCACTTGAATCCGGTCAGCAGCAGAGGTTTGAGGAAGGCAGGCAAAGGTGGGAGCAGCGGTCGTTCCAGCAACAAGAACAAAACAGAGAAATCGTAAAGGTGAAGGGCCCCACCCAAGAACACAACTACCCTGGTCAGGGGAAGAAGTATGCCTGGGAGAAATCGAAATGAGCAGAATCTAGGAAAGAGAAATGAGGAGAGTTGAGTCAAAGGACCGTGTCTATTTGCTCTATGGTGACCGTCCAGCGAGCCATAGACACGGACAGAGTAAGAGTAGAAAGTGAAATGCCAGCGGGCTCCCCCTCCTGGAACCCTTTTCAGACATATCGAGGAGGAGCATGGCCGGCGGAGAGGTGATAGAGAGAGGTGTGGACAGAGTGCAGTCTGGATAGCAAGTGAATATATGCTTGTTAGCCGCTGTAGGTTTGTATCTATTAAGGATTATCCTCATCACATAGAGCTACATTAGTCACACCTGGGAGGAGAGTAATAGAGGAACATTGTATGGTTGCTTTCAGTATCAGTTTTAAAGTTGAATATTGCGATGGTTTTGAGTTTCTGCCATGTTTTAAGATAAATAATTTAAGGTTGATTGTTATAAGCAATCTTACTTTAGTTTGAAATAATTTTGATAATAAATGGTTAACTTTAGATATATTTGAAATCTAAACATGACAAATTAATTATATACGGCAAGGTGGTGACAAATAGTATCAATTTTGTAAGTCTTTTGTTTGACTCGGCCGGGGATTGATCCCATGACATCCTACACGGAACGCGAGCGCTCTCGTCTCGTCCAGTTGAGGAGTTGGAATAATGTAGGCTACATTGACGTACATCTTTCAAGAGGTAGTATGAGGTATTACATTGTTTAAAAGTTAGCAAAGAGAGATATAAAGGTTTCACTGGCTGGTGAAGTGCATTACCTAATATCAGCATATATATATATATACATATATATATATATATAAGGGGTGTGCTATTGTAGTGACATATTAACACGTTAATATTTAATTATGTTGCTTACTGATACGGCTTGAAATAATTAAGTATTCATTTCCTGCAACCTTTTACAAAGTTATCCAATCACGTTCCCCAATATAATTCATTGCTAATAACAATATATTGAAATTTGCCTTTCCAAATATGATTCATCTCTATGATAAACCAGGCTGTTTACAAGTTATGTTTAAACCACCAATTAAGTTTGTGTAATAGTACTATTGTGTTGCCTGTGAGTTTATAGATTCATGCATTTCGTTTTTCATTAAACATGCATTTAGATTTTAATATTTCCAATGGAATTATATAATGAAGTGAATCCTGTCTACATGCATTAGTTCTGTTCGACTGTGTCAGCCATATATGTAATGAATAGCCTTATAGAGGATTTCCACCACGAACCCACCCTCAGACATCAGTAAAAGAACTAATCTGGATAGCAGTTTACTGTGCAGCCTGCTCTGTCGAAAGGGTCTTATGCTAGGTACACACCTACCGTTTTTCCGCACCCACCTACCGTATACGATCAAAAACTCCCCAAAAGTCATGAGGTGTGCACTCCCCTAGCACACCTACCGATTGCGATTCACGACTTAAAACTCACTTTTAGGGCTAAAACTGCTTCCTTACGATTGCGATTCGCGATTCGAAAAATGAATCGGCCCGTTTTCAGTTTTAAGTGGGTCGGGTCGGGTCACGAGTTTTAGTGCGCGAATCATATACGGTAGGTGTGTTCCTAGCATTACAGATTTCCATAACCAAACTGCCCTACTCTGTGGAAAAGGTCTTATAGAATATTTTCACCACCAACCTGCGCTCTGGCGGCAGTAGAAAGTACTAATGTTATGGGTAGCTGCTCACTGTGCATGCTCCGTGGAAAAGGGTTTATTTGCTGCAATCTTTTCCTCTGGTCACTTACAGACGCGCCCAGCCGGTAACCATGGGAACAGCCCGTCGCATGTCGCGCCCCCTGGCGGACTTCGAGACGACGCCGCGTCCCTTTGAGCATGAACAGATCTTCTTGGACATGCAGGATGACGTCACGAGAATGAAGGCCAACCTGGGCACGATGGGACGCCTCATTTCCGGCTTCACGACCTTCACCGACAAGGACGCACTCAAGGTCATACGGAGCAAGGTGAGTCCTGCGTGAAGGACACATGAGAGCTTGCGTCTAATTATTGAACATGTAGAATTATAATCGAAGCTCATGTATTTCTGAGTGGTGAGTGGGTGGAGTGATTTCAAATGGGTCAAAGCTGATGAAGCGGAATGACTTCAAGCCGCCAACCCATGAGCACTATTATGTCTAGAAGTGTGTGCAATTGCGGCTTTCGCTTTTCATAGCACATTATACAGAGTTAGTGTGTTATTCGCTATGGAACTATATTCTGGTGACGTCATATGGTACGAGTGTCACGTGGCCCCAGAAATCAACCCTCCATCAAGGTTGCACATGGTTAATGATTGACGTTGCTTTGTCGCTGTCAGTATTCGATGCCTTAGTGACCGGGCGCGGTGGCCGAATCGTTTCAAGTGCTGGCTGTCTTCCTATCCGGGAGGTCGTGGGTTGGGTTAGTTTTTGTTTGTTTGTTTTTGTTTTACGTCCTAGCAACATCTAAGGTCATATCAGGACGGGTACCGACTTGTGACAGTGCGCATTCATAGCGACTTTATAGTGCTGTCCCACTGGGAAACCAGGCTGCCAGCACCATGACCTGGTATCCCATTATCCTGACACTGAGCACACCAGTCCTTGCCCTATCCTAATAATGCTGAGTGGCTGGCTAGGAAGCAACAAGTATCAATTTTTAAGTCATCGGTTTGACTCGACCAGGGTTCGAACCGACGACCCCATGATCTACCAGCACGGGAGACGGACGCTCTAACTCATTCGGCCACCCCGTCTGGTCATGGGTTGGGTTAGAACCCCAGCTGAACCAAATCAATGACATACAAAATCGATATGTGTCGCTACCTATCCTGGCACTTGGCATTAATAGGATAGTGGGGGGAAGAACTGGTTTCAGGATAACGTTACTGAGTCAGATATCGGGTCATAGTGCCAGTGGCCTGGTCTTCAGTGGGGCAGCACCATAAAGTCACCATGAATGCACACTGTCACAAGCTGGTACTCATCCTGATAAGACCTCAGATGTTGCCATTAAGTAAAACTCCAACAAAGAAACACATTGGCTGCCTTAGTACTTTGTCTTACGTATTCAATTTGTGAGGTTAAAGTTGCATAGTCCGATGGTTTTGAATTTCTGTATTTTTTCTGAGATAAATATATTAGATCGATCACTAGTATCTACTTTACATTAGTTCAACGTTACTTTTCTTTTAAATAGTAAACTTTTTATATATTTTGAGTGCAAACATGGAAAATTAGTTTGGGCAAGCTTGCTAAAACTCTGACACCATAGACTTCTGCAGTAACAGGTTCTGTGAAATTGACTCAGTATTGCCTTCTACGCACAAACAAATGCTTAATAAGTGCATCAGTATCTAAGTTAGATATGTAAAAATGAAATCTAGATAATTGGTTTGGTTTTGAAAATTTGATATTTCATCGGACTATACAGTGTTAACAAGATAACTCTTCTCACACACTGTGTTGATTAGAATGGGAAGTAAAGAAGTGTACGATGAATGCTTTGGCTGTTTTCCAACGGTTGACAGTTGTCGCTGCTGAAACACACAGAACTGTTTTGTTCTCTTTACATTAATACATGTTTGTGTGGGGAGGGGCAAACACTATTTATTTTGCTGAATAGCCTATTTTTTCAGTGATGGTGTTCTGGTCGTTGTACCAATAACGATTATCTGCACAAAATTTCATCATTCGTTATTCCCTATATATATATTATAACAGACAAGAACATTACATTTACATGTATTATTAATAGTCTTGCAATTTGCAATGTTCGCTTAGAGGCAGACAAGTAGAAGGTGACTAAGTTAGAATATGTTTTTATTGAAAATGCTCGCCCATATAATATGGGAACATTCAGTAGGTATACAACGCTTAGGGGGTGTGGTGTAGGTGTAGGTGTAGGTCCAAGCGTTATGTCGTGTGTATGTCTAGCATTATGAAGCATCACAAGAGGGGGCGGGGGTGCCTAATTTTGACAAAAGTAGCGATACCTAATATTTGAACGGTCCCCATACCAAGAATATTTTGAACAGTTAGTTTTGTATCTACATCTGCTCTGATCCAATCCCCCATAGGGCCTAAGCTTAAATACTCCACCAGTGGCGACACCTGACAGCACTGCCATAGAACTAAAGTTCTCGATCATTCGGCCAGTATCTGGGGAGAGGCTATACCAATACACGCCCGCCCCGCCTTACAACTGGTTATTCCTTAAAAATACATGTTATATTTTGTAGTAATAAATAACTGGCTGGGGTCAATAAACCTATGCGAGTTTATTAATTAATTAATATTACAGTAGACTGCACTGACCTTTCAGGTAAGGAGCCACATTGATAGGTCGGGATGGATAGAGTGATTGCATCAGCGAGCCTATGTAATGTAATAGTTATCATGTTAGCACTAGAATGTCAAGAGTTGCGGATTTGAATCCTGCTTGAGGTGCAATATTTCCCATTTTCACCACTCCCATAACACTGGTTGCCATGACTAGGACACTATACAGACTATGCACAGTATTGTTGTCGAACCTATCCTGTGCATGTGTATGTAAGTGCATTGCCTGTATGTTTGTAATTGTAAGCATTATGACTTATAAGACTTATGGACATAAACCATTTAAAAGACTTACAATTCCAGTGTGATGAGTGTACTAGTCTGCACTGACCTCTCAAGCCAGGAGCCACATAGACCTGTATGCATGGGTAGGGTGATTGCAGCATAAGGTCTAGGTAGTGTAATGATTAGGACACATGCCCTGGAATGGCAAGAGTTGTGGATTCGAATCCTGCTCTAGGCACAATATTTCCCATTTTCACACCACCCCAATACTAATAATCAGGAAACAATTAAAGTAAAGTTAAACTCAGGGATAGCTTCAGCTCAGATAGCGAGTTTTCCAGTGAACTCTGACCAGACAGGATTTGTTTGTACATTAGCTGATTAAGCGGGAGAAATTTCAATCATGGACAATTGGTCTTCCTCACTCCACTGCTTCCTGCCTTATCCCTCACTCCACTGCTTCATGCCTTATCCTAATAATGCCGAGCACCAGGCTAGGTAGCGACAAGTATCAAATTTAAAGTCATTGGTTTGACTCGGTCGAGGGTTCAAATCACACAACCTACAAGAATGGGAGGCGGACGCTCAACTCATTCGGCCATCGGGTCTGGTCTGTTCGCATCTCACTCTCTTAGTAGCACTAAGCGTGTTGACCAGGCTGTTCAACTGAAGGGAACCTGAATGGAATAAGTGTTTCACCACTTGCTGTGCACTGGGAACCTTCTGTGACCCGCATGAGGAAATAGGTCAGGCGATCACGTGATCTGGTGTGTGTGTGTGGGTGGGGGTGGGGTGATCACGACCAGATGCTGTGTGTATATAAGCTCAGTGCTTTGTTTCTCTGGCCACTCTTACTGCACTGCGTTGGACGGCACTGCCATTCAGCACTGTTTAGTGTTTACTGACATTGAGAGAACCTGGTAACACCCAGGTCTCACTCAGCACCTCACGGCAATATATATAGTATATAATATAGCAAATATTATATAGGTCACCTATTATGCTTTTAACCGGACCGGGTGGACGAGTTGGTATAGGGCCTTCCGTCTGAGGCTCCGCGGGTTCGATCCCAGGCCGAATCAAACCAAAGATGTATAGTACTGATATTTGGGTCATTCTCTGAAACTGGGCACTAAAGGACATGGAGACCACCATTGAAAACCTTCCAAATAATAGCAGAATCCATGTTCGTATGAAAGTTAATATATTGTGCATATGTCAATCGGAGTCAGGGGAAAAAAACACTTTTTTAATTGTTATCTCATACAAATTGAGCAATATACTTAAATCAATCGGGTAACATGAAAATCAAACATCCAGAACACCATTTTAACATACATAACAAACACTGATATGACGTATTAACAACAGACTGCTTCTGTTATTAACTTTTTTTTAGTGTAGGCTACATTAGTTGATTAAGCAGGTGAAATTTCAATCACGGACAATTGGTCTGCCTCATTCCACTACTCATTGCCCTATCCTAGTAATGCCGAGCACCTGTCTAGGTAGGAACAAGTATCAATTTTTAAGTTGTTGGTTTGACACGGCCAGGGTTCAAACCAGGGGTTCGAATACCACGAACTACCAAAATGGGAGGCGGATGCTTAACACTTTCAGCCACCCCGTCTTCATTCATGACAACTTAGTTTCAGTGCAGGTGCACTTGTCTTCGGCCCTAGTGGCCGTTTGTGAATATGAGTGTGTTAAAAAAAAAGAATGTCTGTAATGGGTGGTGGAGAGACAATGTCATAGGACACAATGGTAATCTATACTAGGTGGGTAGGACATCACCCTTCACAATTAGTCTACAAGTTTCAGCAGGTGTTACCGTTGGCCTGATTTGATTACGTTGTGAAGGGGAGAGCAAGGACTTAGTTATTGCTGTTTTCCTAACATTTGACATTTGTTGGTGTTGAAGTTTTTTTGTTCTTTAATTTTTTTTTATTGAGGCTGTATTTATACTGTCCATATCATATAAGCCCGGGTAGTCAGGCTTGTTTTCAATGCTGGCCAGCTGTAGTGTTGGTGTTATCTTATCACACAGTAGCTGCTGATAAGGTATTTGATTGCCTGCATTTCAGTAGCAGATAGATAGTTGGTTGGTACGGTTAGTAGCCTATGTTAGTTTTTTTGGATTTTCTTGGCATATATGTATTTTATTTTTGTCTACTCTTACTACTAGACTAGCCTACTCCTATTTACATATCATAGGCTTGTACGTAGCTGTGTGATGTGCTATCTGGCTACTTTTGTCATGGTTACCTTCCATTGAAGTTATGGCTATTGTAATGTTTCTTTTTTTATATATGCACACACATATGTAATATCTATGTATGTAGGCTAAGCATAGGTATAATATTATATATACCCCGATGGCAGCTCCCCCTGCAGGAGGGTCAGCGCAGCATGCATCAGGCTGCTCCAATGGTGCATTCATATGTGCAATATTATTAAACATATTAATTATGCTGCATGAATGATGTATGCATAATCACTTAAATAATATATAATATATATATGTGTGTGTGTGTGTAATGTATCCTAATATAGAATATTCCACTCTTTTCTTGTACATGGTTTATAATGTGCTTGTAACAGTAAAATTAGTCAATTTAATTCTTCATTGCAGCCATTAGAATGAATCCGAACCTGGTTGCCAGAGCAACATCCACGTCAGCTGTGAAGTCACATGCAAACCCTGAATAGTATTTCACTATTTCTCTGACCTCTGACCTCTGACCTCTAACATTACCATGACGCTGCGTTCCAGACGCCGTCACGACCGCCGACCATTACGCCCCTAGCGGATGTTGACGTAAGCGCGTACAGTCCGGACGAGCTGACAGTCAGAGCCATCGGAGACCACGTGCTCGAGGTGAGTCACTGAGGCCGTATTCGATTATGACGCTCCTGGCGACTCGGGTCACCCGAGGCGTTAGGATTTCAAATAGTAACCCACGTCTTGTCTGGGGTTGCTAGGAGCATAACTTGTACTGGTTCCTGTATGTGGCATGTGCTGCAAAGCTACCTTGTTCTTTTATGTAAAAGACCCTTAAAATGGACATATATCTAAATTATGTAATCATAAAATACTTTAAATCCTATTTTGCTGTAGTTATATTGGTTATTAACAACAACAATAAGTTTTGGATTAAGCCACCATTTTTCCCACCTGAGCATGTTCGTTTATGCAACCCGGGGTTGTAGGTTCTGCGCATGTGCCAAAAAGTGGTTCGTGTGACCCGAATTGTTTAATCTAACACGCCCTGACAGAGCCGGTTGAAGGTACCCAGGGGCGATCTAGGGGTCAGACTAATGAAATGAACATTGAATGAGGCGCAAAGCGCTGAGTATGGGGTGAGGGTGCATGGGGGGTGTCCCCTCCCTCAGGCAAAGGTTTTTCGAAAACAGACATACAAAAATATAGGAATTTCGTGAGACCTGAGAGCAATTGTTTAGGTATAATCGATGTGTGAAAGTTGTCAAGTTTTTGCTCTACTGGGTATTTTTTAGCTGCCGGGGAAGTGGGGGGGGGGGGGGGAGGGGGCACGGGCATGTGGCGATTCTAATTCTACAACAATGCAATGCAGTAGGGTAGGTTATAAGTCTGTATAAGGATGTCTATTACTTACCCACTCCTGATTGGATAGTTTTAGAAGCACCCATCGGGATATCTATTAGTATTATTTTACCACTATTGACTGGGGAGATTATAAGCCTCTATCAGGATATGTGGTATGCAGGTATTGCAATACCTTAGGGAGTTTGACGCCCCTGCCCTGCAGAGTTGTACACCACTGCCTTGTGGTACAGGTTCTTGACAGAACCGAAAGGCTAAGGGAGCAAACCCTAAACAGACAACCATGTCATTGTGGCAGCATCAAGGGCGGTTGATGTATGGAACTCCCAACCTCTCCCGACCAGCCACTGCAGGGACAAATAGTTTTGCGCCTGTCTGGACATATTCTTGCCGGTGTGAAACCTATATTTGCTCTCCGAGAGAGTGCCGTTGGTAACTTGCAAAAGCTAGCAGCACTTCAACACTTTTGCAGGCAGCTTTCATGAAATGCACAACCGCACAAAATGTAATGAAAGCAGTCTTTGTCGCATCTGGACCGACAGCATCATGATGATGATCAGGATATCTCTGACATACCCACTACAGAATTGCATAGTTTTATAAGCAATAACATGCCCACTACTGAATTTGCAGGCCTGTATCAGGATAGTTATTACTTACCTGCTATTGATTGGATAGTTATAAGCATGTATCAGTATATCTATTACATACCCACTACTGGATTGACAAGCCTGTATTGATCAGGATGCCTACTACGTGTGCTATTCACCTGATTAAATCAACATGGTTCCCAGCAAAGCGTTCCATTCTAACACGTGACTTCCGGGTTACCAACGTCGCTGCCCAACGATCAGGCTTCTTGATGTGTATGTTTGGGGTGAACCATACTGCAGTGATCCAGAACATTTGAAGCAGTGTACACTCTGACTCTGTGGATGTACCCCCACCCCTCCACGGTCAGTGTGTGAGGGAGAGGGGGCAATGACCCTGCTGCATACACACAGTGGCGGGTGGTTAGACGCATGAGTGGTTAGGTGTCGGGAGAGCAGGTCGGTTACTATGGTTACTAAGTGGTATTCTAGCTCATGTAAAATAGTTTCTGGGACAATTTCACTGCAATATACATTTATTTCCTGTAAAGCGAACAATTTTGTGCTTAGAATATTATTTTAATTTCTGGCTATGCCCCTGGTAACAAGTATAAATTTGCATATCATTGGTTTGACACGGCCGAGTTTCGAATCCCATGACCTGCCGCACTCACTCATTAAGGTGTTGGTGGGAGTACCTGGTGACGTATGAAGAGACTAATCTAATCTGGTCTGTGTTTATAATGGCTAGTGAGTTGCTTGTGCCAACTTCGGAAATGGCCGGAGGTGCTCGGCAATGACGCAGTATAAGCACGAGCTAAAGGTCAAGGTCAGTACAGAGATAGCGCAGCTCAGAGAGACAACATCACTCAGGTTCAGCGTCGCCGATCTGGTCCACGCCTTCTGTATCTGGACCTAACATTCTCGATCTGGACCGGCCGGTCACGTGACCCGGCGTGGCGCAGCTACAAGCAACGCCTGAAGGTGAAGGTCACCACGCAGCTGCGCGTCTCAGGGGACAAGATCAAACTGTCCATCCAGCTATAGTTGGGATTTGTTGTTGTTGCTTTATTGGGGTTTACGTCCTAGCAACATCAAGTCGGTCCAGGTTTAGTGTCACCAGTTTGGTGCCAACTCTCCTAGAGTTTGTCCAAACCCTCTCAAATCTTGATATCATCTCCACATTCGCAAACATTGGTAAAATATTCTAGATCTTAATTGACTACTCTCAAACTTAGTCCAACTATTATAGACCTTGCACAAGCAATCACAAACATTGGTAAAATATTCTAGATCTTAATTGACTACTCTCAAACCTAGTCCAACTATTATAGATCTTGCACAAGTACTGGCAAATATTATTAAACTATTCTAGACCTTAATTGACTACATTCAAACCTGTTCCAATAGATATTGTGCAACCACTCGTAAACCTTAGTAAACTACTCTAGACTTTAATTGACTAATTTCAAACCTGCTTTAATTATAATAGATCTCACAAACCTTAGTAAGCTATTCTAAGCCTGGTCCAACTATTCTTTTTCTCTCAGATCTGGTATTGTTATTTTAGATCTTGTCCAACCACGTTCAAATATGATCCAACTATTCTAAATATTGTCCAATCATTCTTAGCCATGGTCCAACTATCTTAGATCTTGTCCAGTCACTCTGAGATATGGTCCAACTATTTCTAGATAGTATCCAAACACTCTCAAATCTGATCTAACAGTTCTAGGTCTTGTCAGAGCGCTCTCAAATATAAATAAACTCTCCTAGATCCGGTTCAACCATTCTAAAGCTGGTACACCCTCTCTACAGACTACCTTCAACCTAATCCACTCATTCTAGATCTGTTCCAACTATTCTCACCAATCGGTCAATTGTAGGATGGTGAGAGTGAGTAAAATATGACAGCATAATGCCAGCGCTCTGTTATCCCAGTGATGCAGTGCTATAAATCTGCCATGAGAACTCAGTCCCAAGTCAGTGCCCATTGCCCGCGATTGAAACTTCTCCAGCTTAAAGTTGCATAGTCCGATGGTTTTGAATTTCGGTATTTTTTCTGCGATAAATATATTAGATCGATCACTAGCATCTACTTTACATTAGTTCAAAGTTACTTGTATTTTAAATGGTAAATGTTTGAGACATTGTGAGTGCAAACATGGAAAATTAGTTTTGGCAAGCTTGCCAAAACTCTGACACCATAGACTTCTGCAGTAACAGGTTCTGTTAAATTGACTCAGTATTGCCGTCTATGCAGAAACAAATGCTTAATAAGTGCATCAGTGTCTAAGTTAGATATGTCAAAGCAAATCTAGATAATTGGTTTGGTTTTGAAAATTTGATATTTCATCGGACTATGCAGCTTTAATCAACACATGTAAGACATAAATATATAAATAAATGTGGCCCTAGATGCTGTGATTGAAAAGTCTGATCAATTAGTAAATCAATCAATCGTAATAACCCTATTGAGTACACCTTCACCTGCGCGCCTATATGACCCCTCTGCACCATTCTCCTTTCATCAGCATACCCTCCCCCGCTCCTTTCCCCCCCCCCCCTACCCCCCGTCGCATACCCCGCACTACACACACAGGCGTCTCATGTGAAGCCCGTGGATATACTGTATATTATATTACTACGCATTTGTTGATCCACGATAACCTAAAGCTAGTTTTACCAACTACTAGCAAAACGAATCAGTAGAGCGCCTGGCTTCCCAGGTGAAAGGTTGGGAGTTGGAAACCCGGTGTTGCAGTTTCCGCTGCACACCAGTTTGCGAGGGACACATCGCTTCTACACATGCGTCAAAATCGAACAGCATCGTCCCTAACCTTATAAATCTAATATAAATTTTTTGGTAAAGATGTTTTCTATATGTGTACCAAGCGATTTGTTTCTAGGTGGTGTGGTTTTAGAGATATTTCACTTTTTCTTTTTCTGTATGAAGATTGCTCACGACCATTGACAATGCCTTGAGTTTGACAGTACGCGCAGTGCAAAACATTAGGTTTACAGAAGTGCAGAAGCCTAACCTTATAAATTTAATATAATCTATTCATTGAATATGTTTTCTATATGTGTTCCAAGTGGGTTGCTTCTAGATGGTGTAATTTGAGAGATATTTGACTTCTTCTGTATGAAGATTTGCTCACGGCCATTGACAATGCATTTGAATGTATGTGTCCCTCGCAAACTGGTGTGCCACGGAAACTGCAACACCGGCCAAGTCAAAGCAATGACTTAGAAAATTTGTACTTGTCGCTATGTAGTGTGGTACTTGGCATTAATAGGATAGGACAAGGACTGGTTAGCGCAACAACAGGATAATGTAACTGTGTGATTAGTTTTCATGAGTGTGCACTGCAGCAAGTCCATACCCATCCTAGTATGACCTTAGATATTGCTAGGACCAGGGCAGTGACAAAAAGATTTTAAATCCCATAAAAACTAGTGGGGGTCTGGGGGCATGTGCCCCCCCGGACATATTTTGGCCTTGACATTCCAACTGTTTTAAGACTTTAAGACTTCAAGATCTCAGAAAAGTCTCATTTGCTTCTGTCATTTGGTGTCACAGTCTTTGTATGCTGAACATGAGTTCCGATTTGGGGGGGGAGGGGGAGAGGGAGTTGCTGACAGGATTTTTTACCCGCAAATTTGGAAACTCAGTTTTTGCTGAAATGAGCGATTTCGCTGAGAAATGGGATCCCTGTAGAGCATAAAACAACAACAAACAAACATTGAGGTGAAATGGAATGGCACTTCTCCAACACACCAATACAAACACCCCCCTCCCCCACCTCCAGGTACAAACAAATAGCTAATATCCACCATGCATCTGTAGAGCACATTTATAAAACAACTGTATAGGGGATATCTTTTCAAAGACACTTAATAAGTTGCGTCGCTCTGTACCAACAGCTGGTGTGGTGATCGGCGGAATATTTATCGTTTAGCCAATTTAAGGAAGGCAATTTATTTGTTGGGGTTTTATTGACTCGCAACAGTTCAGATCGAGTACCGGCTCCCGACAGTGCGCATTATGGCAGCTTTGTGGTGCTGCCCCACTGGAATAACAACACCACCAGCACCATGACCAGATATCCCACTCAGTCACATTATCCTAATACTGAGCTAATCAGTCCATGCCCTATCCTAGTAATGCCAAGCACCAGGCTAGGTAACGATAAGTATCAATTTTGTAAGTCATTGGTTTGTAAGTCTTTCCCATGTCCTGGTAACTAACAGCAAGCACCAGGAGAGGTAGTGGACATTTTGCAATTTATTAGTTTGACTCAGTCGGGATTGGAACTGATAACCAGTGACACTTTCCTGATTCCACGCACCTGGTTCGGAGATGGGCATGGCAGTCAGTTGGTTCAACTGGGCAATGTCGGATGCTCACTTGGGTTTTTTCTTGGAGATTTATACTGCCCATCATGGATAAGTCTGAATAGACTTGTTTTCCCCATTAGACAATTGGTCGATAGAAAGCCCGAGCCTACACTTTTACTGACCCAAGGGATTTTTAATCTCCCACACAACATAGACATGGTATGAGAGCAACTGGCCTTTGATGACGCTGTACGTTATACACAGGGGTGGAAATCCAATTTGCCAGAGGTGATGGTATGGGATGGTATTCTAGCGATAGCCCGCTACGTTCCTGATGATAACCATGCAGCTCTTGTTTCCGGCCATCCTGAGCTTGTACACATGATTAGTCGCTCGCAATTCGACGTAAATAATAATACAACGCCTTGTTCACGCCCTGAAACTCATGTGGATATCGCGGATTGATCAAATTCGTTGGTTGTTGGAATGTTACGTCCTGGCAACATCTAGGGTCATATCTTTGAATGTTCACTGTAGCTAAGCCAATGACTGGATCTTACTCAAACTTTGCCACACTATTACATTAGATTGTTGGTTGGTTGTTGGAGTTTTACCTCCTGGCAAGATCTAAGGTCATATCAGGATGGGTGCCAACTTGTGACAGTATGCACTCATGGCGACTTTATAGTGCTGCCCCACTGGGAAATCAGGTTGCTGACACCATGACCCAATATCCCACTCAGTCACAGTATCCTGACACTGAGCTAACCAGTCATTGCCCTATCCTATTAATGCCAAGCGCCAGGCTAGGAAGCGACAGTTATACATTTTTAGGTCATTGCTTTCACTTGACCGGAACCGAACTCTCGATCTCCCGCACGCGAGGCACGCGCTCTATCGATTCAGCCAGTACGTCCGGTGATCAAATTGATATTTATCAATCGCTACCTTCTCTGGGGCTTGGAATTAAACACTAATATACATGCATGTGTGGTGAGTTCCACTCCGCATACACAGGTAGACGTGGGTAGGTGGATTGCATCAAGGAGCCTAGATAGTGTAATCAGGAAAAATGCGAACACAGTAAATATAGCTATGGCATTTTTAATTACGGAAAGTTAAACGTCAGGTTATACAGATGTCAGCTCACAAATGCTTAAGAAACGAGGCTAGAGATGCTATGGCCCTACTTTCCACTTTCACATGTAGGGTGAGTGGGAGGCCAATTTAAGGCTGGTTATTGTCTCCTGGCTCCTCCGGTCGTAATGACCAAACCCCGGCGCGCGCCGCCTTATATAGCAAAAGTCTTCCTGAAAGAGGCGCATCGGCAGTTCGAGTGTACTGCGTAATACGTCATCAAGTCCTGTTTACCCGATTGGCGACCAGGTTAGAAAAGACCCGCCAGTCGGCATTTGAGTTTGTTACATAGTTCTAAAGAATTCCGCTAGTCGGCGACACAATAGACGTCCTTAGTACTGGCACGCCTTGGTCTGTATTTGCGATCCTGATTACCCGCAATGCCAAAGCATTACAAAACAATGCTTAGGACAACAGGTCCTGTCACATAATGGTAGAAATGTATGCTTGGGTCCTGCGCTTAGTGTGATGTTCCAGTTTTGTTGCAATACCTCTCATAACATTGGTGCCGTAACCGGATGTTGTGCATGCTGAGTGCCGTTCTGAGTTTGCTTTCTCATAAGCTAAGCCTCTCTGCAGGCTGCGCGAGTTTTTGTGTGTTTTTTTTTGGTACATTAGTTGATTAATCAGGGGAAATTTCAATCACGGACAATTGGTCTTCCTCATTCCACTGCTACTTGTCCTATCCTAGGAATGCCGAGCGCCAGGCTATGAAGCAACAAGTATCAATTTTGAAGTCATTGGTTTGACTCAATCAGGGTTGCTGGGAGCGGACCCAATGGCTGAATCGATAGAGAGCGCGGACCTTGCGTGCGGGAGATCGGGAGTTCGATTCCCAGTCGAGTCAAACCAATGACTTATCAAATTGATACTTTTCGCTTCCTAGCCTAGCACTCAACATTATTAGGATAGAGTAAGGACTTGTTGGCTCAGTATCAGGATAATGTGACTGAGTGGGATATCAGCTCATGGTGCTGGCGGCCTGATTTCCCAGTGGGGCAGCACTATAAAGTCGCCATGAGTGCGCACAGTCACAAGTTGGTACCCATCCTGATATGACATTAGATGTTGCCAGGATGTAAAACTCCAACAACCAACCAACCATCTCCCCAGTGCTACCTGCGGTGAGGACAGTGGTCCTGCTTGCCGGTGTCGCTAACTGGGGCTGTCAGCAGGTGTGTACAGTACCCGCAGGTCCACACGCCGCCCGCCTTGCTCTTCTTATCTGTCAACACTCACAACTATGCGTGAATGACAGACAGCACGACTGACTCAACCCCATCCCACATTTTTCGGAGGTAAAAAAAAACTAATCTATTCTTCACAATAATCCTGTGTCAGTATCCAGATTGGTTGTACAATCATAGTTATTTGCACTTTTAGCGCAGAATATGGTAATTTAAAAAGGACCATTAAACAAGTACTAGTTCATTAACAATTAGAGTAGAACCAGCCAAACCTCGGTGAATAGGTCACTACTACTACAGTTATACTAGACTGTAGCTGGGTGGGAGTTGTTATATTGTTGTGAAGAAGTAGACTTGTCCAGTCCTCTCAGGCTTTCATGTAGGGCCTTAGATACCTAGAATTCCTTCATTAGGAAATGTGCACAAATCAGGGCAAAAGAATAAATTTGTAAAGGCCTCATAACTTCAGAACAATTCAAGGGATCTACATGAATTTTATATCATTGGAATCAGATTTAAAAGATCTGCACACCTATATAAATTGTAACATTGAAACTGATAGCATATCTCAAGCTAAACAAAGCAGAGAAAAGATTGTCTCCTTCATCTACCAGACTCTCTGACAGCAGCTACACACACATGTCCAACGTGCCAACGCACATTCCAAGCCAAATTGGACTCATCAGTCATCGATAAGTTCACAACAAATGATGAGTTGCTGTCATCGTTGCCACTGATGGACAACGAAGAACCCTGAAACATTGAAGAAGAAAAAAATCACTTTGGAGTACCTACTCTCAGTATTTTAAATTCAAATGAGCCATGAAGATCGCTGTAATTTGTATACAGTTCTTGATTGGTTGATTAAATTTAATCACCGTAACATGATTGGTAAGTTACATGGATTTGCATCCCATTAACCTGTGATCTTCCTGCGGGTGAGCAGTAGACGGGATGTCCGAATGATTTGAGCGTTTTGGAAGATCGAGGGATCCGAACCTTCGTGGGTTCGATCCCTGGTCGAGTCAAACCGATGACTTTAAAATTGATACTTGTCGCTTCCTAACCTGGTGCTCGGGATTATTAGGATAGGGCAAAGACTGGTTGGCTCAGTATCAGGATAATGTGACTTAGTGGGATATCGGCTCATGGTGCCAGAGGCCTGATTTCCCAGCGGGGCAGCACTATAACGTCACTATGACTATGAGTGTGCACTGTCACAAGACGGTACCCGTCCTGATATGTATGACATTAGATGTTGCTAGGACGTAAAACAACAACAAACAAACTCTATCGGGTGAATCCAACAAATCTGCACCGGTTAACAAGTTACCGTGATTAAGGTCAAGTCGTGTCGGAAGGCGTAACGTACATGGTGTACACTGTGGATAATCTTGTCATGACAATGGGAGGTTATTTATAGATGAGATCGGATGAGAAACAGAACAGTGGAAAACATTGATGGTAGAACTATATTTTAATGGTGCACTGTAAGTATGATGAATACCAGATAGCTGTGGAGGTAGACATGGTGAAAACAAGCAGTACCACATGATGACAATGTGAAGGTTGCTATCTGCCAAAAGGTTTGTGAGAGATGGGTAGCATACTTGACACAGTGTATCAAACAGAGAGTGTGTGTGGTGTGTGCTGCAATGTGGGTGTGGGTGTGGTGGGTGGGAGAAAAGTTGCTGTGGAATTAGGGGGGGGGGGGAGGCAGGGAGAGAGAAATTAAGGGTGGGGTTATAATAGAAATATGCTAGGTCAGTGCTACTGTGATCATTCAGGGTTAATGGAGTCAACGGGGTTAATGAGGTCAAGGGTCAAAGGGGTCAGCTCTCCCCTCGTCCTGTTATGTGAAACCTGACGTGATTAAGCCTACGTTATCGATATGTGCATACTCCAACAAAGAACTGTTTAACCCTGCCTATAAGAACCTTCATGTTCTTATATATACTCACTATGTTAACAATGGTGGGTCAATAAAGAGAATATAGATATTAGTTTGTGGGATTGAATCAAAAAGAAATTGCCTACATTGAGTAGCGCTCATGATATTGTGTGAAGGCTAACGGTGACTTGGGAATATTGCGATACTGAGCCAGTTTGGAGTTCGGCCAATATTTCTGTAGTTAAAAACAACAGTTGTGTTTTTTTTCCTTCCTTCGCGATACCCTGCGGGTCAGCAAGGTGGAAAACGCTGATGCAGGCCATGGGGGGGGGGGGGGGGGGGGGGGGGGAGGGAGGGGGGGGGGGGGGTCTAGGATCATCCATTATCAACCTAATGACAAGGATTTACTTGTTGGTCCATGTGTGCATCTCTCCTGTTAGAACGACTGATATTTCGAGATGCTACTAGTCAGTAGTAATTAAGTAGGAATAACCTGGTTGACTTTCATGTTAGTCACGTGATTCATACCATAATATCCCGAGTGAGAGCTAGATTACAGCCTCACGGAGGCAACTGTGGAGGTGACTTTCTTCAAGCTGCATAAAATGTTTGTTTCTTTATTGTGTTATGTCCTAGCAACATCTAAGGTCATATCAAGACGGGTACTGACTTGTGACAGTGTGCACTCAATGTGACTGTATAGTGTTGCACAACTGGGAAGTCAGGCCGGCAGCACCATGACCTGATATCCCACTCAGTCACATTATCCTGATACTGTGATAACCAGTCCTTGCCGTATCTGAGTAATGCCAAGCGCCAGGCTAGGAAGCGAAAAGTATCAATTTTGTAAGTCATTAATTAGACCTAACCGGGATTCGAACTCCCATACCAACTTGTGATAGTTCACACTCATGACGATTTTTTCGTGCTGCCCCACTGGGAGAACGGGAAGCCTGCTCTCTACCGATTGAGCCATCGCGCCCGTTCGGCACTGGGAGGGTGATGTAGGTGTCCCAGAGGCACGAGACCCGGAAGTGATGTGGGTTATATCATGTTTGATGCGTCAGCAGATGGTTGGTTGTTGGTATTTTGCGCCCTTGCAACATTTATGGTCATATCAGGACGAGTACCAACTTGTGACAGTGCGCATTCATTGTGACTTTATAGTGCTGCCCCATTGGGAAATCAGGCTGGCAGCACCATGACCCGATATCCCACTCAGTCACATTATCCTGACACTCAGCTAACCAGTCATTGCCCTCTCCTATTAATGCCGAGTGCCAGGCTAGGAAGCGACAAGTATCAATTTTATATGTCATTAATTTGACTCAACAGGTATTCGAACTGGGATCACGCGTAACCTGCTCTTTACCCATTGGACCACCGCATCCGGTCGGGACTGGGAGGGTGGTATTGTATGTATCCCAAAGGCGCGAGATCCGGATATGACGTACTTCATAGCATGTCGGCAAAACCCGGATGAGACCCACAGCCGGACTGGGTGGCCACAGGGTGTGTGTGTGGGGTGGGGGGTGGGGGGTGGGGGGGGGGGGGGGGGGGGGGGGGGTATGAGGGGAGACTTCCTGTATTGGTTTTCCATGGATATGTCTGGATAAATTCCCACCCACACACTGTACCAGGTGATGCTGTGGGTTTTGTTTGTTGTTGTTTTGGTGGTTGTTTTTTTTTATGGCGGGGAAATGTGGCGGAAGCTACTGAGGTCAGAGCGGGCAGGAGGAGGAATGTGGGAAGCGGATCTCAGGTCAGCTGCCAGTAGGCACATTCCGCACATTCCACACATTCTGCGAATTCCACAATCCAGACTGCCCTTGCTGTGTAAAGCTGGGATTCCATTTGCTCTTATTATTACAAGTCCACACTCGTTTATCCGAAATTTTGAAATCCGAAAAGCTCCGAAAACTGAAGGTTCTTTCTCACTTTGATTTAAATTGTTTTAATTATAATTGGTTGAGTGGAAGAGGACAATAGACCCAGCCAGTTAAGTTAGCGACATCTCTCGGCAGAATTTGGAACCACTCTAGTCGGGTGATTTTCCTGACTGCCTATGATTTCACATGCTATATCTCCAAAAAGAATGCTTGGAAAAATAATAAAATGCTTAAATATAATATCATTCAGATATTCATATCGCAACAGCCATCAAGCTCTTATTCTTGTAATTTTATTTGTGTTAACACAACTATATTGTATTTTTCTTCTGTGTTTCACAGCCGCTCTCTTCACATGTATTAAACCTCACCAGTTAACCTAGTGACATCTATCGGCAGAATTTGGAACCACTCTAATCGGTTACTTTTCAGCTTAACTGGCGGGATCTATTGTCACTAAGCCTCGCCGGGCATTGGGAATAAGAGAGAACAAAGAACTTGCTCGCTCTGTGTTTGGATAATGTGACTGAGTGGCATATTACATCATGATTCATAAACTCACATAACTAGCTACATTAGAGTTACACTAGAATTTTCCTAACAAACCAACATTTATATACCGCTTGCCTAACTGCAACTGAACATTAAAACTTACTACAAGTTTACCAACTGAATACAGAAGATAACTTCTGCTTACATTCTAAATACTATGTAAATACTCACATTGATCTGACTAATATTGATCTGGTTATATGACACTACTGTACCATATTGTTATGGAACTTTTGGGTTTCAGAATTTCATTGTGTTACATGGTGCAAATTGTCTATTCAACAGGTATTGTACACCTTATTCTATATACCTTTTGTGTAAATAACCCTGAATTGAAAAATGGCTGGAAGACCAGTGCTTCGGCACTGACAAAAGACTTAATCAGCAGAATAAACATATTTACCCCAAAAAAATAAATGGCAGTAATATTTTATCTGAGGGGGGGGGGGGGCAGTCTCATAAAGCCACGAGCTATACGCAGTCACAAGTTAGTAGAGGTCCCGATACCCATCACACTCACTCACTTTTATTTGGGGGCCGATGGGTGGGTAAATGTTAGATGGGGTTATAGCCTAGTGGGTGAGATTGTTGTCTTTTGTTGTTGTTATTTATTTAGAAGATCTCGACTTTCTAGTTAATGCAAACCCAATGTAATGTCCTCCTTAAAGCTGCCTAGTCCGATGAAGCATCAACTTTTCTAAATCAAAGCAATTATCTAGATTTTATTATAATATATCTACCATATATACAGATGCACTTATTAAGCATTTATTGCCACATATATTAAGGCAATTTAATAGAACCTATTACTGCAGAAGCCTTTGGCGTGCTTGCCAAAACTAATTTTACTTGTTTACACTTCAAATATCTCCAAATTTAGCCATGTAAAATAAAAATTACTTCAAACTAAAGTAATTTAGGTTAACAATCTATTTACTAGATTTACCTCAGAAAAATTAGAGAAAGTCAAAACCATCGGACGATGCAACTTTACTTAAGAGTATCCTTTCTGTCGCTGCTTTCGTTATCAGCAACACAAGGGAGCAAAATCTCAGTGTATGAAACTCCAGTGTATGCAACTTGCAGTAGGGGCTAAAAATAGCATCGACAGCTGCTGGCTTAGAACAGGTGATAACCCTGCCCTCACCCCGCCCACACGTAGGTAATTATACAGGGTCGTTGGCCCCTACCCCCATTCATAGCGCCCCCCCCCCCTACCTTTCACCTCCCCCTCCCCCTCCCCGCTCGCCTCCTCCTCCCCCCACCCCTTTCGCCAATGTCCTTCACTCCACTCTCCACACCGATATCATTCCCAACGCTATACGTGTATGCTACGCTGATGAACATCAGTTTAGTTTTAGCCGTAGAGCTCTTTTTTGTTTTAATTAATTAGTTTTTCTTCCAAAATTTGTATCCAATGTTAAACTGTTTCTGGCGTTGGCAGTTGTACTTGACTTCTCCTTTGAGTAATTTTTAGTATAAATGGCTTTCCTTGGAAATGTACGAAATGGTAAAGAAATTAAAAATAAATTTGGTGTGCACACTGAAATGCTGGACACCATCTGCTTGTCAGAATTGCAAGAGTGACAGGTTCAATTAAATTGATGTAATGTTCCTTATGTGCAGTAGCAAATGTTTAATATGGGCACTGGTATCTTATGTTAGGTATGTATGATCAAATCTAGGGAAGTCTTTTGGTTTTGAAAATGTCATGGCATTAGTACCGGACGCGGTGGCCGAATCGGTAGAGTGCAGGCGTCCCATGCGGGAGATCGCGAGTTTGATTCCCAGTCGAGTCAAATCAATTACTTACAAAATTGATACGTGTAGCTTCCTAGCTTGGCACTCAGCATTAATAGGATAGGGCAAGGACTGGTTAGGTCAGTGTCAGGATAATGTGACTGAGTGGTCATGGCGGCATGAATTTCTCAGTGGAGCAGCACTATAAAGTCATCATTATTGTGCACTGTCACAAGTCGGTACCCGTCCTAATGTGACCTTAGATGTTGCCAGGACGTAAAATTCCAATAACCTACCAAACATGGGAGTATGCTATTTTAACAGATGGCGCCTCGAGGCGCTCCTCCTCTGGGCCTAACCTGCGCCACCTGTAGGTAGAGTCGAGGCCTGGTGGCGCGGCCTGGCGGCAGATGGGAACACTGGCAGTGTCGACGGGTGTGAATGGGCATATGTTCTAAGCCATAGGGTGTAGGGTAGATACAATATTCACACCCATCCACCCAGAGTAGGGGTGACTGACAACTATGCCTAAATCCGAGAAAAAAACTGATTAAAATAGAAATTAACTGTGGAGGTACTGGTTCCAGCGCACAATATTTATCTATATTGGGGTAAAGTTGAGAAATTGGTACAGAATGCAAACAAACAAAATGGCAGCCACAGAAAGCTCTCGATTTGATGTTAAAAATCTATTAATATACATCATTTCATATGATAAACAAGCATTTGAACTATATATTTAACATTTTGATTGCAAATTGATGTAGTTATTTCTATCAAAAAAGCTTTCCGACTTTTTCTAATGGTTGGTCAGCAGCCCCGTTACAAGAATAGGACTGCTGGAGTAAACTAGGTTATGACTAAGTAAGAGATATACAAATGATATACTGTTCATTGGTCTATAGGTCTATTAACGTTGCATGATCCGATAGTTTTCCGGTTCTGTCATATTTCTTTTAGATAAATATTGTCATGGGGGTGATGAAAATGGGAAGTATTGCGCCGAGAGCCGGATTCGAACCCACATCTCTTTGCATTCCGGGCCAGTGTGCTAACCATTACACCACCTAGGCTCCCTGATATCACCATACTACCCATGCCTACCTGTCTATGTGGCTCCTTGCCTGAGAGCTCAGTGCAGTCCACTACACTCATCCCCCTGGAATTGTAAGTCTTTTAATGCTTACAATTACATACATACAGGCAATGCACTAACACATACATGAGAGGTCAGTGCAGACCACTACAATATATTAGATTGATCGTTATAATCAACCTTAATTTACCTTGAAGTAACTTTATTATAAGTGGCTAACTTTGGAAATATTCTAAGCGAAAACATGTGAAGTTCATTTTGGTATGCATGCCTAAATACCGAACAGAATAAGCTTCAACAGTAGATAATTTAATTAGTATGCCCTTCCATGCAGCAACAAATAATTAATAAGTAAACCGGTATCTAAGCCGATTTAATAGAATCTGTTACTGCTAAAGCTTATTGTGTCAGAATTTTGACATGTTTGAATAAATTTAGTTGCATTAATATTCACTTCAAATATCTCCAAAGTTAGCCTCTTAAAATATCAGCTTCTCCAACCAAAAGTAAAGTAGCATGTGAGCAATCTAATGTATTTATCTCATAAATGGCAGAAAGTCAAAACCATGGAACTATGCAACTTCAATATATACGGATCATCTGTGGGAGAATGCGTACAAACAAGAGAAAGAATACATGCAGTAGTTAGCTACACAACAACTGAGAGTGATAAAAAAGAAGGGGAATCACAAGACTATTACTGTCTAGCAGCGAAAACAAGTCATTAGACTTAACCGTTATGGGCAGCATAAATACACCCATCACCAACCAAAAATCGATACTCGATACTCAATATATCAAAATTAACGACTTGTTTCATTGTGCACATGTGTAGTACAGGTGGGATTGGGGGTGGAGGTGGGGTGGGGGTGTCGTGGTGTAGTCCCTGGAAAACATGGCGACGTAGAAAGTGCTTGTTGTTTTGTTGTTGTTTTTCTCTATCGTGTGCGCAGTAAGATAGGGGGAGTCGAGGTCAGAGCACTTGTGTGGCGCAAGAAAAATGGGGCAGTGACGGATCGTCGTATGATTGGATATATAATGGAGGTGGGACTGGTGGGGGAGGGGGGGGGGGAGGTGTTGTTGGTAGTAGTGGTGGTAGTGAGGTGTTGTTGCTGGTGACGTGTTGTTGTGCTGGTGTTGTTGGTGTTGGCGAGGTGTTGTAGTGGTGATTGTGAGGTGTTCACATATTCAGTTTTAATAATGGTTACAGATAACATGCTTTTATTTGTCCATACATTAATTGTTGTCAGGAGGCCTACTGTTTGGGGTGTCAAATTTGCTAACAGGAATTTGGATATCACATTAAGAATGTATTATGCTAACTCTGTTTTGGAAACTCTACCTTTCTGAGTTTCCTTTTATACTTCCCATTTAAATTCTATTTTTCTGCATTTTTGTATTTAGTTCTTGGCAGCGCTGTCAGATGGCTGATTGGTGGTTGAAATTGTCTATTATAAAACTGACATTCTTTAATTAAAATAAATACTACACTGCATAAATAAATACCACTGCACTAACTAAATTATCAAGAAGTTAGTTGTTTTAGAGTCACTCTCATACCATGTCCGTCTTCCTCATGTTTCTCACAGGTTATCGCTGAGCACCACGAAAAGAACGGTATGTCCGAGTCACACCGGAAATTGAAGCGCCATTTCGAAATCCCACCGGAAGTGGACATCAGTTGCATCGCACCGATGTTAACACCAGATGGCCGCCTCATAATTGAAGATCCAAACGGGGCTCAGATGTTTGATCCCTAAAGTGCCTCTCACACTATGCAAGATTGAGCAACGGACTGAATTGTCTAGTCCGGTGGTGTTCGGGTGTGATAAGTATCAAAATGTATTAAAATGTGTCAAAATGTTGCGATATCAGGTCAAAGGCCTCCGGACGAACAGACATGAAACTTACATGAAACGTACATAAGCAGACTCAAACCGGACAAGAACCGTATAGACGTCAATCCGGCGGCATCCGTTCCAAGTTTTGTGCATGTTCAGAACTTGTAACGGATCGGGCCGGATATCAACGGATATGCAATGGACACAAACCGGACTTTGCCAGATATCAACAGACTTTGTTCGGTTTCTTTTCGTTTCCCCAATCCGGTGATGTGTGACAGAGCCTTAAGAGCCTTCACCAGCAAGCAACACAAACTATATTTTATTAAGTAGTGTACATAGAATATCCTAAAATAGTATATTAATATGTGTTTATTCGGTATCTGATGCTTCAGCTAAACAGAATATTATATAGGCCTATCCTGTTTTTACTCATGTCTACCCATTGGGTAATGTAACATTTTATCTCAACCAGGTTTCTCTCCTCAACTTTAATTTTCCTGATTAGGTTTGTAACTGTTATTATTATTATTATAATTATAAACATTTTAATTTATCGCAGAATAGTATTGGCTACGAAATTACAAATCTACTGCATGGTGTCAAATTAAAGTTGCATGGTCCGATGAAATATAATTTTGTCAAAATTAAAACAACTACTTACATTTGGTCCTATATATCCAACTTAGATACTGGTGCATTAGCTAATGATTTGGGACAGCATATGCAGAATGACCAGTGAATTTATAACCTCACCCCTTTGGAGACTCACTTTGAAACACCCATTATGCAGGGAGACCATTAACCAATTAGGTCAATCTCGTGACCTCATTAGCCTCCCCCCAACCAAGTAGGCCTACTGTGCAGGGCCATAGAGGGGAAGGGGAAATGAGGTGGATGTTGCCCCTCCCCTCCATGTTCGGTATTCAATGCTGTTTGGTCAATTCTATGAATATAATTAAACAATTTGGGTAATTTAAATTCAGAGATTTTTACATTTGTCAATTAAAATTGCATCTGCCTTCGGGACTATGTATGGTATGAGGGAGGATGAGACATATGGATGATATAACAGTAAATAATAACAGAGCAATAATATGTACATGAGAAATGTCCGGGGACAGGGAGCAAGAGTTGTATATCGCATGTGTGGGGCAGAGTGGGTGCGCGGTAAGGGCAGGACGCGCGCCGGTGTGGCGGTTTCAGCGTGTTCCCGTGCTCAGCCGTGTCCCGTTGCTTCTGCGCATGTGTGGATTTCGCATCAACTCGGATCACCCGAGACAGTTATTGGCGCATGCGCACATCCTACAAACTCGGGTCGAATAATCGAATACGCTTCTCCACGCTCGGGTGGACAATTTTTTTTTTTTTTTTAATAACCGATCAAAAATACAGCAAAATAGGATTTAAAGTATTTTATGATGGCCTAGTTTACCTATATTTCCATTTAATTAATCTAAGTTATTCTTTTTTGGCACACGGCACGTGTATTTGTCGACTCCACTCGCCGTGTTCTATTTGAAATTCTGACGACTGGGATGACCCGAGTCGCCCGGGTAGTGTTAATCGATTACAGCCATGTTTATTAGATTCTGACGCATGCGCAGAAGCGAGGTACATGTCTGAGCACGGGAACACGCTGAAACCGCCACACCGGGCTGCGGTATTGGTTGGTTTTGGACCAGCGCACCGTTAAGCGCATGCCTGCCTGCGTTAAGCGCGCGTCTGCGTGGCGTAGGTGCCGCGAGGCGTCAAAAGTGCCCGTGGTATTGACCAATTTCATATGACGTCAGCATGGCTATTTAGGTCAGTGCGCGGGCTGCTTGGCTGCAGGACAACATCCGGTCACTGCAAACTCAATGGCTATGAGCTCAGAATATCCCAAATTTCACTATTATCTCTGTTTTTAATACTTTCAGAGAAAATTGCCCTTAAGTTAAATTAAATACTTCAGATCTTCCTCTTCAATCGTGCATTAATATATTTTTAATCGACTCAGTGAAAGCTTTAAAATTAATTTTGCTAAAATAAATGCTTTGCATAGACATAGCACTGCTGCAGCACAAATCAATGCAGTGTTTACCCTTCGCGGGCTAGTCAGCAAACTCAGTGCATTGTCAATGGTCGTAAGCAATCTTCTTACAGAAAAGGTGAAAAATCTCTAAAACCACACACAATGTTTACAAACATTGAAATAGGTCTATTGCGCATTAGGTTGGAGTGCCACATCAGCCCATAAAACATGGTGAGCCCAAGTCGCCATGTGGGTATGGTTGTGCACATTGATGCCACACAGGATGGCGTGCAACATTGCGCCAGTTATGGGCGCTTTCCGGTGTGGTGGTTTCAGCGTGTTCCCATGCTCAGAGGTGTCCCTCGCTTCTGCGCATGCGTCAGAATCTAATAAGGATGGCCGTAATCGATTAACACTACCCGGGCGACTCGGGTCATCCGAGTCGTCAGAAATTCAAATAGAACACGCGAGTGGAGTCGACAAATACACGTGCCATGTGCAAAAAAAGAATAACTTAGATTAATTAAATGGAAATATAGGTAAACTGGGCCATCAAAAAATACTTTAAATCCTATTTTGCTGTATTTTTATCGGTTATTAAAAAAAAAAAAAAAGATTGTCCACCCGAGCGCGGAGAAGCGTATTCGATTATTCGACCCGAGTTTGTAGGATGTGCGCATGCGCCAATAAGTGGCTCAGGTGACCCGAGTTGATGCGAAATCCGCACATGCGCAGAAGCAGCGCAGAAGCAACGGGACACCTCTGAGCACGGGAACACGCTGAAACCACCACACCGGTGTGCGGCCGACTGGCGCGAGTCACGGGGGCGGGCGGGGGCGTGCAGGGGCGGGCCGGGGCGGGCGGTGGCATGATGTAACCCGTCACGTCGCGCCACCCCACTCGTGCACCTCGGGCCGGGCTCACGCACTGCGGGCCCGGTGCGCTCCTGGTGTGTCGGGGCCATTGCCGCCTGCGATGCCGAGCACTCTGTCGGCCGCTGCTGATGACCAAAGATGGTCGAATGTGGCGTTCGCCTCCAGTATGGCATGGCGCTCGTGTTGCGCCCTCTTGGCGTTGCCCTGTCGGTCGGCCGCTGTGTGGTCGACTTGCGCGGGGTTGGGCTGGCTGTCCTCCTCCTGCCCGGGGTTTGTACTGGTCTGGAAAGCGCTATTCCATCTGGGTCATAGCCACAGGACTTTTGGCAAGCTTGTCAAAATTATTTTGGGTTCTTTCAGCCCAAATTGTTCAAAAACTAGCCATTTTTCATCAAAGTTACTCAGGACTAATGAATATTGGGATATAATGGTCAACCTGAGCTATGTATCTAAAAAATGACTAACACATTCAAACCCCATCGGACCATGCAACTTTAATATACCCAGAATTAGCCTTACTAGATTGTAACTGTCATTATTATTATTATTAGCAATTTAATTTATCGCTGAATTGCATTGGCTACGCAATTACTAAGCTTCTACATTGTGCTTTTATTAATATTACTATGAGTATTTTAATTGACATATCATACATTAAGTCGCATATAGATATATGCCTATCCTATGCATGGTGTAACATCATTCTAATTTATTATCCGGTATTCAATGTGATTTTAAAATGGAAGATATATCTTGATTAAATGATATTTATATAGACCTACGCATGTCCTGCTATCATTCTATATTATTATCTTGTTTTTAAAAAAAATTGTGTTATATAATATATGGTAGGATGATATACACCTAATCTACGATGTCTATAGTTGTGTAAATAAATGTTTGTCTGTGATAGGATAACGATGTGACGCAGAGAATGCAGTTGAAATGTTGAATGTTGATTGTCGACCAGTGCAGAGTGGTACCCCTTAGGAAAAGATCAACAGTTGTCAATGGCAATATCACTGCATTCACCAGTTGTTACGCCAAATAAAGAAACGCTGAAACATTACCTGGGATTGTCATACTTATATGTATTAGATAGGTAATGCTGTACTAACTCTTCTAACGAAATGCCAAGTGTTCTTTGTATTTGTTACTGTCATGGGTATGATTCAAACAATTAGGGGAACATTCTTCCTAGAGCTGGACTTGAACCCACCCTTCTGCCATTCCGGGGCTTGTGTCCTAACCATTAAAGTTGCATGGTCCGATGGTTTTGAGTTTCTGACATTTTCTGAGATAAATATATTAGGTTGGGAGTCAATTATCTACCTTACTTTAGTTTGAAATAACTTTTATTTTAATTGGCTAACTTTTGAGAGATTTGAAGTGCAAACATGCCAATTTAATTTTGGCAAGCATGCCAAAACTCTGACACCATAGGCTTCTGCAGTCACATATTCTATTAAATTGCCTCAGTATGCCCTTCTATGTGGCAACAAATGTT
Source organism: Branchipolynoe longqiensis (assembly GCA_030323885.1). NCBI lineage: Eukaryota > Metazoa > Annelida > Polychaeta > Phyllodocida > Polynoidae > Branchipolynoe > Branchipolynoe longqiensis. The sequence continues at coordinate 28,679,341 of CM059189.1, forward strand.
TAATAAGTGTACCAGTATCTAAGTTAGGTATGTAGAATCAAACGTTGATAATTTTTATAATTTTGAAAATTTGATGTTTTCATCGGACTATACAGCTTTAAGGTCTCTGGCATCGACGTATCCAGGCTAACCTGTTTATGTGGCTCCTTACCTGAGGGGTAACTATACTACACTCATCCTCCTGGGATTGTTAAGTCCTTCGAATGGTTTATATCCCTGTTTAATGCTTAAGATTACACACCTACAGGCAAGGCACACGCATAGGCTACACATACACACGCAGTAGTTTGATCAATCATACAATGCAGTTTGTTGTTGTTATTTTTACATTATTTTAGCAGGGTGCCACGTCCTATTTTAGTTACTCCTTGTAAAGTCGATGGCTGGCAGCTGTAGTACTGTAGGCAGGCTAATAGGAAATCACTACAGGCAAGTATGAAGAAGGAAGGCAAGATATAGAGTGTGCAGAAGGAACCAGAAGGAGCTTGCTTAGTTTATTATATATATAGTTTTAGAATCCAAGATGGCTATAGACACCTGATTAATCCCTCCAATCACCAACAGGCATTCTTATTCAACCAATGAGCATTCAATATCCTTGTAACCAAGGCATGGTTATGTCTGGCTACAGTGCCCTGTTGTGTCTGGTGTGCAGCGATCCGTAAATAACACTTGGGGGGGAGGGGGTATGTGAGGAGAGTTCCAAAGACTCTCGCACATGTCAAGAAGTGATCCTCTTTTACTATCTATATTAATACAATTTCTATCTTAAATCAGTATTGGATCACCAACACCACATATACCTTATATACCTCTGGTTTTACTTACCATCTACCATTATATAGGCTAGTTCAATTTATTATAGAGTAGTTCTCATCATCCTCCAAGGTCTCAAATATCGGAAAACTTTACATCCTGTAAACCTTAGCTCTCTGTGACAGGGGTGCTAGACAACCATGTAGAAAAAGTGTCAAAACGGTTAGGTTATGGACATGTCCACATGATTTCCTAATTTAAATAGCTCAATATATTGCTCAGATCCTTATCTATTATAGCCAGCTAATTTTGATGTGCTAAATTTCTTAATCATGTAGGGTAATAGACTGTAAAAATCGAATTGAGAGCTTCCAGTGGCTGCCATCTTGTATTTTTTATTTTCTCTTCCAATTCCTCTACTCTACACCAATTAATATAAATAAGCACGGCGCATTGGATCCAGTGACTCCAGAGATGTTTATATTTGTTTCACACCAAGCAAGTTTTGGTTTAGATTTAAAGATGGTGGTCAACATCCATACCTACTCTGGGAAGGGATTACTTACTCTCACACCCCTGTCACAGTAATGCCTAACAACCCATGAGAAAAAGTGTTTCAAGGCTGGGTTTTGGAAATAATCACATGATTTTGCAACTTAATATGCTAAAGATATTGTTCAAATATTTATTTATCGTAGCCTGCTACTTTTGGGGTGAATAATTGATTAAATAATTAGATGAATGTATTTTAAAAGTCAAATTGAGAGCATTCACTAGACACCATCTTGATTTTTATATGTTCTCTCCAATTCCGCCATATGTTAAAGTTGCATGGTCCGATGAAATATATTTTTTTTCAAAACCAAAACACATACTTACATTTAATTCTATATATCCAACTTAGGTACTAGTGCATTAACCTCATTCCCAGTACCATATATAGCATTAGTCAGGTTCCACACTACCAACACATTAATATGTCATTCCTCATCACATGACCATCACGAGATGTGAATCTGGGCCACAACAACGAGAATTTTAACAAGCTTGCCGAAATGATTTTGGGTTGTCTCAGCTCAAATTGCTCCAAAACTAGCCATTTTTCATCAAAATGACTCCGGAATAATGAATACAGTAAAACCTCTCTAAATCGAGCACTCCTTCTCGCTTTGGAGTGTATCGAGGTATCCAACCACACTAACTATGTTATATACAGTGATTCCTTCTCTTGCCTCCTGGCTGTTGCTGGACTGAAAACGAATCACCCTATTCTAGCAACGGTCATTTATAAAATGAACCAACTGACAACAGATGGGTATGATATCCACCTGTGCTGGGTGCCTGGCCATGCTGGCATACAAGGAAACGAACGAGCTGATCGGGCTGCGAAGAAGGCCCTGAACTGTAATCTTGAACCGTGTCTGATCCCTCACTCTGATCTGAAACCACTAATAGCCACCCACATAAAATCCAAATGGCAACATGAGTGGGGTGAAAACATCAATAAACTTAAAGAAATTGAACCATCTGTGGGAAAGCCACCACAGACTCATGCGGGAGGCGGCAGGACCAAGTGGTCCTTAGTCGCTGCCGTGTTGGCCACTCGTGGCTTACACATGCTTTTCTGCTCAAGGGGGAACCTCCCCCTAAATGTATTGGGTGTCAGTCCCCACTGACACTCAAACACATTTTACTAAGTTGCGTTGATTTTTTGGCCCTGCGCCAACGGTTCTACACTGCAGGCAGTATGCATGACCTTTTTACTAAGGTAAAACAGGAAAACATTTTAGCCTTTTTGAGGGCAGCTGGACTGTACCACCTTATATAGTTTACTAAATGGATTCTATTAATTATTAATGAAACTTTTCTTTTTCTATGGGAATTTGTTTCCCTTGACCACAGATATATGATTGTGAGCTTTCTAATTTAATTAGTGTCTATTGGCACATAATTGATTGTCTGCTTTTACATGTAAAAGCGATGGTTTGAACAAAAAACAAACATTTCTCGCCGTGAATATGGCCTATGCTGCCGACACGGCGTAAAGCAACCACCAATCAATCAATCAATCTCTAAATCGACCGACCATATGGGACCGACTTTAAGTGGTCCATTCACAGAGGTGGTCAGTTTAGAGAGATAAGCCGTGTTCACACGGGGAAAAAGTAAAGCGATTCAGCCAAGGCGAATACTAGGAGTCGAATTAGCAGCCCGTTCACACGGGCAGTACTTGGGCCGTAAATCGAAATCTGCGCATGAGCAAGTCCATACCAACCAGTGCCAGTTTGGGTTCATCGACGTCGCCACGAGAGAGTGTGGGTTCGACCTAGATATGTATATGGACTGAATCGTATTGGTTTGGAACAGTCAAAACTTCTGCTGGGGAGTGAAAACATTAAAATAAATCATGAAAAAAATATCTGTGCCCAGCTAGCGGTTTCATAAGCCCTGTTCACACGGACAAAATGTGAGGCGAATCACACAAATCGAATCAGGTGAGTCGAATTAGCCGCCCGTTCACACGGACACTGCGTGAGGCGGAAGTGGATATCTGCGCATGAGCAAGTCCAGGCTAACCAGCGCCATTTTGGGTTCGACAATGCTGGCACCAGAGAGTGTGGGTTCAACCTAGATATGTAATGACTGAATCGTATTGGTTTGGAACGGTAAAAACTTCTGCTGGGCAGTGAAACCCTAAAAATAAATGATAAAAAAAATATCTGTGCACCTCTAGCAGGTTCATAGACCAAATTATACAATATATGCTTTTGATCGACCGGAAAGTCAACAAAGTAAGCTCTCGACTGCGCATGCGTGTGAGGTGCTTAATCCTCCTCAGTGCGTCCACACGGACAAAATTATCCGCATCACAGGAATCGATTCACGTAGACTACCTCGCTTAGGTGGCTTACACGATCCGCATCACGTGAGTCGAATCAGCCCTAATCCGCCTCAGACGTGCGTTCAGACGACAAATGTGAGGCGAACTATACAAGTCGCTTTCTACGAATCGATTTACATTGTCCGTGTGAACAGGGCTATAGACTCAATTATATTATATGCGCTTTTGATCGACCGGAAAGTCAACCACCTTTATCCGCCTCAGTGCGTTCACACGGGCAAAATAAATCGGTTCATAGAAATCGATTCATGTAAACTACCTCGACAAGTGGTTTACAGTATCCAGATCACAGGAATCGAATCAGCCCTAAACTGCCTCAGCTGCGCGTTCACACGCAAAATGTAACCCGAACTAGGCAAGTCGATTTCTACGAATCGATTTACATTGCCTGTGTGAACACGGCTTTAGAATATCCTTACAATGGTATTGTTGGGACCCAGATAAAGCGATCGATAGAGGGGCGTGGTCGATCGGTGGAGGGGTCAGTATAGAGGTTTTACTGTAGTAGGTTATAATAAGCCGTGTTCACACGGGCAAAATGTGAGGCGAATCAGACAAATCGAATCAGGTGAGGCGAATTAGTCCGAAAGTGTTTCGCGTTCACACGGGCAGTGCTTTTGAATTGGTTTAAGGCGGAAGTGGATATCTGCGCATGAGCAAGTCCAGACTAACCAGCGCCATTTTGGGTTCGACGACGCCGGCACCAGAGAGTGTGGGTTCGACCTAGATATGTATGTACTGAATCGTATTGGTTTGGAACGGTCAAGACTTCTGCTGGGCAGTGAAACCCTAAAAATAAATGATGAAAAAAATATCTGTGCACCTCTAGTAGGTTCATAGACCAAATTATATAATATGCGCTTTTGATCGACCGGAAAGTCAACAAACTAAGGTGTCGACTGCGCATGCGTGTGAGGTGCTTAATCCGCCTCAGTGCGTTCACACGGGCAAAATAAATCGAATCACAGAAATCGCCTCACGTACACTACCTCGCGAGGTGGTTTACAGGATCCCCATCACGTGAATCGAATCAGCCCTAAACCGCCTCAGACATGCGTTAACACGAGAAATGTGAGGCGAACTATACAAAGCCCTGTTCACACGGGGAATGTAAATCGATTCGTAGAAAGCGACTTGCCTAGTTCGCATCACATTTCCCGTGTGAACGGACGTCTGATGCGGATTAGGGCTGATTCGACTCACGTGATGCGCATCGTGTAGACCACCTCAGCGAGGTAGTCTACGAGAATCGATTCCTGTGATGCGGTTAATTTTGCCCGTGTGAACGGGCGCTAATTCGCCTCACCTGATTCGATTTGCCTGATTCGCCTCACATTTTGCCCGTGTGAACAAGGCTTAAAGCCTTGTTCACACGGGCTTTCTACGAATCGCTTTCTACGAATCGATTTACATTGCCCGTGTGAACACGGCTATATAGTAAACTTGATATATTTATCTAAAAAATGATGCAAAACTTCGAAAGCCATCGGACTATGCAACTTTAATATAGATCAACACTGAACTGATGAGTGCTGGAACAAGCAGATCAACAGCTTGTTCACAGTTAATTCAGACCAAAGGCAAAGCAGTTTTTGTCCGAATTGACTCGGTTCATATTCATCATTATCCAGGTAGGAATGAATCTTTTTTCTAATCAAATTTCTGCCCATACTCTGGTTCCCAGCTGTTCAGACAGAGAATTACAGACATTATATCTGTTTGCATATTAAACAACTAAATGTGTTAAAATTCCTAAAGTCATATCAAATATATATATGGGCTCAAGTTATCTGTGTTATATTTTTAGTAATCGCGCCATAATTCTACCGAAACTTGTGGTGTATTGGACCCGTTTCAACGCAGTGTCTGTTTCGATTGTTCACGGTGAAGAAATATGCACACGGTCCTCGCCTGGGTCGGAATACACTTGAGATAAATATAATCTAAGTTCTAAATCTTATTTACAGTTATTATTTACATATGGCCAAGTAGCGTCTCTAAAAAGAAAGCTATACACTGCAAACACATTTCCACTTTACTAGTACTAGTAGCCAAGTAGTCAGTACCACATTCCCAATCCCATTCAAGCCATTGGCACTGTGACTAGTGTGACTGTGACTGTGTCTCGATGCCAGTTCAGGCAGTTGTTTACTATTAGTATTACTGTCTAGATTAAAGATAGCTTACTCAGGGACTAGGCATGTCCACGCAGAAATTCGTGTCAGTCGTGGACAGTAACTTGAGTAAGCGTAAGAAAATGGCTGGAGCAGATCAAAGGGATGTGGTGACACTGACGAAGAATGCAGCCAAGCCAAGTTCAGAAGCCGGCGACGCTTCAACATTGGTAGGCTAACATGAGAATATAAGTAGCCTGGGTGCTGTGAAAGTACAACGTCTGAACACTTTGACTTCTGGATACTGAATGGTTTATTCATGGCCTAGGGCTCGCTGAACCCGCCGGCTAAACTTTCCATGACGTCATCTCATTTGCATAATCCTTGTCCAAACCTCTGCATCTCGTTAACATATATTAGCCACATGCCTATACGTCTATTACGCATATATCACAGGTACTGGTGTTGCAGTTTCCGCGGTACGGCAGTTTGGGAGGGACACATGCATTCAAATGCATAGTCAATAGCCGTGTTTACACGGGCGAGTTAAAACGCTTCATATAAAACCACTTGTCTAGATCGATTTACATTTGCTGTGTAAACGCGGCGCTGAGGCGTTTTAGGGCTGAATCGATTCATATAAATCGGTATATGTAAACCACCTTGCGAGGTAGTATAGATGAAGCGATCTAGCTTAAGCATGTCACACGCATGCGCAGTCGAGACCTTAGTTTGTTGACTTTCCGGTCGATCAAAAGCGCATATTATAGAATTTAGTCTATGAAACCGCTAGCTGTGCACAGATATTTTTTTCATCATTTATTTTTAGGGTTTCACTGCCCAGCAGAAGTTTTGACTGTTCCAAACCAATACGATTCAGTCCATACAGATCTAGGTCGAACCCACACTCTCTCGTGGTGACGTCGACGAACCCAAACTGGCACTGGTTAGTCTGGACTTGCTCATGCGCAGATATCGATTTCCGCCTTCAAACTAGTTGCGTGTAAACGCGCCACTACATCGCTTCATATAAATCGCTTTGTCTAAATTGTTTTACATTTGCCCGTGTAAACACAGCTAATGGCCGTGAGCAAATCTTCAGACAGAAAAAGTCAAATATCTCTCAAATTGCACCACCTAGAAACAAACCGCTTGGCACACATACAGAAAACATATTCAACAAACAGATTATATTAAATTTATACGGTTAGGGTTCTTGATTTCTATTAATTTTGAATAAAACTAATGTTTTGCACTGGGCGTACTGTCAAACTCAAGGCATTGTCAATGGTTGTGAGCAATCTTCATACAGAAAAAGTGAAATATCTCTAAAACCACACCACCTAAAACAAATCGCTTGGTACACATATAGAAAACATCTTTACCAAAAACATATTAAATTTATAAGGTTAGTGACGATGCTGTTCGATTTTGACGCATGCGCAGAAGCGATGTGTCCCTCACAAACTGGCGTACCGCGAAAACTGCAACACCGGCAAGCAATATTTTAAATACAAATAATATGCAATATTTCTATTGCTTTTTGTACACATGAATACACACAAAAAGAGGAAGGGTCTTGTTTTAAATATACTTTTATATATATATTTTTCAGATAATCTAGTTTTAGAATTTATTAAAAGAAATGTGTTGATATTGAATTGTAAATGGAAATTTGACAAAATATTTAAAAAATACCACTGAGTATGCTATTTGTGAGGGATTTTCTGCTAACATGTTATCTTGTAAGGATTTTAAAATATCAATTGTTAAATCAATCAATCATATTTTAATTTTAATAAGAATCTTTAAAAGTAATTTGTAACAAAACATTGATTCTTGCATTTCTGCCTTGCCCGAAGGCCAATGTTTGAAGAATGGCATTTGTTTGAAAACACGCAACAACACTGAGTAGATGCTAAATTCTTCACATGTTCATAACATTGTAATAGGCCTACCCCATTTTTTCCCCTCGGAACTCTATCTGGAGAGAATTAAACAAATATATTTGAGTTTCAAAACATGAGACACTGTAATTGTTTGCAGGTAAATCTTAAAGTCGCCTGGTATACCTCACCCAGAAACAAACAAATCCAGCATCAAAAGCTCTCCAAACATACCATTGCTTATTTTTTTCAGTTCATGCAACTGAACATGTGGGAGGAGAGTATTGAGGTCTGCGATGTATGAATGACATCATAGGTGGGATTCCCTCATGACCTGACCTAGAGGGGTTCCCCACACACAGGGAAATCCATGGCAACCACCAATATGATGGCCACAGAAAGCTCTCAATTCAACTTTTAATGTCTATTAATCTACATTATTTAATCAATTATTCACATAAAAAGTAGCTGGTTATGAGAAATAAACATTTGAACTTTATAATTAGCATTTTACTTTTTAGATAGCAAATTCTAACATTTTTCTCTATATGGTTGCTAAAAGCCTTGTCAGTGCTGCTGGACTAACTACAACACAACAGGAGCAACCAATTTCAGCACTCTACCCCCACATATACAGTTGCATAAACTGAAAACCTGCAAAATATGCTTGGAGAGCATTTGTCAGAGTATGGTTTGTGTCTCAGCAGCCTATACCTACATAGGGAACCCCACCTATGATGTCATTCATACATTGCAGACCTCAACACTCCTCCCACATGTTCAGTTGCATGAACTGAAAAAAATAAGCGATGGTATGTTTGGAGAGCTTTTGATGCTGGATTCATTTGTTTCTGGGTGAGGTATACCAGGAGACTTTAAAATTAAACAAACTTTTGGGTTCTCTTCAAAGTGTGCACAATATAAAAACATACATCTGAAACTGATATATATTCATAGTAATATTGCATACGAAAATGTGAAAAATTAGGATTTTAATTGCACACACAAAGAAAAACTGGCAGAAAACCAAATATATCCATATCAATGGAGACCTAAAATAAAAGTACATCTATAGAAAAGGAATTCTAATTGAATATTTAATTGCGACTGATTTAATTGTGACTAATGTTTGGGATATGAAGTTCTCTTATTGACTTTTGTATTTCTTTAAAATGTGTTAATAATAATATATCAATTCTAACTGGTTTTATTCTTTCTTTGGCGTGGGTAAATCATCTAAATGTATCAATTTTGACTCCTTTTTTCAGGATGCCATATTTATCGAGACTGACGGAGACTTATTTTCGTGTCCCGAGTCGGAGAGCTTGGCCCATTGTATCAGTGCTGACTGCGCCATGGGGAAAGGTATCGCCGTCATCTTCAAAAAGAAGTTTGGTGGTGTTCAGGAACTGAAGAAACAAGGTAGCTATTGCACGTGGATAACTGGAGTTTTGCATCCTAGAAACATGTACGCTCCAACCAGACGCGGTGGCTGAATCGGTAGAGCGCAGGCTTCCCATGCAGATGCTTGGGAGTTAGAATCCCAGCCGAATCAAACCCGATGACTTATCAAATTGATACTTGTCGCTACCTCAGCTGATGCTCAGCATGAGCATTAATAGGATAGGACAGGACAAGGACTGGTAAGCAAAGTATCTGGCTAATGTGACTGTGGGATATCGGGTCATGGTGCCATCAGCTTGGTCTCACAGTGGGGCAGCAAATTTTTTTTTTTTTATCCCGTCCCCCCTTTAAAAGAATTTCTTTGGTAATACAATTTTCATCTGAAGTCTCTTCGCAGTCGAATGCCTGGTCTTCCACCACTGTGATACCATGCACTGATACCCCACTCAGTCACATTACAGTACCAACCAGTCCCTGCCATAGCCTAGCCAAGTATCATGCAACCAGTTATGTCATGCCAAGTATCTTGCAACTAGTCATGTCATCAAAGTGACAACAAGTATAATCTTGTCAAAGTCTTTGACTCAGTCAGGAGTCACTCCCATGGCCTGGTACGTAGGAAGGGGACGCTCCAACCACGCGCTCATTCTGTTTGGTATTATCTTTATTGTTTATTTTCGTAAACAGTTTAGTCCTGTTCTGGAGAATAGCGTAATTTGATTTTTTTAAAGAGCCATAACTGAATCAAAGTTTTATAGCCATAAAATGTCTGCATCAAAACTGAGTGGAGTCTCCAAACTTTCGTGATAACCTGGCTGTCAGAAATGCAGTTTAATGTAATCCATATCATCCCAGTCCTTTTATTTATTGCCGAAAGTTTTTCTGTACATGGATATTCACATAGTCGTTGTCTAAAATAACGATTGGTTTCCAGTTGTTATCTAAGATAAATAGCGATTACTCTCCAAAATATGTCAGTATCAGAACCTTTAATTGTAGGAAAATACCTAGATTGATATTGCATAGGTTATCAGGGAGAAAGATCTCTGCGATTTCGCAGATTTCCGCGATATTTGATAATCGCCTATTAACAGTCACAAAATGACAGGGATCTATGACTGCAGTTGGTCAGTCTATGCATGGGGTGGACTGTTCCGATATGACCTTATAAGATAGTGGTTATCTAGCCAAGGCATAGGGACAGTTGATCAAGGGACTGTCTCCGACTATTATTCTTTTGTCTGTGCCATAGCACTGGTCTTCCGACCAAGTCATAAGTGTTACAGGTATCTAGGTATTTACACAATAATTTATTTTTACATCGTTTATATAGTAAATTGTAGTGTGAAGTAGATTCTAAAATTAAAGTGCACACAACACTATAAGTAATGAGTATGAGGCACATTGAATCATTTTACATTTACATAAACGGTTTTAGTTGTTGGTTTAGGATTTCCAATTCAATAGATAATAATACCTTTACTTAGTCTTAGTTCAGTGTGATCAGATACTCTTTTATTCATTGTGTTTTTTTTTGTATGCAGTAGGATGTGGGTGTAGTTTGGTCTTTTTGTGTTAGTAAGTCAAGATGTCTTGAATATTGGTTTGTTCTGTAGTAAATAAATCAATTTATGTATTGGTATGAGGAACAAGGAATCCCGATGTTGGTTGGAAGGGACTATAGGAAGGGGGACGCGAGCATAGTCCCTGCCGCCACCGCCTGATGGTGTGGCTCATGTATGGACTACTATAATATATTATAATGGTTAACTCAATATAATTATATCAGAAAATTGCAGAAACTAAATACCATCGGACTAACCAACATTAAAACATTTTTTAATACATTACCTCTTTTTTCTTTCTGTGTGCCCTTTCAACTCGACAGCCCAGAAGACAGGCGGCCTGAGCTTCCTGCGACGGGGGAAGCGCTACGTGTACTACCTGGTGACCAAGGAGAAGTTCTGGCACAAGCCGACCTACACGACCCTGGAGGGCAGCCTGCGTGCCCTGCGCTACCACTGTGAGACGCACGGGGTGTCCGGGGTGAGCATGCCCCGTATAGGGTGTGGGCTGGACGGGCTGCAGTGGGACAGGGTGGCCGAGCTCATACGGACGGTGTTCAGGGGCAGCCCCGTGGCGGTGACGGTGTACACCTTGTGAACCCTCCGTCCCATGACCTTAGATGTTGCCAGGACGTAAGACTCCAACAACCAACGCCTTGTGACGTGGGCGGGAGGGACCGGTGTGGTGGTGGTGGTGTTGATGAGTTTGTTTGTTTGTTGGACAAATGCAGACAATAAACATTTTCCATGGAGGATGCGCAGTGAGCGGCTAGCTAGTAACTGCATAAGTTCTTGCTACTGCATTCATAGGGTGGGTTGATGGCGGAAATCCTCTACGAGACCTTTTCGACAAAGCCTGGGCCGCGTTCAGGGTGTGCCACCGAGTTGTCTCGGAGAAATTCCTGACGTCACCCTAGTCAAAAGCAATCGGTCGCCTCGAAAATGGCCGTCCCCATAGGGGCCGCCATTTGCAATGGAAAGGAAGTGCTCTGATTTGCTGAAATAACTGAATACTGCCACCATTTTGGAGACGCTTTTTGCCTCCTATCTGAAAAGCGAGACATCTCCGAGGCGTACCCTGAACGCAAATAGGCCAAAAACCGTTGCGGAGACATCTTCGAGGCGTACCCTGAACGTGGCCCTGCTGCAGTGATTTGTTACCGACATTAGTTCCTGCCGCTGCCACCATAGGGCCTGTTGATGGTGTGTTGGGTTGTGTGAATCGGAGCGTTGAGTTGTCTGGATAGGCTACATTGTGATTTGGTAGATAACTCCCAGCTGGTTTTGTAGCTGGTGGGTGACTGGATAACTCACAACTGGTTTTGTAGTTGGTGGGTGAGTGGATAACTCCCAGCTGGTTATGTAGCTGGTGGGTGAGTGTGGATAACTCACAGCTGGTTATGTAACTGGTAGGTGACTGGATAACTCACAACTGATGGATGAGTGGATAACTCACAGCTGGTACTCAGGGATGAAAGTGGTCTCCGGGATAAAAAGCGGAAATGCTGATATTCTCCCATAGGCTTAGCATTGTCAGGGAATCGCGGAAAATTCCCTGAAGTTGGGTTTCATACAAAATACGTTTGAAGCATGTATTAGTAGTATACCCTGATCGTGCTGCAGTGTCTGCACCACACATTAGTATACGCTGACGGTGCTGCAGTGTAAAACAACATATTAGCATACACTTATAGTGCTGCGGCGTTTGAGCACCGTATTAGTATACACTTATAGCTACAAGAAAAATCCCGGAAATCCGCGAATTCGCGGAGATTTTTCATCCCTGGGTACTGTAGCTGGTGGGTGAGGGTGGATAACTAACAGCTGGTGTTAAGAGTTGATTGTGAGTGCTTGGTTAGCTACAAAAAACACCCCAGCATTGTGTAATTTAGAAATAGAACAGTCCCGAACTAAATTTGAAAAAGACTATTCCTGTGATATTGTTAAAGTTGAATAGTCAGATGAAAGCATCAATTTGTCAAAAGACAGCCCTAAATTTGACCCTGCATATCCAACTAAATACTGGTGCACTAATTAATATGTTATGCATAGAAGGGAACGCTAATTCAATTTAATATACGCTATTACTGCTGTACCCTATGGTCTCAGTATTTTTACGTGCACACCAAAATTAATTCGACATGTTTTCAGTTACAATACCTCTAAAGTTACGTATTTGTAATAAGTGACTTCAAAGTAAATTACAGTATAGTGGTCAACCTAATATATTCATCAACAAAAAGGACAATTTAAACCAAAAAAATCGGATTACACAACTTTAAACTAGCAATTCTGTCTCACAAGATCTCATTATCAGTGTCAAGAAAGTCAGTAAATAAATAACAAATCGTTGGCGTCTCCTGTGAATTAGTGATTAAACATCCCATATCTTTGTTGGGACTTTAAATGTAGGCACTTCTGAAAACACATGGCCCTTTTTCTTATTGTTTTTTGTATATTAGTTGATTAAGCAGGGGAATTTTCAATCTTCCTCATTCCACTGATATAAATTTAAAACAAGTATAAATTGTTGTATCATTTTATTTGTGACATCTGCTTGAACTTCCCCCACTTCCAGTTACCAAAAATGTCACAGAAAATAACAGCACATTCTTATTGTAAAATTCCATTGTGTTTATTTCCCCCCCATCATTTATATAATGTACATAGGCAACAATAACGAATGGCTGAAACTGTGCCACAATCACAAAGACGGTAAAACGTGTATACTTATACCGACTTAACAATGGTGCATTTCTGCACACCATGCCCATCTTTCAATACAATTACCGCATCTATTAAATGTGATACAGATATTCCCAGTTCCGCTGGTCCCTCACGAAGGACTGACGCCGAGACAGAGCATGCCGGATTGCAGTTACAGCTTACATGGTGGAAGTTGGGTTTTGTGCCTGTCCCACCCCTATACATCGCTAGCTCCGATATTTTAAACTCACTTAGCAACGACAACCGCATGCCTCCTTATGACCAAACTTGGTGGGATTCTTACCATACACTGGTTTCTAATGTAGATTGCAGTGAAATTGTCCTAGCAATATTTTAATTAAATAAAATACCACTTTGTGTATCATGGTGTATGTGTATTCACCACCACCTCCATCCCCCCCCCCCGACCCCACACACACACACCTTCCGCTGGGTAAGCTGTAGCTCGACCTGACGTGCTGGGTGACAGGTTCAATCTTTCCTGAGGGACCAGCAGTATTCAGAATACCCGTATTAAAAAGTCATCCATATTGAGTACAATTCATGTCGCATATGACAATCTCACCATGTGATTTACATGAGGTTTTTCCACCGTTAGGGTCACAAAACACACCTATCGCGGATTAATATCAAATTACACTCAACCACTACAGGCTTTTGCCTAATCCGATATCAATTCACAATAGGGAAGTCCTGTAACCTTAATAGGGAAATAGGCCACGCTAATTACTTGCTACACCACCACAATATTGCGTTTGTTATTACTAAGTGTCAAGTTTATACTTTATTTTAAAACAATTTATTCTTAACGTGAAACAAAACAAGGACTACTTTCTTCTGAAGTAGCTCTTACTCAGAAAATCCACCATTCTAGAGGATTTAGTAATAAATGTAAATAAGTAACATTCATTTTGAATTATATCCTAAATCTTTACTTTGTATTGCTTAAAGCTGAACTACCCACAGTTGTAGTTAAAGAGGGGTGTGGGGGGGGGGGGGGACCCAGAACTTTAAGAGGGAGGGTGAATGCAGTCACCAATAGGATATAATCAGTGTGCACCGCCTACCAGCTTCAGGGTTTTCAGGGGCAGTGCACATATTATAGACCGACATACTTTTTTTTGTTTTTGTGATGGGTGTATTTATGCTGCCCATAACGGTTAAGTCTAATGACTTGTTTTCGCCGCTAGACAGTAATAGTCTTGTGACTCCCCTTCTTTTTATCACTTTCAGTTGTTGTGTAGCTAACTACTGCGTGCATTCTTTCTCTTTTTGTAAGCATTCTCCCACATCCCCCAAACATCTGGGAGTTTGTTCGTTCTACAATCGGATAATTGTTTGGTTACCAATAGTTCATTTCTCTGAATGGCTTCACCTTGCTGTGTTAGTGGTCATTAGGTTTTGGTTTTAAGTTTAAAGTTTACCTTTGTATGTATATACATGACTCGGAAAGAAATGCAGTCACCAGTAGCTATGACACAGGTACTACCATTTCACTGGCTGTGCAGACCAGCATTAGAGTGACAATAAGGCCAATAAAAACAGGGGTTTGGGTTAAAATCAGAAAATATCACAAACGTCATTAATACTTTCTAGGAGCAATGTCGTTTCCAAACCATTTAAGCTTGCCCACCCAAAATTAATTTTTTTGGACCTGAAACCTTGAGAAATCCTAGGCTGATATCCCTGTATTTGTCAGGGATGAAAGATCTCTGCGATTTCCGTGGGTTTTCATGTTTGCCAATTAACGTTCATAAAATGCCAATACACATGACAGCAATTGGTCAGTCCGAATCCCGTTCTTATATGACCTTAGATGTTGCTAGAACATTAAAACCCAAACAAGAAAGAGTTCATTCCGTCCTGATATGACCTTAGATATTGCCAGGATGTGAAACGTAAAGAAACAAAAAAGAAAGTTTGGCATAGGCGATAACAGTCACCATAAGGAGAGATGAAACCTGACTTCTGGCATTTTCTCCACGATTCCCTGACAAGTGCTAATCCTATGGCGGGGAAGGAAGAGAATTTGCCATTGCTTCTGCTGGAACCTAATAGGTGGCACCATGGTCTCAGCCTAAGTTCGGCTTTTTTGTTGTTGCCCCAACTGCCTGGTTTTCCTGGAATCCGCTATGTGGCGCCATGGCCTCGGCTTGATTGCCACAGTTTTTGGTGTTTTTTTTGTCACAGATCACTTTCATCCCTGATTTGTGATGAACTGTGCAGAAGTCCAGTTGGTGTTTGGCATGGCTGGAATTGGATAGGGCTTGTCAAAGTGTGAAACTAATCTACTGCTCTTCTCTATTTGCAGCTGCGGCCTGACTTGGCATGCAACACGTCTGTGGTTAAAGCCTTACATTGCAATCTATGCTCATTTGAAATCTATACAGGATATATATATATATACATGGCAAAGTTGGGCAAACAACATGGCTATGTAGATCTTGTGACCTAGGCTAGAAATAATGGTACTTTGTGGCGGGAACGACATGTAATGCAACAAAAACGCTCGCACACCTACGTTCATTTTTGTTCTCTCCCTTTTCCCACTTCCTCAAATAGAATGGGGTTAGTTCATGTGGATTGATTGGTTGGTGGTTGTTTTACGCCATGTCGGCAACAAAGGCCATATTCATGGCGAGAAGTATTTAACTTGTATTCTGTCAGATTTTCTTATAACCATCACTTTTAAACGTATGAAATGTATCAGTGCGACATGCTTTCGTTGTAACAATGGCTGCTCAGAGATGTCATAGGCTATCAGCAACAAAAAAACTTGGGTCGGGGGTTTGAGGGCCAAGAAGCTTTGCAAGGAGAGCCATCTAGCGTTAAATAGTCAACGACTGAATGTACCACAGCCTAGTACAAGGCAGTATTACCGGCAAAACAGCTGGCTTCGTTGGCGCATGTCAAGCCCTTACCTCCTACATAACACAACATATTTTTTTACCAGATCTGCATAAATCACAAGAATGACTAATTTCATCATTAAAAACTTGCAAATCCACGGGAAAATCACCTCCCTGTTTATATGGTCATCCCTGATCACAAAGTGACTTGTCAGAAACCAGAACCAGAACCAGACTTCCTTACCGGTTTGTTTTTCTGTTTTTTGGGGTAAATGAATTTTATTCATATAAATCTGTTGTCAAGGCCAAAGCACTGGTCTTCCGGCCGTTATCAGCTATTAGGGTCGAGGATATCGAGGTAATATGTAAATATCACGTCTATAATGGACACACTTTAGCATAGTGCATCATGGGCCTTCACCAATCACAGTACAATGCCTTTAAGGTGCACACTAAAACCATACCATACTAAACCGGTTCTGCAGTCGTCTTGGTAATGGCATGTGGCTATGAGCGGGGGGTGGAGGGGGTGGGGGGGGGGAGTTGATGCTATCAAGCCACAATCGTGGCTATCGTTGGCATTACTTTTCCCGGAAGGACATCGATGACGTCATACCTTATCACCTGCGTCAGACCTATATTACCTGGTGAGTAAATAACGTACTACTTTCATATTTTAAATTGCCCGCAGAAGTCAATGTTAAAGTTGTAGTCCAATGATATTCAATTTCTGCCTTTTTTTAAAACATATTAGGTTGATTGTTATAATCGAGCTTAATTTAGTTTAAAGTAAATTATTATGAATGGCTAACTTTGAAGGTATTTGAAGTGAAAACATGGCATTCATTTTGGCATGCACATCAAAATTCTGACACCCTAATAACAATAACAGATTATATTGAAAATGCTTAATATGTGCATCAGTATCTAAGTTGGATATGTGGGATCAAATCTTGATAGTCTTCGAGAATTTTATACTTTCATCGGACTATGCAACTTTAAATTAACTAATCCAATGGTACAATTTTGGACGGATTATCAAGGCCAACCTTTAACAAATGTAAGAGAGTGCAAAATGTACATTTATCAAAATCACAATGAACTTCATTGTGCACCTTCATGCTAAAAAAAAAAAGAAGAAAAAAAGCCAAACACTTTGTGAGTGGAAACCTAAAAGACTTAGCACTCTCCATCGGACATTAAATGAACCCAGTAGAAGCCGCTGAGACAGGAACCCTCCTCTGACAAATGCTTTTTCGAGCACACCATTGCTTAGTTTTTCAGTTTATTTAACTGCAAATGAGGCGCGGGAGGGAGTGCTGAGGTCAGTTGCTCCTGTGGTGTGGTTAGTCCATCAGCACTGATAGATAACCATATAGAGAAAAATGTCAGAATTTGCTATCTAAGATGCTAAATATATAGTTCAAATGCTTATTTATAATAACCAGTTACTTTTAATAGTTTGATTGTAAATAATTTATTTAATCATGTAGATTAATAGACTTTAAAAGTTGAATTCAGAGCTTTCTCTGACTGCATCTTGGTGGTACCCCGAGATTCCCCTGTGTGTGGAGAACCTGTCTAGGTCATGTGATGAAAGCATCCCCCCCATGAGGTCATTCATACATTATAATTTTATCAATGTTACTCCAACCCCCCCCCCCCCCCTTCACACCTCAATTACCACCAACTCCCCACTTCCACTATCTGAAACGCCAGGACACCACGCACCCCAGGGCGTATTCGACTAACACCACCTGGGAGACTCGGGCCACCCGAGTTGCTAGAAATTCAAATAGAACACCGCGAGTGGAGTCGACAAATACATGTACAAAAAGTCCGACCCCAGTAACCCACCTCTTGGCTGGGGTTGGCTAGGAGCGATGATGTCAGGTTTGTGCTGGAACCGTCCTGCAGCAGTACAAGTCCTATGTGTTGCATTTTTTAATAATTCAGATTAATGAAATGGAAATGTAACTAAACTATGCAATCAAAAAATACTTTAAATCCTATTTTGCCTTAGTTATATTGGTTATTAAAAAAAAAAGGTTTTGGATTAAGCCACCATTTTTTTCACCTCGAGCGTGTTGGAGAGTATTCGATTATGCAACCTGAGGATGTAGATTCTGCGCATGCACCAACAAGTGGCTCGGGTGACCCGAGTTGATTAATCGAATACGCACCCATGTACTGCTCACATCGAGTGGCCAGCACCTCTACCACAACAGACTAGATGGCGCCACGAGCGAGCATACCAAATTTAAAAACAATTAAATGGAAAACAAACCAAATAAGACATCACTGCGTTTAACACCACCAGCTGACTGTAGATACACCTTGGGCCGTCGTCACAAGTAAAGAAGATGTCGTTTAAACAATTAACACCACTGGAAACAAATGTTAGATGGTACATTTGGAAAGTTGTTATAAACAAAACAAAAACAGAAGTTATCTTAATGGCAATTGCCACTGGACAGCCGATAAAAAAAAAAAGCAGGACATAATATTTGTATAAAACACAAGACCTTTATATGGTGCATTGGACAGTTCTGAACATGTTTCTTTAAATAAATGTTACCGCAATTAACACCACTTGAAAAAAAACACAAATAACATCTTGGGCCATCATCAAAACTAAAGAACAAACAAATGTAATTTGAAAAGAAAACATGTCATCAACACAATCAATGCCACCGGCAACAAACAGTAGGTGGGGTCTCGAGTCAGTCAGCCATTATTTTAAATTATTAAAAATAATTAAATTTTGTTTAAATCTTTTAAATCCCCACCCCACACTCCGCGTCCCCACAAAAGAAAAGGCATGACGTCAGCGCAGTCAGCGCCACCGGAAGCAGGCGGCGGGTGGCGCCTGGGGCAGGCGTCATGACTTGCCAGCGGCGAGCTTCTGCTGCAGCTTGGCGAACAGGTCGGCCGCCTTGGAGCCGAGCTTCCGGCGCCGGTCGCGGCGCGAGTCGCGCAGGTCACCGGTCTGCAGTGCGCAGTCGTCATCATCCTCGATGCACTGGGCGGGCTGCGCGTGGAGCCGCTCCATCTCACGCGCCACCTCCATCACGTCCTCATCATAGTCCACCACCCCGCTGGCGCATGCTCGTGGTGAGCAGTCACTGTGGCTGTGCCGTTGGTGGTATGCGCGTGTAGCCGACACGGCCCCATCAGATAACGTCCTCACCTCCTCCTCGATGTTCGCAGGTTGAGAACGATGGCCATCACGGCCTGTCTTCTCAGTCGCGTCACCACTAGAAGCATTGCTGCTATTGCCACGCTCCATGTTGCGGCTGTAGTAGCGCTCTAGGGAGCGCCGCACGACCGCTGTCTTGTCGAAGGTAATGCCAGCGGAAGTGGAGGGAGGGCTGTCGCTGCAGCTGACAGATGAGGATGCAGCCTCGCTTTGGCTGGAGCGTGCTTTCGCCTCGAAGTGGCCAACATCGTGCGACTTGGCTGCTTTTAGAGTTTCCTGCAGATTTAACAGAACACTGTGTTAAGATGCTTATTTTGAGGTAGCAAATAGTCATTGAGTCTGTGGTAAGTGGTAGTTATCGTGATAACAGGGCCCAGTAACTGCTACGTGGTAGTAACAGTGTCAATCGGGGCCAGTATTAAAGCCAGCACCATGACCCGATATCCCAAACATACCACGATACATTATCCTTGCCTTATTCCAGGATTGCCAACATTGGAAAATGAAAAACCGAAAGATCTTAAGGGATGTTATATTGGGTTACCCCCTCCTCCCCCCCCAGGAAGTTACAAATAATCCATAAGATTGATATAATATAGTGTTCTCTGTGGCGGAGTGGTTAGAGTGTCTGACTTTTTTCTAGGTCGGACTCCTAATGTGAAGGTCGGTGGTTCCATTCCCTTACCCCCAGCTCTGCCAATTTGGATTTCCACCACTGTGTATAACTGACAGCAACATCAAAGGCCAGTTGCTCTCATACCATGTCTATGTGGTGTGGGAGGTTAAAAATCCCTTGGGTTGGTTAAAGTGTAGGCTCGGGCTTTCTATTGACAAACTGTCTAATGGTGAAAACAAGTCTATTCAGACTTATCCATGATAGGCAGTATAAATCTTCAAGAAAGAAATATATATATAGGAATGGTATTGCAGGGTTGCCAACATTGGACACTGAAAAACCCGACGATCGATGTCAGGTGATGATGGGGACATAAAATATTGTACACCTTACGAAGAAACCATAAGGGTTGGCAATCCTGCTGTACTACCGCCAGTACTACCACCAGCACCATGACCCGACATCCCACACATATCCTGATATATTATCCTTGCCTTATCCTAGTAATGCCCATTCCCAAGCGTTTATTCCCACGACCTCTCGCCAGGGAAGCCAGTCAGCGCTCTTACCGATTCGGTCTGACGTACCCACTAGGTGGTAGTTAACTAGGTCCATATAATGACTCCTTAAGGGGCTGTCACATTAGGGTTTTTTGCGGGAGCGTATGGCGGCGTAAGCGCGTTACGTCATATACGTCGGCATACGCTGTATACGCTACTCATACGCTACTCATATGCTGCCAGATGCCGCCAGATGCCGGCGTATGTGAAGCGTATGAGGCATACGCCGCCATACGCTTTCATAAATCCGTCCGTCCAAATTTTTTTGTGCATGCTCAAAAAAACCCGACCTATGAGGGCGTATGGCCCATACTGTCAAAAAATGTCACAGCACGCTCCTATACGCTCCTCATACGCTCCTCGTAGGTTCCACATACGCTCAAAACCACCCGAAAGGTCACCAAATGTCATCATAGGCCGGCACGCGCAGGACCTACGTAGGTTTTCAATACGCTCCCGCCATACGCCGTAATGTGACAGGGCCTTTAATGACTAATAAAAATACATGAATAAAAATGAATAAATGTGTTAAAAACCTGAATGAAGTAAGAAAGATTTACCATTAATGTGCGTTATGAATAGCTATATGAATACAGGTACAAATTACAATAGTAACTCGAAGAATCTTTAAATCTAGATAAATTTAGGACTACATGCAAAAAATGCCAAATATATGGAGAGAAGCTTGACCCAATGACTTGTATATAATGATTGGTCTGTTCAACTATGACCAATAAACCTATCAGGGCAAAAAGTCAATTGAGTCACTATGGTAGCTTTCGCTGAAGAATAGAATGATTCACTATAAAACACTTATCTAAAAGCCCAGTACAGTATGGTGTATTTATTACTACTCCAACCATCCTGTAACCAGAATCAGGATTCAGTAAGCATGACCCAGAAACTAGCAGTGAACTGGGAAACTCAGAAGCATATAACATATGTATTATTTGCGCATGGTCAGGACAGAAAACCATGACAGTAAATATAAGTAATTCACTAACTACCTGTGTTAGAATGCATTTTAATTAAATCATCAACCAATGTTCAATATATGCAGCTAATAAGTTATGTAAAAGCAAAGCAATCTATGGATGGCAACCGTAGAATCCACACCAAGCCGGCTATATAAAAGAAGTAAAGAAAGCGGGGGGGGGGGTGCTTACTAACAAAGTACTGGGTCACTAAATGCTTTGTTTGTCTCAGCCAATCACATAGCTCGATACATATTTGGCTATAATCAGAGAGCGTGTATATAGATGAGAGGGACAACTCTCATACTAGACCGTGTAACAGGTGCCGACTGTGGCGCTCCAAGTGGTGGTTGTTGAACAGTTTATGACACAGCTGTACGCGTACCAGCAAAACGTCAGTTTTATTCAAAATTAATAGAAATCCAGAACCCTAACCGTATGAATTTAATTTAATCTTTTTGGTAAACATGTTTTCTTTATGTGTACCAAGTGATTTGTTTCTAGGTGGTGTGGTTTTAGAGATATGCCACTTTTTCTGTATGAAGATTGATCGCTGCCATTGACAATGCATTGAGTTTGCCCCAATGCATTGTCAAACTCAATGCATTGTCAATGGCGGTGAACAATCTGCATACAGAAAAAGCTAAATATCTCTAAAACTACATGACCTAGACACAAGCCGCTTGGAACACATACATATAGAAAACATGTTTACCAAAAAGATTATATTGAATTTATAAGGTTAGGGTTCTGGATTTCTATTAATTTTTTAAGAAAACTAATGTTTTGCACTGCGCGTACCGGCAAACTCAAGGCTTGTTCAACAATAACCGCCAGGAGCGCCACTGTAGCCTGTGTTACCGATTTTCGTGGGAGTTGTCCCTCTCATCTATATACACGCTCTCTGCTATAATGCATGCATGCAGTCATTTCAGGCCACATTCATGGTCCTTGTACATTGGACTTGGTTAGAAAGAAGAATGTTAGACCAATGCAAGTAGTAAATGCTCATGCATGGCAGTAAACGTCTAATCAAAAGTAACTTATGCATCAATTCTATCAGAAAATAACGCCATAGTATCCTATTTGAAACAGTTTGATCGCATTATATGAAAATATTGACTCAAATGCCTCGATTTTTAATCAGGTTCCCATAGGACAGGATATGTAGGTTTAAATCTAGATAGGTGTTTTGCTTTTGAAAATGTGATGCTTTTATCAGACTATACAACTTTAAATGAAAACATTAAATTTAATGAAAACATTAAATTTTCGAAACCAAAACACTCATTTAGGTTTGATCCTACATATTCAACTTATTAAGAAGCATTTGTTGCTGCATAGAATGGTACACTAAATACATTTAATAGAACCTGTTATTGTTGAAGCCTACGGTGTCAGAATTTTCATGTGCATGCCAAAATTAATATTGCATTCATATTGTTTTCACTTCAAATATCCCAAAAGTTAACCATTTGTAATCAAAGTTACGCAAAACTAAAGGAAAGTCGATTACGACAATCAACCTAATAGTAATACATATATCTGGAAAAAAAATGCCAGGAACTCAAAAACCATCGGACTGTGCGCCTTTAAAGGAGACTTGATGGTTGGTTGTTGGAGTTTTACATCATGGCAACATATAAGGTCATATCAGGACGGAGACTTGATGAGCGTCTATGAGACGCAGTGGGTTCTGGGATGCAGGCAGATTCAACCAATGAGAGACGGCGTTAGGAACAGGAAACTGAAGGTTGTTAACAGTGAACAGAACTGGGGGGAGGTGGCACCAGGCGGCCCTCAACATGCCGATAAGAGGACAACTACCTGCTGCTCACTGCCGGAACGCGCTGCTAGAAGACCGAACAGATGGGGCTTAATGCTCAGGGGGCGCGCGCGTGTGTGTGTGTGTGTGTGTGTGTGTGTGTGTGTGTGTGTGTGTGTGTGTGTGACGGGGGGGGGGGGGGCTACCAGGGATGATAGTGGTTTCAGGCAAAACAAAGCACAAATCAAGTCGAGATTATTATCCCAACGGCAAATTTCCGTTTACACCTATATCAAAAATGCCCCTAGGCTGTGGGGGAAAAAACGGAAATCCGCTTAAAAAAGGAAAAAAATATCATCCCTGGCTACACACTCACTACACAGCGCGGTGTGACCGGATTGGCTGCTACGTAACGCATCATCAAATCGTTGCGAATTCAAATAGAAAAATGAATTTGGGAACACAGAAGGGACCTTATTCATGCACACAAATTGAAAACGAGAGCTCCTATGTTTGGCGAAAGAGATCTATGAGGATTGGTGTTTTTGTGGGATTTTTTGGGGGTACATTAGTTCATGAAGATGGGGAAAATTTCAATCGTGACAATTGGGTCTTCCTCATTCCACTGCTCTTTGCCCTATCCTAGTAATGCCGAATGCCAGGCTAGGTAGCGACAAGTATCAATTTTTTGTTGGTTGGCTGTTGGAGTTTTACGTCCAGGCAACATCTAAGGTTATATCTGGACTGAGTATCAATGTTTAATAAGTCATTGGCTTGACTCGACCAGGGTTCGGAAATGGGGGGTTAGAATCCATGCATGTATAGCTTAAGGAATCATTAACTTACAGATCCTCTTCTGGCTGATCTAGGCCCTATTGGGCCTCTAATGCCAGCTCGTTACGGGGAAAAAGAACCCATATGGAGGTCGACATAGCCCTAAAGTCATATAATTGTGGGTGTCCTCTCCAATGTCTATCCAGCCTTCTCTCAAATGCTTCCACCGTTGGTGCTTCAACCACTTGGTCTGGAAGACTGTTCCATGCATCTGTCACTCGAAAGAAAAATGCGTGCTTCCAAACCTCAAGTCTGGGCCTCTCCTTGAAAATCTTATAATTTCATCAAGTTCGGTGAAATCAAGTTGAAAAAACAATCAGCTATGATTTAAGACAATAAATTTGGACTTGCTGCTGGCTTAGCGATAGCTCGCTACCTGTACGTTGTGGGTTCAAGTCTGCCCTAAATATCTATTCTCCGGATAATTACTATTTATCAATTCATTTAGATCTATTACGGGGAGCCATTGTGTTGTGAGCAAAGGCTACGCCAGCCTCGTTTTCAATCATGCGTGAATAAGGCCGATAGCAATCAATGATGAATGATTAGAAAAGTGATTTGTTTTCTGCTGACTCATGCTGTCCAGTCTCAGGAGGAAGCACTTGTCGAGAAGAGGAAAGCAACAGTGCATGTACTTCAGGTGCGAACAACCAATCATTGCGCGGTTATCAACTGTCGCCAAAAGACACTTTTATAGTGGATTTGGGTCATGTTTTATACGCGTTTGTTAAAGTGAAAACTTAGTTTAAACAAATTTAATTACACTTTCACAAGCATATAACACATGTATATATTGTATGTATAAAATATTTGCTATAACTCTCTTCATATATATTCGTATACTTGCACCAAACCTCTTATCTGGCTTATAGAAATGAGTAATTACCATAAAACCGGTTATCTTTTAAACTAGTATGTAATATATAATAAATTTATGTAATATATATATATATATTAAATATAAATGAAAAATGTATATATAAAATGCATCATATATATTAATTAATTAAATGTAATAAATAGATATATTATATAAGTCCTATTATATCTTTACTTTTCATTATTTATATTATATGTTAAGAATATATTTAGGCTGTGTCCAGAAAATCCATAAACCCGGTCTCAATATCGTCGGATATTTTATCCGGTACCTGTATAATATACACATATATAACATATATGGGTTGTGAGTAAATATCCAGTTACAATATATTTCATAAATACAAAAGAGGTATTAATATGCTTGTCTGCATATGATAAAGTAATTTGTTTTGACAAATGAGTGTAGCACATGTACATTATACAGACACACAAACACACACACACATAATATATAAATAATTTTTCTTTTCTGCTAAGTAAGTTATTTTTTTGTCAGCACAAAAATAATGATTTTCTGGCCATTGTTCAAGTCAGGATTATTTACACAAAAATGACTATATACAGTGATATGGAGCATATATAACATTATATATATATTAGGGCATGGCAGCAATAACAAATTAAACACATGATTGGCAGTGTGCAGGATACTGAATTACTGATATGTGATTGAATAAAGAGGTGCAGAAGGAAGTTAATACCCCAATCCCTAGATAAAAGATTCACCCCTACCCAGAGTATCCCCTGATGAAGCAGGCAAAAATCGAAGATTGCGCACACTTAGGCCAAATAAAAAAAAGAAAAATTAGTGATCGTCATTTTGAAATAAAAATCAGGGTAGGGCGGGCGGTTTTATTTTTAATATTTGAAATAGACATAATATGTAACCAGACGCGGTGCGGTGGTTGAATGAGTTGAGCATCCACCTCCCGTCCCGGTACGTCGTGGGATTCGAACTCCTGGGTTCGAACCCTGGCCGGGTCAGACCAATGACATCAAAATTGATACAAAAGTTGAATTGGTGCTAGCCCAACGCTTTTAAAAAGGTTTTTTTAAACAAATTAAAAAATAATTTAAGTCAGGGGCGGGCGATTTTTTTAGGCACGGGCGGGGATAATCACCTTTTAATTTTTTTGTATTTGACCTTAGATTACTGGGTTTACTGTAATTCCACATTATATTTACAACACACTGAGGACGAGGCTCTGTACAGGGCACTACACTTTATATTATGGCTAAAAATGCCTTACCAAAGAGATGCACTGTCGCAGCAAAGCATCGGGGCTCCCTTGTGTTCCATCCGGCTGCTAAATCAAAAAAAAAAAATTGTAATCATAAAAAAATGTTTTATGGTCAAATATAATTCAAAATGTACATTTAAAATACATACATACCTTATTATATGTTCATGTTATTAGATCACTTGAAATATAACTGTGTTATGGAACCTCTGCCATAAAACATACCCCGAATTAGAAATTTTTGCATAAACAACATCCAAGAACATTTGAAATATAACTCCCCTCTGGAACCTCTGCTATAAAACATACCCCAAATTGGAGATTTTCACAAAGACAACATCCTAGAACATCTGAAATATGACTGGAATAATTTTTTTAAACCATTTTTGCCACTGGCACCGGAGTAGATTGAAGAAATAGGAAAATTCCTACGTCGTTTAGTAGGGGGCGCCATAAGACATAACCCAAATCTGGGGCTTTCATAAGCCATATCCAAACACTTAGATTAAAAAAAAAAAATCAATTAAAACAAAATATAGCGTCTTCACTACACAACTTTGGAATTTTCCTATTTTTTTTCAATATAACCCAGTGATGGGACGCTACCTCTGAACCCCGATGAGCCGCAGACACTGCCTGCACTATACTGTGGGCTGCAGACACTATCCTAGAGAAAGAATCATAGCTACACAACTGAAAGTAATAAAACAAGGGCAACCACCAGACTATTATTAGTCTAGCGACGAAAACAAGTCATTAGACCTAACGGTTATGGGCAGCATAAATACACCATCACCCAACAAAAAAAAACAAAAAAAAAAGAGATTCATTTTTTTTTTTATTTTAAAAATTAAAAAAAAATGTTTGCTCATTAAAAATAAAATAGATATTATCTTTTTCCATTTTTTTTCCGACGATACTCGGGGATTTTAAAACAGCAAATGGCGGAGCCGGATTGTGACCTTGCTGAAGCTGGACGAGCGGATGACCCGTGGCGAGCTTGGTGCCTGGTTCGGCTTCGCCGGGGCCGAAGGCTTCCAGTCCTTCGGGGCCGGAGACTCGGGCCGATCCGGCAGGGCTCGGATCCCGGACATATCCGAGCTGGATCTGGAAGGTGAGCAGCTTTATGTAATCAGCAATGAAAGTGGTCGTTGGCCCCCCAAAAAAGGGGAAATCTATGGCGAGGTTATCTGTAAATAACCAAGAACCTGGAAAACAGAATGTTTCTGCAATAACTATTACTAGTATACTCATTGCAGAAATTAGTGCCTTACATTCTCGAATATAATAAAGATTCCAAGTGAAAGTGTTTGTGGAAGGGAAAAAAGGGGAACTCAACGATGATGTGGATTGGTTGGTTGTTGGAGTTTTACGTCCTGGCAACATCTAAGGTTATATGAGGATGGGACGGTGAT
Organism: Branchipolynoe longqiensis; assembly: GCA_030323885.1. Classification (NCBI taxonomy): domain Eukaryota; kingdom Metazoa; phylum Annelida; class Polychaeta; order Phyllodocida; family Polynoidae; genus Branchipolynoe; species Branchipolynoe longqiensis. The sequence goes on from CM059189.1 coordinate 28,707,030, forward strand.
GTGGATGGTAATACTATCACAACTAGGACAGTGGAACGCTCTCCAAGGATAGTCTGTACTTAGTGATCAGTGGAATGGAGATAGGATAGTCCTAGGATGGTAATGAGTGAGTAATTAAATATACAACTTTCTCCGTGTTTTGTTGTCATTTGCGAGGAAATTTCAAATTCATAAAGCCAATCATTTGTCGCACCATCCTCTGACAGCCAGCTGATTTGATTATCATTCTGCACATCCACTTTGGAAATCAGAATTAGCCCCAATGCTGGATCTACCCCGAAAGCATTGTTCTGCTAAGCAATGACTGCGAGCAATCAGATTGCAAATCTATGTGTTGCGCAATTTATAATGCGAATATTATTTAGAATGGCGTACACTTGTATTACTCACTGGTTAATACATAAAGACTCGATCTCGATATACACAGTTAATCTACCTTTGTGATTATGTATTTATTGCTATGTGTTGTACAATTTATAATGCGAATATTATTTATAACGGCCTACACTTGTATTACTCACTGGTGGCCTTTCATTAATACATGAAGACTATACTTCGATGCATACAGTTAATCCGCCTTTGTGATTATGTATTTATTTCTATTTCCCCACTGCTGCTGTTGCGCATGGTGTAGGCACCGGAGCCCCCTGGCCAACTGCTCGAATGCAGCCAGCCAGATCAATGCGGGTCCGATTGCCCGAGTGTATAGATGCGCTATGCAGATTCCTCCTCTATTCCACCCAAATTTTGACTTTGTAATAAAGCTAGCAGGAGCGAATCTTCTAATTAAACCCCGTCCTGATATGACCATAGATGTTGTGAGAACGTACAACGCCAACAAGCAAAAATCTAATTAAACCCTGCTATATGTCTTAATCCACTTGACCTAATTCCCCTTGAAACCAACACTGCAATTATCAACTGCATTGATTAAGCATGTGCGTGAGTGGTTAAAACCGATAGAAAGATGAGATTTGATCACACCTACCGCTTGTGCCTGAGGAGGGCTTTCTTGCTCACTGGCTCCTTCTCGCGTGGTGACGTCTTGGCGGCGGGTGCCAGCAGTGCAGCCTGCAGGGCATCCGTCAGGTCTCCACTGCCGCTACGCTCACTGCTACTCCTGTGCTCCCCAAAGCTTTCGCGGGAGCCCGAGCGAGGCAGGCTCCCGTCATCATCTTCAGAACTACCAGCTGCGCTTTGCTCTGAGTGTGTCCGTCTCCGGCCAGATGAGCGCCGGCCAGACACGTCCTCCTTGGAGGATGTCCTCGAGATGGGTGGCTTTTGTGAGGAGGCGTTCTCTCGGGAACCCTTCTGGAGATTCTCACGGGAACTTTTATGCCCAGCGACGCTTTCACGCGAGCTATCCCGTTTTGCCATTGGTGGCTTGTCGGTGACAATGACAGTGTCTGTGTTACAGCAGCCACCAGTAATACGGTCCACGATGGCACCAACTGAAGAGGATCGCTGGATGACTTCGACCTTCTTTTTGCGGGGTTCACGTGCAGACTTACGCCCACGTGACTGTCGGGCCATGTCGGCACCTGCGCAGCTCTGGTCCGCCACACTGTGTGAGGAAGAGGAGCGCTGCAGGTTACTGTTAACTGAGGTCGCAATTGGAATACCAGAGGATGGGGAAGCCACTTTTGTTGCCCCACAAGGTGATTCTCCCCTGTGTGTTGCCGACCGCTGTGATGATGAACGACTCTCGGACGTTGAGTATTTGGATGTGGACGAGGCACTTGCCTCATCTGAACTTGACTTTTGTGGACTGCTTCCACCCGATCGTTCATCTCCGGTCTCAGACCCAGCCGATCCACTGCTTGGGGTCCGGCGTCGCAGTGAACCACGACGTGAGAAACTGTCCCTAGATGGGCTATGTGCAATGCCATCACTAATTGGGCTACGCCCAACACCATCACTTATTGAGCTTCGCACAATGTTATTACTCACTGGGCTGTGTGCAACATCACTTATTGGGCTGCGTGCAGTACCATCAATCATTGGGCTACGTGCAGTACTATCACTCACTGGGTTGCATGCAATGCCATCACTCACTGGACTGCGCACAATGCCATCACTCACTGGACTGCGCATAACTCCATTCACCAGGCTGCGTGTAGTGCCATCACGCACTGGGCTTGTGGTATGACTGCTGCCACGCTCAGTCCGGTTGCGAGTAGGAGCCTGACTCGCCTCATGGCTTCTCTCAGATCGGTTCTTCGTATGGATGGGACTAGTGTTTTTGTCCTTCGCACGCTCTAACTGTGCTGGGCTAGGTGAGCGGGCTCGAATACTCAACTCCTTTAAGATGTTACTGCATGGTCTCGGTGGCACAGCAGGAGGCGTCCGGTCGGACTTGGCGGTGCGGATACTCCAGGTCCGAACCAGGTTGCCCTCCCCTGGGGTATCCGGGAGGGTTCGACGTTCTGGGGCTGTGCTGGTAGATGCGGATGAAGCATCCTGTGAACTAGCCTTGGTGGCTGATGATGGTTTCGATGCTGGGGTACATCGTTCATAATGCCTCAACGACGTAGGGACGAAGGACCTTTTTTCTGGATCTGTGGACTTAGCAGATGATTTCTCAACAGTGAGTCCCTTCTCCAAGGTTGGAGAGGGATGACTCTCTGCAGAGCTTACTTTACGCTCTGATATTGCTTTATCGATATTGACCTCTGCTTGTGGTGGTGCAGGCATATCGTTCTGCTGCAGGCGGTATGTCTGCAGTGCCTTTTGCACTGCAGGTGTATCTTTTTCTGGCTCATCTTGCTCCTCACCTCCACTGTTAGATCGAACTCGTGCCTTGTTCGGTGTCATTTGCACCCGGTACCGCAGTGAGTTATGCCGGCTGAAGTAAGCCTTGAGTTTCTCTTCTTCGTAAACACTTCGGGCTTTCCTTTTCTCATGAGCCAGTTCAGAGACACCCTCAGGTTTAGAATTTGATGCTTGGCTTTCAGCCAGCTCTCGAATGACCTGTGGATTCACTCTGCTGCTCTCCTTCTTACTCGTGGGCGACCGCGCTTCTTTTAAGTCCACTGACAATGTTCGTGACCCAGACTGAAGCATGTCCGGCTTACACTTTGATGTCTGTGAAGCATTACTCTGTTCACCACTCAAGTCACGTGACTTGGGTAATCGCTCAGGGGGTTCAAGGACAATGCCTGAGTGCACCTCACCAGTAATTGCTTCACCACGGTTCGACGATTCAGATGGGATGGCTCGAAGTGGCGTTGGGCTTTCGTTCCTGCGCCGGTGAATCTTGGCGGCGGCATACTTGAGTTCACCCAACATGCTCTTCTCACGTGTTTGTTCGATCCGCTTAGTAAGCACATCTGGTATACGCAGGGATGCTCCGCCGGGGCCAGCTGAGTGCTCGCTCTCCAGCAACAACTTATTCAGCAGATTCTTACTCTCCTGCGTTGATGTCGGTGAGGCCTGCTTTGCCTCTCCTGGAGGCTCTTTGTGCGGTCTCAGTTTCTGCTCAAGTCTCTCGAGCACAGTCGCGCGTCGCTTGCTGGGCTCCTCTGCCACTGTCTCAATAGCAATGCTGGGGGCCACACTCGCTTTGGTGGACAGACGACTGAGAGGGAAAACATGATGTGTATTAATTAGTACAAGAGGCTGTGAACATACATGGGACTTACACTATACTGCAGGTGGCTGACACTGTACCCTCAGACACTTCACTGGACACTGTCTGCACTATACTGCACACACTTCACTGGACACTGCCTGCACTATACTTCACACACTTCACTGGACACTGCCTGCACTATACTGCACACATTTCACTGGACACTGCCTGCACTATACTTCATTGGACACCACAGCATGCACTATACTGCACACTTCACTGGACACTGCCTGACTATACTGCACACATTTCACTGGACAAGTCCTGCACTATACTGCACACACTTCACTGGACACTGTCTGCACTATACGTGACACTTCACAACATGCACTATACTGCACACACTTCACTGGACACTGTCTGCACTATACTGCACACACTTCACTGGACACTGCCTGCACTATACTTCACACACTGGACACTGCCTGCACTATACTTCATTGGACACCACAGCATGCACTATACTGCAGACACTTCACTGGACACTGCCTGACTATACTGCACACACTTCACTGGACACATCCTGCACTATACTGCACACACTTCACTGGACACTGTCTGCACTATACATGACACTTCACAGCATGCACTATACTGCACACACTTCACTGGACACTGTCTGCACTATACTGCACACACTTCATTGGACACTGCCTGCACTATCCTGCAAACACTTCACTGGACATTTCCTGTGCTATAATGTGAGCTGCAGACACTATCCTGCATACACTTCACAGGACACTGCCTGTACTATACTGTGGGCTGTGGATACTATCCTGCCGACAATTTACTGCAAATACTTTACTGCATATTGCCTAGAATATACTGCTTATACTATACTGAGTACTACCTACACTATACTGCTAGCACTATACTGAGTACTACCTACACTATACTGAATACTATCTACACCATACTGCTATCACTGTACTGTAGACCGTATACGGCTAACAGTATACTGCCTACACTATACTGAATAGTACCTATAACCATACTGCTATCACCGTACTATAGACCGTATACGGCTAACAATATACTGCCTACATTATACGGTATAGTACCTACAACCATACTGCTATCACAGTACTGTAGACCGTATACGGCTAATAATATACTGCCTACACTATACTGAATAGTACCTACAACCATACTGCTATCACAGTACTGTAGACCGTATACTGCTAACAATATACTGCATACACTACACTGAATAGTACATACACCTTACTGCTAAACATGTACTGTAGACCATGTATTGTTTTAGCTATATACTAGACCCTATACTGTTCTATATTTACTCTTAATCCGCTATACACTGCATAATGCTAACACACTAAGACTACCTACATCATGCTGTTAAGGGGAGACACAGGTGATCGGAACATGAATTTGGGTGAAACTGGTGATTTCTGGTTTTTGGTGTACTAATTTGGTGTAAATGATATGTTTTTTTGGACAGATAATTACTTGACTGGATATTTGTGTATATAATATGGGATTCTAGATGATGATACTGGACTTTACCATTTGAAAGAAACACTTTGTGAACTTTGAAGCTCGTTTTCTCAGAACTGCTTTTCCCAGGGTTTTGCCAATTTATCCCCTCTAAAAATGTAAGTTATAATTGTGCCAGAAAGTTGAAACTTGGCAGTCTTATGTAAAAGTTGCTGCTGAGTGCAATAAGATGGTTAAAAACACTGTATCTTTCATAGTTCAAGAGCTAGGGATGGAGACACAAAAATTGACCATTGAATATTTTTTTCCTCTGGTTCGTCATGTAGGGACATGTTGGTAATGACATATATAAATTCACAAACCACCTTCTTGCACTCAGCTGGACCAGTTCTTCATATAATAACTTGATTCAGGCAAATCTAGGCACATTCAGTATACTTCCTGGATGGGGTAAAACTTTGATTTTTTCTTTTGCAAGATACTTCATCATATGACCCCTACTCAAGATAGAGCTTTGAAACTCTGCAGATATGCTTCTCTTGATAGAACGAATGTGTGCTCCAATTTTCAAAGCTCTATCTTTAATAGTTTTTGAGATATGGAAATCACCCGGAAATCACCCGAAAATCACCCGTGTCTCCCCTTAATGCAGCACCTTCTATATTCAATCTATTCCAGTGAAAGATGCAAAGATGAGTCTTACCTGTCCTGCTTTTGTCCCAGCGACCCGAGTGTAGTCAGATAGCCGCTGTCCGTCTCCAGCATACTGCCCTTCGCACTCCCCTCCAAGGTCAGACAGCTGCCCTTCGAGGACTCAAGGTCAGCGGGGTCAAACTGAACATGCAGCTGGTTGCGACTGCGCAGGGTTGGGATGCGGGACGGAATGCCCTGGTTGGTCTGCATACCTGAGACCCTGGACCCTGATGGGCCGCAGTCCATTGGTGGGTTGGACATGGGGTCATTGCCACCACTGCCACCATCGCCTCCCACATTGCCTCCACCACCATCTCTCCGCTTGTCCAGACCTGACAGGTATGATACAGAATTGTCCTGAATTAATTGATGGGACATTTTAGAATGTACTATTGAGATTCCTTTTCAATATTACCAACAAGAACCAATAAAAATAAAGCCTCTTTGTTAATTGAACAACAATAACACCAGTCTTCATCCACTTTTTGGTGCCATATTAAACCCAAAAATTATGTTAAAGCTTCTGTTTTGAGGGTCAAGACATCAGGTACTAAAGTATGGGGGGGGGGGGAAATTACCGTTGACCCAAAAGAAAGCGGATATCTGACTGGTAAATTGTTCGCGATTCTCAGGGGTTGTTCCTTTTTCATGGAAAAATATTTTAGAATATCGAAAATTGCAGAAATCAGTGAAAGCGCAATCTTTCATCTCTGAAAGACTTAACCTTTCAGAGAGTAAGACATGGTTAGTTGCTCACTGTGCGAGTTGCGGTTGGAGTTGGGGCCCCCGTCCGGGTTGTCGCCATCACCGTCTCCATCGACTACCTGAGACAGCCGGATGTTGTCCGGTGAGTGTGGCGAGATGATAACAATGTTTGAGTCAAGTGACTCACCCATCGAAGACACTGCCCGAAGGTAGATCCTGCAGCAAAGAATTAGTTGCAAATTAGTTTGGTTTCACTTCATATTTACATTATTTTATTCATCTGGATAACATAGGAGCATCCAGTTCTTGGTCTTCCAGAATTAAAACTGTATAATCTGTTGGTTTTGAGTTTTTACCATTTCCTTTTCTCACCCATCTTTTAGATAAATAGATTACGTTGGTTTTTTTTGGTGTTTTCTTTTGGTCCATTAGTTGTTTAAGCAGGGGAAATTTTAGTCATAGACGACTGGTCTTCCTCATTCCACTGCTGGTCGATAGAAAGCCCGAGCCTACACTTTTACTGACCCAAGGGATTTTTAACCTCCCACACCACATAGACATGGTATGAGAGCAACCAGCCTTTGATGACGCTGTAAGTTATACACAGCAGTGGAAATCCAAATTGGCAGAGCTCGGGGCACGGGGAATCGAACCGCCGACCCTCAGATTAGGAGTTTGACCTAGAAAAAAGTCAGACACTCTAACCACTCCACCACAGAGAACGCCACTACTGGTATAAGCCCATTTTGCTTCATTTTGAATGGCTAATTTTAGAGCTATATGATGTGGAATCATGTGGACACAGTCACTTCTATATGCACACTAACATTTTGGACGTCACAGGCTTTGTTGGTCTGTTTGGGTCTGAGCAGCATAGTACGGGAGCACCAAAGTCAACTACACTGGTACCCACAACGGGCTGGATATCATAACAGCCTTGTTTGTTTGTTGTTGTTTTACGTCCTAGCAACATCTAAGGTCATATCAAGACGGATAACAGCCTTGTAGCTAGATTAGCTATAAGTGAGGCTAGTTAGAAAATGTGTTTCGCAAGCTTCTTGAAGTTGATAAGTTTAGTGCAGATGTAATAAATAAATAGAAGCGAAAGGCAAAATAATGGTAAATAAAATAACTTTCTTTCTGAATTTCTTTGGTAAAGTGTCACCTGTACAAGTAGGCGTAGTTCAGCCTTCATAAAATTCTTTTTTGATTTAAAGAGTTTTATTAATAGTGTGAGACCCAAATAAAGCGATCGATATAGGTGAGTGATCGATCTGTGGAGGTGCTCGGTTAGAGAGGCTTTACTGTATATCCAAATAAATTCATATGGCACTAGTGCCATTCGGCTGGTATGTAATAATACAAACTATGGAGATCACTTACTTGTACATTTGTGTAGGGATGAGACCCTCAAGCAGCGACTGGGTCTTGGTGCCTCCCACCATGCCCTTGGGCTGGTCGTTCACGTAAACCCTGTAACCTGTAACCGGGTCAAGGTCAGACAGTCATACAAGGTCAAGCAGGGTTAAATTTTTCCGGTGCATCAAAAAGATCTTTGACAGAAATTCTCATGCTTTCATTATAAGACTAAGGACTAACCTAATATACCAGTCGACAGGCATAGATTGTTAGCACAGTTCTACATGTATGTACCTATATAAGTTGCTGAAACCTTTACTTGAAATATATATATCTATACTACCTTAATAGTTTTAGCTGAGATGTATATTATAATATATATCTAACAGAGGAGGGAAATAGATGAGTGCTCCCTGGCTATTTAATAGAGAAGGAGGGTACATCTTCACACTTTTTACACACCCCATTTGGGATATACTACACATATATATATAATATATATACCGTATTCTCATGGGTTAACTTCCATGTGTGGGTTAACACCCACCATCCACTTGGCCAATATTTCATGAACACCCACCCCTTAAACGCCCATGTGTGGGTAAACGTACACCCCACACTTCAGTGATTTGCCAATTTAAATGCCCAGGGCGTTAACCCGTGAGAATACGGTGTATATATATATAAATCCCACTGTACTCTTGTATTGTCTTGTCTTAATTTGTACTGTGGATGCCCTTTAAATACACACAAACATTTACTTCAAGCTTTAAGATATAATATACCTAAGATGGGCTTGTTGCTGGGCTGCCCCTGACTGTCCTGGATGCTGGCCGGAATCCAGCTGAGTAAGACCGACCCCAGTGCATGGTGGGTAGCCTGCAGACAGCCAGGTGGGGTGGGTACCCCTTGGCGGATGACGGTGGCGGAGAGCGACGCTCCGACCGACACATCTGAAAGGGCACAGGTTGCACAGGATACGATGAACCAAAAATATTGATAAAACAACAACGGCAACACCATGCAGTTTCGGTTGTTTGTTATGGTCTCTTTTTTTCTTTTTTTTTAGATGCTTGTAGGGTTGCTACTTTAAAGTTGCATCGTTCGATGGTTTCGAGTTTATGTTATTTTCTGAGATACATATAGTAGCTTGATCATTATAATCTACCTTTCTTTCATTTGAAATAACTTGTGTTTAAAATGGCTAACTGTTGAGATAATTGAAGTGCAAACATGCCAAATTAATTTTGGCAAGCATCCCAAAATTGACACCATAAGCTTCTGCAGTAACAGGTTCTATTAGTTTGATTCAGTAGCCCCTTTTATGTAGCACCAAATGCTTAGTAAGTGCATGCGCATCCAAGTTAGATCAGATTAGAGTGTTTGAGATAATCCTATATGCTCAGGCCAAGTCGGAGACTCCACCATCAGGGCCCACAACATGTGGTGAGGATGCTCTGTTCAGTTTTGTCATGTGCAGTCTAGACTTAACTGTTGTGGGCAGCATAAATAATCATAAAAAAACCCAACTATTTAAAGACATACGATTCCATGGGGACGAATGTAGTAGTCTGCACTGACCTTTCAGGCAAAGAGCTGCATAGACAGGTAGGTGTGGGTAGGGTGAGTGCATCAGGGAGCCTAGATGGTCTAATTGTTAGGATGCTAGCCTCGGATGGCAAGTGTGGAATCAAATCCTCGTCTAGATGCAATATTTCCTATTTGCATCATCCACATGACCACAGTTAACTTGTATTTGATAAACAATCTAACAACAAATATTTCTCCATTAAAAGAGGACAGTACAAGCGACTACAAAACCCATAAGCACAACCAAATCTGCATCGTGGTGATAGTGATATTGATAACCTTGCACTTCTGATCACTCTCCTACCACATGCTTAGTGACATAAATGAGAGAAGCTACGCAAAAGTTTGCTGGAGAGCATTAGTCAGTGAACAGAACTGGGGCATACTAGTCCATATTCGGTGCTATCAATTACTTCTGTGATATGGACCGGTAGCGTTTAGCCAGCCACTAGTCACCTGTGGAACTCACCTGGTGTCATTCCGGGCGCGTCTGTTGGACCGCTGCTTCCTGGTCCACCTTGGAACACGAAGTTGGACACAGATGTCAGCGCCTCCTGAAGGTGCGACACCTGCTGCTGCAGATGCTTGCAGGCGAACTCCAGCTCAGCCTCCTTCTCCGAGGATCTCAGGCCAGGCGGCTGGCTCACCAATTGCGGAGACATGAAGTTGACTGACGGACATGGGGAGGCGTGTGACTGGGGAGGCACGTGGCATGGGGCCAGAGTGGAGGAGTCTGCCGGGACCAGAAGGTCATCTGACAGTGTGCTGCAAGAATCAAGGCAGAGTTCACATATATAGCACACTGGTCAGAGTGGAGGCTGCCAGGGCTGGAAGGTCATCTGACAGCATGCTGCAAGAATCAAGGGAGAGTTTACTTATATAGCACATGGGTCAGAGTGGACGCTGCTGGGGTCGGACGGTCGTCTGACAGTATGCTGCAAGAATCAAGGGAGACTACTTATATAGCACGCGCGTCAGAGTGGAGGCTGCTGGGGCCGGAAGGTCATCTGACAGCATGCTGCAAGAATCAAGGAAGAGTTCACATATATAGCACACCGGTCAGAGTGGAGGCTGCCAGGGCTGGAAGGTCATCTGACAGCATGCTGCAAGAATCAAGGGAGAGTTTACTTATATAGCACATGGGTCAGAGTGGACGCTGCTGGGGTCGGACGGTCGTCTGACAGTATGCTGCAAGAATCAAGGGAGACTACTTATATAGCACGCGGGTCAGAGTGGAGGCTGCTGGGGCCGGAAGGTCATCTGACAGCATGCTGCAAGAATCAAGGAAGAGTTCACATATATAGCACACTGGTCAGAGTGGAGGCTGCCAGGGCTGGAAGGTCATCTGACAGCATGCTGCAAGAATCAAGGGAGAGTTTACTTATATAGCACAGGGGGTCAGAGTGGAGGCTGCTGGGGTCGGACGGTCGTCTGACAGTATGCTGCAAGAATCAAGGGAGACTACTTATATAGCACACGGGTCAGAGTGGAGGCTGCTGGGGCCGGAAGGTCATCTGACAGCATGCTGCAAGAATCAAGGGAGAGTTCACATATATAGCACACCGGTCAGAGTGGAGGCTGTCAGGGCTGGAAGGTCATCTGACAGAATGCTGCAAGAATCAAGGGAGAGTTTACTTATATAGCACATCGGTCAGAGTGGACGCTGCTGGGGTCGGACGGTCGTCTGACAGCATGCTGTAAGAATTAAGGGACACTACTTATATACCACGCGGGTCAGAGTGGAGGCTGCTGGGGTCAGACAGCCATCTGACAGCGTGCTGCAAGAATCAAGGGAGAGTTTACATACATAGCACATGGGTCAGAGTGAAGGCTGCCAGGGCCGGACGGTCATCTGACAGCGTACTATAAGAATCAAGGGGGAATTTACATGCATTGCACCGTATAAGTCATACTTAAATTTTTGTAACTCAGTGACATTTCGTTATTATTTGCATAGGATGGCTTAGCATTCATGCGAGCATCGAAATGGTGAGACTTCTTAAATCCTATTGTAAAATATTCCGATAAAACACATTGGTGGGGAATGTGAACTGGTCTATAAGGGATTACAAATGGTCTATAAAGGTAAATGATGTATAGGTCCAGGGGCATCAATGTATTATGTGGTGCTCGTGAGCCTTTACTTATATTAAAAAGTCATTGTGTATTCTATAGATAGTGTGAGAGGGGCACTACTGTTAGTGTCGAAGGAGCCCAAGAGCTCTACTCACCCCCCCCTCACCCCCCCCCCCAACTGTTAGTCACGGATCACCAAGCACATAGACACAAGAGAGCAGGTGAGGCCAAAGCAGCCAAGGCATGGTGGTGGTGGGTAGATCACAGTTGTCATGGTGATACTAGAATGCTTACTGTTGATTGGTTGACTTAGAAATGCTTACTGTTCATTGGAGGGCATGGTCAGGTCATATGCCGTATCAAGTCCAGAAACCACTATATAATAATAATAAACCTGAGGGTGCAAGCTCTCTGTCTTTCTGCACACCTTATACCCTGCCTTTCCTATACTTGCCTGTGGTGATTTCCTATTAGCCTGCCTACACAACTACAGCTGCCAGACGACTACTTTACACTATGATGAGGGCTTAACTCGCTTCATCTAAATTGTATTGAAACAAAGCACTACGGTTATCGACCCATCCACCAGACCCTGAACAAAATACAAAAGAAATTCTTTTCTGCAGCAATTATAACTTAAATTTTTGGACTTGTATTTTTCCACTCAAAATGATTTATTTAGACTTGGAATTTTGCTACATGAATCCTCAACATTTTTGAACACCTTGAAAATGATGAAGACCTCTATCTGCCCTCCTCTCTTCCTATCCTTCATTCGACCTCCCACCCCACATGACTCGTCCTCCTCACCTGGCCTTCTCCAGGGTTTCAATGAGCTGCTTCGTCGAGTTGTCCAGCCCATCGACTGTGGGTGGTGCCTGCGTCAACTGCTGCGACTGCAGCACGTCCACCTTCCACTGCTGCAGCATCTGCACCTGCTGCCACAGCTGCTTCATCGCCGCCAGCTGCACAGACCGCAACTGCTTCTCTTGCTCGTAGAGTAGCCGCTGTCTGAAAGATGAACCCAGTCACTACACCACCTACTGATTGAAGCCGATAAGTCACACCGACAACATATCAGAACACGCATCCAAGTATACAGACCTGTCCACTCTGCTATCAGCAGCGTTCGAAATAGGAGCATGTCCGCTTGTCCGGGACAATTGAGAATAGGCACGGACAAGTAGAATATGGCGTGAGCTTGTCCATTGGATAATTGAAAATTTTGGGATCTGTGTATATATATGTATACATATTATATGGGGTATAATCTATTATAGTGATATAAACTAACGTAGGAACTAATCTTTGCTTTATTATTATTATTATTAAGATATTTGGAGTCGCCTTGATATTGAGTTCGTTATTTAATCGTATTGCATATTACATGTTTTCTACCCAAGCTATTGGGAGTCGCGCACCAACCGCGGTCAATGGTGCGGATCGGGCGATTGTGGCGCCACCTGCCAGTGCCAGAGACACTAATATGCACCCGCGATTGTATATATATGTCTATAAGTTAAGTACTGTGGACAATTGATAATTCAGACGGACAAGTGCAAAAAAACCACCAGACTTGTCCAGTGGACAACTGAAAAGCTTTGCTTATTTCTATCACTGATCAGCCTGTATCAGGATGTCTACAGCACCTTGTATTGCGAGCCAATCAGCCATCCAAGTACTAACGAGGCTCAACGTTGTTTTACAGCGGTGATCAGATGAGAACCAGTGTTTCCAATGTAATGTATGTATTCAGCATACCACCAATGCTTAACAGGGCACTTCTTGGTGCCGGGTGAGGTAGTAGTCAAGTGTTCTCTCCTAACGGCACACATACCATTTGACCAGTACTGCTTTCGTATAATTTGATATCAACCCGCAATAGGTGTGTCCAGTAAAGTAGGTGGGCGGTGTGATTTCAAATGTGAAAGCACGCTGCTCAACCATGTGGATAATATGCACTAGTAGCGTCATGATCAGTAGCCCCCCCCAGACATTTTTGTAATCTTAGATGCTCTGTGGTGCATTTTGGACACATCAGTGATAGATTTTTACATTTCTTTCTATGATAGGTCTCTACATTATTTTCTGCTACAAATAATTCTGGCTAGATCTATATATATTATTTTGCAATACTGACTATGAATAATCCGTAAGATTTATAGAATATTACTATTATTTCTGGTATTGTACGGCGTAAGGTGATGATGGAACATCAAATATCGGACACCTTAGGGCGAAACCATAAGGGTTGGCAACACCATAAATCCAAGCAGCAGCATCTAGCTGTGGGGTAGATAAAAGATTCACCCCGTACTGACAGTACAGGGGTGAAAACCAACCCATTAGAAAAGCTGGCGAAGAATTTTGACATGCTGGGGAAATTAATTGAGTAAATAATGTCTTAATTTAAGAAGCAATATTTATTCTTTATATATGTTTTTATATTTCCCCGCTACCTTTGAGTTGAAAAATGTAATAAAACATGCAGTTTAATTGACTTTAAAAGTGAAATCGACAGCATTCTATGGCCGCCATCTTGTCTTTTTGCATTCTCTCCCATTTCACCAACTCTGTGCCGATATAAGTAACCATTTGACACTGGTGCCAGGCATTCTACTTCCTGTTCCATACTAAAGCTATTTTCGCCCGTATTTAGACTACATTGTTGTTCACCCCTGTACTGTAAATTCGGGGTGAATCTTTTATCTAGCTGTGGGGATGCACCAATGCATGTGGCATCCTAACTTGACTTTACACACCTGTCGACCTCAGTGCGTAGAAATACGATATGGTCCTCAGAGCGCCTTGCGCGGATCTCCTGCCGCACGTGCAGCGCCTTCGGGTGTCGCTGTCGTGTCAGGTACCCACGCCAACTCGCTTGGATCCGGGTTGCTGCCAAAACCCGCAAGCGGCCTGAATGAGGAATGTCGATTAAGTCGCCAAATTCACATACTGAGTGTCTGCTTCATGAAGCTTAACTGTTCACAAAGCGTTCAATACAAGGCTCCTGCCCATTTGGCAGAACACAATTTCAAAACTTTCCAGTATTGTAAACCACCACTTTCCAATATTCTTAAACCTAAATAGTTCTATAAATATATGGTTCTGGTTGGTTTTTTTTTATTATAAAGTTGAATCACTTAATTTGGCTTTAAAAAAGTATCCTGTAATGTGATATATGAAATGCCTTCCATGATGATTTTCCTGTAACATTCCAAAACTTTATAGAAAGTTTAGTTTTCGAGTATTTTCAAAGGGCTGCAAAACTTCAAATTTTCAAAACCTAAGTTTTCCAGAACCCTATATGAACCCTGCAATAGTAATAAAAAGAAACGACTGCGACAATACAATCTGAAGAATCAAACTTAAAAATGACTATATTCAAATAATGCAATAAAATGCTTATGTTACATTCCCACTTAAACATACATCAAAGTATGTGATGCAAATGTCTATGTACATTTATTACATCGTCAATTGTAATATTCACTTAGACTCGAACATATTCTACTCAAGTGCATAGATTTCTTGGCCTTCCACCAACAATGTTAATAGCACGCGAGACCTCTTAACCAGTATAAAAAACAAACAAATTTTAGAGTTCGCAAGAACAACTGGACTGAATCAACTGTAATTTTAGCTGTTCTACGAGTTAAATGATTCTATTTGACATAAATTTAGCCATTTCAAAATTACATCAGACATTATTTTGGCTGTCATTGTGACACAAATCTGACAATTTCAGTTTTTCCTGTAAATTTAAATGTAGGCATATAATAATAAATAAGATTAAGAAAATGGACAGAATGAATGCCACTAACTTTTTGCCATAAATATGGCCCTTGCTGTTGACATGGCATTAAACCATCAACAATCAATTAATCGATCATATTACTAATGGGGCTGAGTATTAAATCATCAGCAATCAATCGATCGATCATATTATCAATGGGGCCTGCCATGGCAGTTTCATAGGTTTTCACTATCCGCGACTGATGTTGCCATCCCCCTCCCACCAACTTGGGTTGAGGCAAACCAATGACGTAAAATTGTAAACTTGTCACTTCATAGCCAGGCGCTTGTCATTATTAGGATAGGGCAAGGCCTGGTTGGCTCGGTGTCAGGATAATGTGACTGAGTGGGATATCAAATCATGGTGCTGGCGGCCTGGTCTCCCAGTGGGGCAGCACTATAAAGTCACCATGAGTGGGTACTGTCACAAGTCGGTACCTGTCCTGATGACTTTAGATGTTGCCAGGACGTAAAACTCCAACAACCAACCAACCCACCAACTTGCCTTCCCTTTCTTACAGCACCAGTTAGCAACTATGGCTTCTAGGTAAGCCATCTAGCCTTACATTATTCACTTTTAGTGATTGTACAATTATTTTAAGAAATCACTTCCACTCAAATTGGAATATGAGAAAGTTCAACAAGTAGGGATTCATCTCATTCACATAATGGTCTGTGATATGCCAAAATGGAACTAGCAAAGCGGTTAGCTGTATCTGGCTGCCTTTGGAAGAAAAGTGGAGTGCATACAAATATAGATAAAAACTCACCTTCATCCTGCACCACCCGCTCAACTCCCGCATCAATCCCACCATGCCGCCAGCCTTCAGC
The DNA here is from genome assembly GCA_030323885.1 of Branchipolynoe longqiensis. NCBI lineage: Eukaryota > Metazoa > Annelida > Polychaeta > Phyllodocida > Polynoidae > Branchipolynoe > Branchipolynoe longqiensis. The sequence continues at coordinate 28,723,165 of CM059189.1, forward strand.
GTCGGCTGCGCTACTGGAGTGGGTGACACCAGATGCCGGATGCGGCAAGTCCCGCTGTGGTTGCGCAGATGCACTGCATGAGGCATGCAGAGATGCATCGTGCAGCGACTTACGGATCGCCTTCTTTGTCTTCCTGTTCTGGAGTATTGCTTTCAACAACTGCAGCTGCAGTGTTGCGCTTCCCTCATTAGACATGCTATCGGAGTCGCTCGTGTCCATCCCCAGGAACTCCTGTGCTTGCGCAAGTGGCGAGATGCTGCGTCTGCGCACGTTGACATTGTGTAAATGAGGGTTCACGTCCAACAGTGACGGCTTCAGCGGGCTGCCGGGACCTGAAGCCCCGCGACCACCTCCACTACCACCACCTGTAGCCGTGGTCTGTGGGAAGTTGGCAGCCATCCGGCCACGTGCCGCTGCAATGCTGCTCACCGCCCTGCCAAGCTTCGGGACAGGGTATTCACTCCCTTCGAGTTGGTCCATGTCAGAGGGGTTCTCGTGTTTGTCACAAGAGGTGGCGGTGGCAGACCCACCCGGTGGCGACAAACACTCTGATGGCTGGGTGGTAGGGCTGGTGAGGTTACCCAACTCGGAGGTGTAGAGCGGGATGTAGCGGGTGTCCGACTCAAGAACACTCACACTGCTCTCATCTAGAAACAATACCCACATGAGTCACTTTTAACCGTCTTAAATTTCTAGACATACCAGACATTTGGGTGTATGTGTTCTTTTATTTAAGGTTGCATATGCCGATGGTTTTGAGCTTGTCATATTTCTTTAGATAAATATTAGGTTGAGTTTAAAGTTACAGAGATATTTGAGGATGAAAACATGCCAAAATGTTGAACACCATAGGCTTCAAAAGTGACAAGTTCTGTTAAATTGACATTGTCTTCCTTCGATGCAGCAATAACAAATTAAATTTGCATAGTCCGATGGCTTTGAATTTTTGCCTTTTTTTTGTATTGTAAATATTTCTGACTAATTAGGTCACGAGATTGACCTAATTGGTTACTGGCCTCCTAGAAAAAGGATTCACCCGGTACTCGCAGTACACGGGTGAAGACCAGCCTTATATAAAACGGTCGAAAAATCGGGCTAATGAACTTTATGAGAGCCTAATTTCACAATCTAAGAAGCAACATTTATTCTTTGTATATGTCTTCATATCTACCCGCTACCTTTGAGTTGAAAAATATAATAAAATATCTAGTTTAATAAGATTTAAAAGTGAAATCTATGGCGTTCTAGCACCGCCATCTTGTCTTTTTGCATTCTCGCACATTTCACCAACTCTGTGCCTATATATGTAGCCATTTGATCCTGGAACCACAGTTTCTACTACATGTTCCATATTAAAGCTATTTTTGCCCGTATTTACACTACATTGTCGTTCACCCGTGTACTACAAGGGTAAATCTTTTATCTACTGGCCTCCCTGCTTAACGGCTGTCTCAAAATAGGTGTCCAAAGGGATGGGGTCATAAATTCACTGATTATTCTGAATATGCTGTTCTAAATCATTAGTTAAGGCACCATTATCTAAGTTGGATACCAGTATATAGATTAAAATGTTTAACCAGACGGGATGGCCGAATGAGTTAGAGTGTCCGTCTCCCGTGTTTGGTAGATCGTGGATTCGAACCCTGGTCGAGTCAAACCAATGACTTAAAAATTGATACTTGTCGCTTCCTAGCCAGGCACTCGGCATTATTAGGATAGGGCAAGGAGCAGTGGAATGAGGAAGACCAATCGTCCACGATTGAAATTTCCCCTGCTTAAACAACTAATGGACCAAAAAAAGTGTAGCTAAGTGCTTTGGTTTTTTTTTTTTAATTGTTTCATCGGACCATGCAACTTTAATAATTGTACAAGTATCAAAAGGTGGATATGTAGGATCAAATCTAGTTAAGGGTCTCCGCTTCGAAAACAATGTAATATTTTCATCAGATTATTCAGTTTTAATTGAATTTTTATATATATAAATATCTGATAAAGGTAGGAGATAAATTCACTGGCAGTTAACACCACGTAAAGTGCAAAAATATAATTTTCCCTTATAATTGAATTATAATCTATACACATAATTAACTATATAACACATCAATTACATGCATGAACACCACACACTATCACTAGAAAGCAGTTGGGAACTAGTAGTGCTAGTCAAGTAGTACTAGTAGTACTGGGTTAAGGTAGTATTAGTACCCAATTGCGCTCTGTAAATAAGAGAATACACTCATCCCAGACTGTGTAACAATTCCTATTCGCATATGCTTACCGCTACTTGTAATGTCCTGGACCTGTAGGTCGGCCAGAGAAGCACTGGGGTCTGAGAGTCGAGAGTCGCGTACAACCACAGCTGGACTCCGGTTTTGGTCACCTAGAATAAACAAGCACAATCCGTGAACAAAAATGACAGCCTTTCAAATTCACCAGACATTCATGAGGGAATGAAGCAAGACCCGCAGTTGTTATTGGTTATGATGAAATGATAGTAATTAAGTGGTGATTAAGTGGGCATTAATTGATTATTGTGATTATTTGATTATAGTCATTAATTGATGATTGTGATTATTTGATTGTAATTATTTGATGGTGGTGATTAATTGATGGTAAGTAATTGGTGGCAATTAATCGATGATGATTAATAATTTTCTCACACCTACATAAGGCTTTCACATGTGAATTTCCCAACATCGATTCCCTTGTGTGCGCTTTATTAATCCAGCATCCTTGTGGTTCTTTGGGGGTGGTTTTTTTTACTAACATATTTCTGTGTGTATACATAAATACCCTGAAATACGCCCTTGATAAACGTCCTTTCTTCCCCCTCCACCTTTATTGTGATGAATTTATTTACCCTGCTCATAACGGATAAGTGTGTTAACACTTCGTTTTCACCGCTGGGCAGCACTAGTCCAATTAGATTAAAATCTTTTGAATTAGTTTTTTAGTAATAGCTTCTTGCTTCTTGTTTATTCTTGTAATATTAAAGAAACGTTTATACAACAATACTGCAAATCGGACATTGCGTAAAGTATTCTATACACCCAATCCTATAATTGGGCACTGATAACAAAGCAGTCCGCATTAATGAGGGCTGACTGTAGTAATAAAATAAGCACACCCAGATTCAACAGCTCTGTTTATACGGTGGTGGGAGCTATTGTACCTTGAAGGTGAGGAAATCGGTCCCAAACCAGTCAACAGGATCAACATTTTGGCAAACGCCCAGTTTAGGCACAATGTGAATCTTGGGAGTGGAATTTCCAATTACTGAGTCACACTAAGTCTTCCAGACCAGGTGGTTGAAGCACCAACAGCAGAAGCATTTGAGAGAAGGCTGGATAGACATTGGAGATGACACCCATAATTATATGACTTCAGGGCTCCGTCCACCTCCACATGTGTGAAAAAAATAAGTTTTTTTTTTTTACCATAACAAGTTAGTACTAAAGGTCCAATAGGGCCTAGATCAGCCAGAAGAGGATCTGTGAGTTAATAGTTTGTATGAGGGTCTAGACAATTAGGAAAATCTAAATAGGTTTTAGACACTTGAAAGGTATTAGAAAGTTATGGACAATGATGAACAGCAATAGAGTGAAGGTTTAATCATTTTATTATTACATGCAGATTTGTTTAACGTAAATGATAACATTTAAACAACTAACAACATATTTACATGTTAGTTTTTTGTGGGTTTTTTTCAAACCAAGGACTTGTCGCTACTTAGTCTGGCGTTTGGCATTACTAGGGGAGCAGTGGAAGAGGTGGATGAGGAAGACCAATTGTCCACGTTTGAAATTTCCCTGCTTAATGTACCAAAAAAATATAAATAAATAAAAAGGACAGATCAAAAAAGGTGGTGCCCTGGGATTGTTTCACAAAAGTAGTTCTTCAAACCTAGCGCATTAGTTGGCTGTGATTACTAGGCCTGTCACAAAGACAATTTTAATTGGAAATGTGTACAGACCCCCTGGGGGGACCCCCCCCCCCACCCCACCCCCACTAGGGCAAGGTATTTCAGAGGTTGTTTTTTTGTCTTACGTCCTAGCAACATCCAAGGTGATATCAGGACGGGTACCGACTTGTAATAGTGCGCACTCATGGCGACTTTATAGTGCTGCCCCACTGGGAGACCAGGCTGCCAGCACCATGACCTGATATCAAGTCTTCCTTTTCTTCTTCAGTTCCGAGGTTCGAGTAGGAAGAATCAACCTCATCATAAGACTAAGTTGGTTGGTCGTTTTACGTTGGAGTTTTATGGTTATATCATACCGACTTGTGACAATGAGCACTCATGGCGACTTCAAAGTGCTACCCCACTGGGAAATCAGGCCACCGGCACCATGACCCAATAGCCCACTCAGTCACATTATCCTGACACTGAGCTAACCAGTCCTTGCCATATCCTATTAATGCCAAGCACCAGGCTAGGAAGCGACAAGTATCAATTTGATAAGTCATTGGTTTTTTACTTAACCGGGAACCAAACTCCCTATCTCCAGCACATGAATCCCGCCTTCTAGCGATTTGGCCACCGCGCTCGGTCATCATAAAACTAAGAGTTCCTCTTATTATTAAAGGCGCTGAAAGTGGTCTCCGGGAAGAAAATCGGAAATGCAGATATTCTCTCATAGGTTTAGCATTGTTAGGGAATCGCTGAAAATTCCCGGAAGTCGGGTTTCATACATATTGGTAGGCCTATACGCTGATAGTGCTGCAGTGTCTGCACTTACTTATTAGTACATGCTGATGGTGCTGCAGCGCAAAACAACGTATTAGTAAACGCTTATAGTGCGGCGGCGTTTGAACAACCTATTAGCATACACTTATAACTACAGGGAAAATCGCGGAAATCCGCGAAATCGCAGAGATCTTTCATCCCTAATATATATAGACTTGGATTGGTAATATTGACAGTCACTTAAGTGGCACAACGCAAATGTAAAAGGTGTTCAGTTTTATACTGAACTCTATTTGAGTCACACAAAGATTTGCTGGAGAGTCTTTGTCAGAGTCCACCACTGACCATCCTCATCCATATCCAGCTCCTTTAAGGTTATTGCACAAATGAATCACGTGGAACACAGGTGTGTGTGTGTGTGTGTGTGTGTGTGTGTGTGTGTGTGTGTGTGTGTGTGTGTGTGTGTGTGTGCGTGCGTGCTGAGTCAGCAACAAGTCTCAACAAAGCACTCACTCCAAGTCATAATCTCCTCATGGATTAAGAAATTCGTTTACATTATCAGAAATAAGTATTTTACAACACAAAAAGAGCACAGTGAGCGTGCATTCCCAATTATGTCCCTTTGGAAATTGTGCACAAGTGATACTAAACAGCCCCATAGGTTCTGTGCCTCTTGAGTGAGACATGTGGCACCAAACAAGTCCTGCTGTGGCTCCTAGATGGTACACATGAGGCACCAAACAGGTCCTGCTGGGCTGTCACTCCTAGATGGTACATACGAGCCACCAAACAGGTCCTGTTGGGCTCTGTGACTCTTGAATGATACACACGAGGCACCAAAACAGGTCCTGCTGGGCTCTGTGACTCCTAGACGGTACATACGAGGCACCAAACAGGTCCCACTGGGCACTATGACTCCTACATGGTACACACGCGGTACCAAACAGGTCCCGCTGGGCTGTCACTCCTAGATGGTACACACGAGGCACCAAACAGGTCCTGTTGGCCTCTGTGACTCTTAAATGATACACACACGGCACTAAACAGGTACCGCTGGACTCTGTGACTCCTAGGTCATATAAGGACATGATTTGAACTAACAACCAATTGCTGTCATACATATCCTGATTCCTTGGCATTTCGTGAACATTAATTGGTAAATTTTAAAAATCGCAGAAATCCGCGAAATCGCGATCTTTCATCCCTGCATAACTAGTAACCTAGTATGTATCTTGCTTGATTGGTTTTAAATATTAAGCAAACTACGACATTCATCAACCTAAATATAATTAAAGTTTGTTTGTTTGTTGTTTTACATCCAAGCAACAGCTAAGGTCAGATCAGGATGGGTATCGACTTGTGACAGTGCACACTCATGGTGACTTTATAGTGCTGTCCTACTGGGAAACCAGGCCGCCGGCACCACGACCTGGTATCCCACTCAGTCACATTATCCTGACACTGAGCACACCAGTCCTTGCCCTGTCCTAATAATGCCGAGCGCCTGGCTAGGAAGCAACAAGTATCAATTTTTAAGTCATTGGTTTGACTCGACTGGGGTTCGAACCCACGACCCCACGATCTACCAGCACGGGAGACGGACGCTCTAACTCATTCGGCCATCCCGTCTGGTTAAATATAATTGAAATATAATTAAAAGAAGACAACACAAAAGATACAAGTAAACAGAAACTGCATGGTTCACTTACTCCCCAAACACATGTTTGGTTACGTAAACAGGGAAGTTATGCAATGGTGTGCTGGAGAGGATTTGTAAGGAGTATGGGTATATTAGACTACTATATTCACATACACCAACAACAACACATCAGCTAGGTTAAGGAAAATGGCCCTCTTACAAACTATTAAGTGGCGTGACTCAAATTAGGTCGAGCTCACCAACCTGGATACCAAACAACATGTGTCAAAGTAACAGAGGATTAGACCTACAAGCAGCGCAGTGCTCAGCTAGTTGTCACACAAGTGTTTGTGGGGGGGTTGGGTGGGGGTGGGTGAGAATCCAGAGTGCATGAGTGTGTCTGGGGAGATGGGGGGGGGGGGAGGAGGGCATGCTGGGAAGTTATACTAAGCAACGTGACTCACACTAGAACTCTGATCATGTAGGCACTGTTGTGTATATATACAATGGTGTCAGGAGAGCAAAGAAACCACAAATCATTGACACACGCCAAGGGCCTAGTTTCCATATACGCAGGTACACAGCTGCGTACCACCTCAGATTACAAATATCTGTTTCTATTTTAAAATATGATATTTTATAGCATTTTATCCCATCGCGTTTTATTCTGATAGCATTTTATTCCATCTGCGTATCACCTGAAAATCCCAAGCTAGGCCCCTGACCGCATGGGGCCAATGGGTCAGTCCCATAATGAACATTAAAGGTCCTGCCACATTACGATGCATCTCGCAAGTGCGCGGGCCATCGTGTAAAATCACTTCTTTACGTCGAGAAGCATAAAACCTTTTGGCGTGGGGGGCAAAGTTGGAGATATACATACCGTATGGCCAACGTATGACTAACGTATGACCAACGTATGGCTAACGTACCTCCAGGCAAAAAATGTCGAATTAAGCTCACTGTACGTTCACAGAATGTCGGTGAACGTTATATACGTTATTCGATCACCAGAACCATGCGTCATACATTACATACGTCAAGACACAATGGAGAAATGCTAAACGTACTTTAGGCTATGTTATACATATGTTGTCAGTACAGGGACGTAGGTCAACGCAGTGCAACGTAGTGAACGTTTGTCTAACGTACATCTAACATACATCGACATATGCCTAACTCATACATAACACACGGCGGACGTAAAATCCACGCGTTGTCGAACGTTAAAAGTTTGTGCATGGGCAAAACTTTGCCGACCCCCTGACGTGTGATGCCGTATCTCGATGAACGTCGACGTACATTGACGTATACCAACGAGCGCCTGATGCATGCGTAATGCATAACGACCAAAAATCACATACGTCAGCACGATGCATCGTAATGTGACAGTCCCTTAAGATAGCATGCTGGACGCGACATTCTGTTAATGTGTATATTTTAAGGTAAAGCGTGTTTTACAAAAGAGTATTCAAAGCAATGGTGGATCTATGCGGGTGATTTTATGAGTGCAAAATCGTGTGCATTGTTTCATGGGTCTACATGTGCGTAAATGACACATAGCGACCGGTGCATTTTCACACAAAAATCAGGAGTTTCCAGCACCCAGGGTGAGCAAATGAATAGGGGGTTTTACATCCATGCCACCATCTGAGGTAAAACCAACTACTTACACAGTTTACACTTGTTGCTATTTACCCTGGCATTTGGCATTACTAGGTTAGGACAAGTGGCTTAGTGTCAGAATAATGTGACTGAGTGAGATATCAAGTCAGGGTGCTGGCAGGGTGGTATACCATTGGGGGCAACACCATAGTCATCATGCATATGTAATCACAATGTTAAATCAGTTCCCGTCATAATATGAATAAAAGTTGTTAGGATATAAAACCCCAACAAGTTGTTGCGTTTGTTTCGTGTGAGTTTGCCTGGACCCGGACACTTGGCACGCTCGGGAACAGCTTAAACACACGCGGGAAACGAGGATCTATTAATAACTTTCGGGGATTTCCTGAGGCCACACTGGTCCCAGCCGCGTGTTGCTTGAACGGTAGCACAGGGGCACGAGCGTGTGTACAATGTGATGTGACGCCACCCCCCACCCCCACCCCCACCCCTAACCACCCCATGCCGTAAGCTTTGTACGACCATGAAAATGCTGACAACTATTAGCTGCGTTTACACGGGCAAGTTAAAACGCCCCAGCTGGAACCAGTTGCCTAGATCGGTTCACATTTGCCCGTGTAAACGCGCCTCTGAGGCGTTTTAGGGCTGAAACGTTCCAGCTGGAACGTTCCGCGAATACCACCTCAGGAGGTGATCTACAGGAAACGTTTCAGCTTGTTCCCGGGCGGCGGTAGTATAAAATAGTAGTGCGTGCCGGGAACAGGGGGAGCAGTAACTAATCGCTGGTGCCCGGCAGTGTTAGGGCCCGATTACGCCGAAATCTAGTGAATGCGATCATATTTAACAGAATTAAATCCTCAAATAATGAAATTTAATTAAATTAACCATAAATTCCAAGCGATATTAACGTAGCAGCTACATCGGCGTCGAATCGACGAGTGTAAACAAAACAAATAGCAGTGATCGCCGCAACCAGCGAAAATCCGCGCATGCGCAGAAGCCACGAAAATATAGTTGTTTTGGGGAGTTTTCAGTCGCATTGGTGCGCTGAAGGCTGCCGTGTAAACGCGCCACGAGAACGTTTCAGGTAGAACGCTTTGTCTTGAATCGTTTTACTTTTGGCCGTGTAAACGCAGCTTTAGATGGCCCCTTAAAGAAGAAAATAGAAACAAGAGGCAGGGTTTAGCAGTCACTGTGTGAAAACCATTGAACTTGAAGCAAGTTCTTGTTGACACAATTGCAGGCTGTAGGATTTCGCGGTAACGATCGTTATCGGTAACATGTCATTACCATGCTGGGGAAATTACGTAACCAAAATTGCGTTTCCCATGATATTAATAAAACGCAAGGCAATTTTTAATTTTTGTTTAATTAAATGCTACAGATGGTTGTTTTCATTACATTGTAGATGATTAAAGGTATATATGTACAATTTCTGCACAGGTGTGTTCAAAATATACTCCTACTAAATTTAATTAACAGTTTCAAGAATGGGTACCCATCACCAATTTTACAGAACCAAAAAACAGTTACCCATGGGTTCCCATGAGTACCAGGCACGGAACCCAAAAAGTGTTTCCCATGAAATCTGAAATCCTACAGCCTGAATTGACACTAGTACCATATAAAGGCACCACAGTCCAGCGCACAATTCTATGGAAAACAACAAAATAGCTCTGCATACATGCAATAACCAAACTAAAGCCATAGTCACACACACACACCTACCTACCTACTTATATCAGGGATGAAAGTGATCTCCGGGAAAAAAAAGCGGAAATGCGAATAGACTTCCATAGGTTTAGCATTGTCAGGGAATCGCGGAAATTCCCGAAAGTCAGGTTTCATAAATATTGGTATACGCTGATCGTGCTGCGCCCTTTGAAACACGTTGTAGTAGTATATGCTGATAAGTGATGCGCCGTTTGAAGCATATATTAGTACATATACGTTGATCGTGCTGGGGGGTTGCAGGAGGGGCCTACAGGAAGAATCCCGGAAATCCGCTAAATCGCGGAGATCTTTCATCCCTGTTATACACACACACATACCTACACACACACACCTACCTACACGCACACAGACAAAACTCATCTAGATTTGATCTTATATACTAGCACACCTAATAAGCATGTGTTGCTACATAAAACATAATCGTAAGCAAATTTAATGGAACCTATTACCACTGAAGCCTATGGAGTTTTGACGTGATAGGCAATATTTGTTTTTCATGTTTGCACTTCAAATATCTCCAAGTTAGCTATTTAAAATAACAGTTACCTCAAAAGTAATGTAGAATTACCTTTAACATTTTTGTTTACAGAAACTCAAAAAATCATTGAACTATGCCACATTAAAGACATGATTGTACATTTTTAATTACGTCCTTGTGAGTGGGCCGAGTGATTTCAAGTTAACGGCTTTAAAGTTGCATAGTCTGGTGGCTTTTGAAATGTTGCCTTATTTTTTTAGATAAATATTTCAGGTTGACCATTATAACCTACTATTTATTCATCCTGAGTAACATTGATGAACAAATGTTAATTTTGAAGCAATTTGAGCTGAAAGAAGACAAAATAATTTGGGCAAGCTTGAAAAAAAACTCCTGTATCTATGACCCAGATTGTCATCTTGTGGTGACCACGTGATGTGGGCTGACCTACTCATGTAGGTAGCCTGATCCCTTTAGAATGAGGGCAAGACTAATGAAGTAAGGAGATTGACCTAATTGGTTAGTGGCCTCCTTCCTAATGGGTGTCTCAAAGTATGCATCCAAAGGGATGGGATGTCATAAATACACTGATTATTCCATATATATAATGTCTCAAATAATTAATTAACACACCAATATCTAAGTGACAGTGCGCACTCATGGCGACTTTATAGTCCTGTCCCACTGGGAAATCAGACTGCCGGCACCATGACCCAATATCCCACTTAGACTTAGTCACATTATCCTGACACTGAGCTAACCAGTCCTTTCCCCATCCTATTAATGCTGAGCGCCGGGCTAGGAAGCGACAAGTATCAATTTTATACGTCATTGGTTTGACTCGAACGGGAACCAAACTCCCAAACTTCAGAACGCGAGGCCCCATGCTCTACGGATTCGGCCACCGCGCCCGGTGTAAGAATTAGGTCTTTCGATTACAATATACACACTTATACAGCCTTACCTTGTCCCCATGCCTTCACGAGCGACGGTTTATACGGAGGCGTATACGTGGCAGGTTGTGGAGGTGTATACGTTGCAGGCTGTGACGTCACGTCTCCTGACGTCACCTGTGACGTCCTCACGGGGGAGTTGTCACGTGACGTGCGTCGCGCAGCTGTAAAAGCGACGTGGTTACAGTACAGCTGGCACACGCGCACATTCATCGTGCGTCACGTCGCACCTACAACGCAGAGACGCTGCTGTCATGTAGGCGCGGTCACGTGGTCTGTGGACGGGCGGGCAGTGAACGCGCTGCCACGTGGTGTCGGGCGATAAAGAGAGAGGGCCAGATAGAGAGAGGGAGAGAGAGGGAGAGAGAGAGAGGGAGAGAGAGAGAGGGGGAAGGAGATGGAGAGAGAGGATGTGTGTGTGTGTGTGTGTGTTGTATGTGTGTGCGTGTGTGCATGTAATCGGTCGTCCACCCAGTGGGGCGGGCCTAACTCCTGTTGTGATAAAAATTAACCGAGCCTCTTCGCAGCGTGCCCGGATTTCCGGCTGTGGGACTGAATGTGTGTGCGGATTGGGTTCTCCTTCTGGGCCCCTGTGTCCTCCGTAGGGTCCCTTTGTCCTTCCTTGTAGGGGTCCTTGTGGTCCACGTCTTCCCCGTAATGTCCGTGTGATTCCTGGGTAGTGGCGTACAACATCGGTATAACCCAGGTATAAACCAGGTATAACCCAAGTACAACCCTATTGGCACCGAGGTGTGTGCCTGAGGCACGATGTGGCTACTGGCGTGGACTGTACGACCGGGGCGTGCCACAAACAGTGCCACATGTGTGTACACCTGTATGGGCAACGTGCACTACTGGAGGTAGGGTGTACCCGCGTACTGCGCGTGCGTATGTGCGCGCGCGTGTGTGTGTGTGTAAAGTTAGGAGAGGGGTGAGTTCAAGCTTGTACAGGACTGTGGTGGTTCGACTCAAGACGACATGTACAGACCCACCATGTAGAAACTCCGCCCCCCACGCCGCCACCCCCTCCCACCCCACCCCACTACCTGCCTCCCACCCCACGTCTCCCTACCACCCCACCATACCCACACGCTGAGCTCCAACCAACTCGGGAACCGCACCCCATCGAACAAGGCTCCACAAACGGGGGCTTATTGGGGGGTATTACGTCCCAATTACAGCTACGGTCAGATCAAGACGGACACCGACTTGTAACAAACCCCGGCCGAGTCAAACCAAAATTGTCACGTCTTACTACCTAGCCTGGTGCTCGGTATTGCAAGGAGAGGGCAAGTACTGGTTTGCTCAGTATCGGGATAAGGTGGCTGAGTCGGATATTGGACCATGGTGTCGGTCGGTGGCACAATCTCCAAGTGGGGCAGCATTATAAAGTCAGCATTAGTGCGCTGTCACAATTCGGTACCCGTTCTATGATCCTAAATGTTGCTAGGATGCAAAACATCAACAACCATAATTTATGTGTGCATATATAAGGAGTATAATATATTATGCGTATGCTAGCCCAGACAGCAATAAAGAGTTGTCCATCCCATCACCGCTACGCTTTCTTCCTTTTTTTAAATGTAGGCAAATTTATACACACATAAAATCCTCCGGTGCGACTGACACTGGTCAACATCTGATTGACGCGAGATGGGCTGAGATAGTGTCACTGGTACAGTGTTGCGTCTTACAGAGTATAACAATAATCATAATAATAAGTAATATTCCCATCCATATCTTTATACTCGCATAATGTTATACATCACATATATGCATTATATGTACACATTAACAAGAACTTTGGGAGAGTAAATTTGATGAGACTATTTTCATGACTTTTTATTTGATTTGGCGGGGGGGGGGGTTGTGTTTTTTTTAGGGATGAGGGGAGAACATTTTTTTAAATGAGTTTAGACGCCATTATGAGATGGGTTTCAACATATTAACTGATACGAGGAATCATCGTGTGTGATATTACTGCACTGTTCTCAATACCCACCCACCAATTGCCTCCTTATTTAATGTGCAGACCTCCCACAAAGTTTGTGCGACAAATCTAGGCCCAACACCAGTCGGCATCCAGGCACTGTGTAGACAAAGGAATGCTTTGCAATCAGGCAAGTTCATTTACCGGACTCGCAAACCAATCTCAGCACAATGGATCCTATATTTGGGGTTGTCCATCCTCACACCATATGAGGTCATGGATTCCTGGTAGCCTCATAGTGCCCCCCCCCCCCACACACACAGTGGTACTACATACCTGAGTTACTGAACCACGTTGTACGTACGGAACTAATTGGATAAAAAGCTTTTCATAAAATCACTATCATATAACTTTGACATCATTTGTCCTTTGGCCATATGTATATCAATCAATCAATCAATCAATCAATAGTTCCGTCCTCTAGTCGAGGGTTGGATGCAATGGTTCTCCACTTGTCCCGATGTTGTGCTGTTCTGATAGACTGTGAATAATTCAAGCCTGTCCACTGTGAAATATTTGTAAACCATGATGTTCTTGGTCTCCCTCTCCCTCTGCTGCCATTCACCTTCCCTTCCAACAATGTACGGTATATTGAACTCTGATGAATGATGTGGCCAAAATAAATAAGTTTCTTTGTCTGTATAGTGGCAAATAAGCTTTTCTTATTTTTAATTTTTCTGAGAACTTCTTTGTTGGTGATCTTCTTTGTCCATGATAGTTGTTGTTACTATGTATATATGTGAAATGCTTACATATATTTATATCCATTTTTTGGATTGGTACTTATTGCGTTTTGGAAAAGAGCTCTTCACACACACATAATATATATAGCCACGTATATACGGCCGCGTATATGCGGGTGTAAGGAAACACACTGTGGTGCTCCCCGGTGATTGCGGGGGGACTCGGCATTGATCGCAGATGTACCACTGACGTCCGCATATTTGCGGGTGTCAGGAACGCACTTTGCTGCCCCCCTGAGATTTGCGAGGGAACTCACCATTGGTTTGCAGATGTACCACTGGATGGCGCTCGGTGATGTGTACACCATACAAGAACGCCCCGGCCGCGGCAGTTTGATTGCAACACTGCTACTCTGTAGACCTCTCAACTTTTTTTTCTTTTATTTATTTTTTCTTCTTTCACTTTCATATGTTCGGTAGGGCACTTGGCCCAGCCAGATGCATTGTACGACTTGGTTTGGTAATAAATGATGTATCGACCATAAGAGTGATATATATATTATGAAACACCATGTAAAAACCAAATCAGTTTATCCTGAGCAAATGCATAAGCAGATGGTATGTTGATCATTACAATGGACACAGTTTTGTCCCATATTGCCTATCACCTTTTGAGACAGTCTCATTTATATGCAAGCACACACACACACATGCATTGCCTCACCATCCTCGTCACACGCTGACCACCACTCTCCAGCCACAGCCCCCCCCCCCCCCCCCCACGCTCCCCGCGCTTACGCCGTCCGCACTGGACCCTGCTTGGAGAGCGTACGTTTCCGGCCCACGTGACTCATGACTCGACTGACTCCCAGACAAAGGGTCCCGGTGTCGCAGTTTCAGTTCTCAACCAGTTGCAGTTCTCAATATCGCTTCTGCGCATGCGTCAAAGCATCTGCGCATGCGTCAAAGCATTGTCTGCGCATGTGTCAACATCAGCCCGATTCAAACCGCCGCCGATCGCCGCAAATCGCTGCCTCATACTGTCACTATAGTGTCAGTGTGACTAACCTTATAAATTTAATATAATCTTTTCGGTAAACAGGTTTTCTATATGTGTACCAAGCGATTTGTTTCTAGGTGGTGTGATTTTAGAGATATTTCACTTTTTGAACTACATTGCTTTACGTTACTAACGTCATGCAACGGTGGCAAAACGCTAAACGTACGTTGGACGTATGTTAGGCGTACGTTATCCCGACGTTTTCACTATGCGGACTGCACTTTTCCACCGGCTTTAATGTGGGTCAACGTAGTGCAACGACGTTTAACGTCATTGACGTTCGCCGAACGTGTACAGAACGTACGGTGAACGTAAACCCTTACGTTCTAGTTATGTCGAAAGTTTTGAACAGGTTCAAAACTTTGATGCGTGCCAACGTAACACGACGTAACGTGACATCATCACGTAATCCAACGTAGGTCAACGTAATGACGAAACGTGATCACGTCAGGCTTACGTTTGCTCGTTACGTCGTAGTGTGACAGGGGTATAAGTAACAATGCGATCCGAAAGGGGGCGCCCTGATTCGGATCCCATTACCAAGATCCACCGACGGATCCAGTTCTGGGTGCTGATTGACACGGTGTACAATGGGTCTCACAATCTAGCGGCACACGCACACGCGCACACAATCAAATATAGACCAAGCCAACGTGTCCGGTATCATTATTACACCTGTTAAGCTGAGATTCCATTAAAGTTGTATAGTCCGATGGTTTTGAGTTTTGGTCATTTTTTTTCTGATATAAATATTAAATTGATTGTTGTAATCTACCTGATTTCAGATTGACTAACTTTTATTTCAAATGGATAAGTTTTGAGATATTTGAAATTCAAACATCAGTTTTGGCAAGCACGCCAAAAGTCTGACACCATGGGCAGTAACACTAACAGGTTCTATTAAATTGTCTCAGTGTTCCCTTCCATGTGGCACCAAATACTTAATATGTGCATCAATATCTAAGTTAAATATGTAGAGTCAAATCTATATAATTATTTTGGTTTTGAAAATGTGATGCTTCATCGGACTATGCAGCTTTAATAAGAAGCTTTGTTTGTTTGTTTGTTTGTTGTTTTACGTCCTAGCAACATCTAATGTCATATCAGGGCGGGTACCGACTTGTGACAGTGCGCACTCATGGCTACTTAATAGTGCTGCCCTATTGGGAAATCAGGCCGTCGGCACCATGACCCGATAACCCACTCAGTCACATTATCCTGACACCGCGCCCGGTTGCATGGAGAGGGGGATTTCAGCAGAAAGCTAGACAGGTTAACGTTGCATAGTCCGATGGTTTTGAGTTTGTCATTTTCTGAGATAAATATGTTATGTTGGTCATTATAATCTACCTTACTTTAGTTTGAAGTAACTTTTACTTCAAATCGTTAACTTTTGAGATATTTGAAGTGCAAAGGTGCAAAATTAATGTTGGCAAGCTTGCCAAAACTCTACCACCATAGGCTTCTGCACTAACAGGTTATATTAAATTGACTCAGTATTCCTTTCTATGTGGCGACAAATGTTTAATAAGTGCAGCAGTATCTAAGTTAGATATGTAGAATCAAATCTAGATAATTGTTTTGGTTTTGAAAATTTTATGTTTTCATCGGACTATGCAGCTTTAATGGCTAGGATGTTCACCTTTCAATTGCAGAAGTATGGGTTCAGAAACCGCTCTAGCCACGACGTTTCCTTTGCTTGCAAACACTCCCACATTACTAATATATTGGTTAAATTAGGTTCACAAAGCGTGCTGACGGTGTTGAGGGAAATATATTGGCGCATTGCTGTACCTCATGGCACCGGCGTTGTTGCTACTGGTTGTTTTTTTCTGGGGGTTTTCTTGAAAATTTATACTGCCTATCATGGATAAGTCTGAATAGACTTGTTTTCACCATTAGACAGTTTGTCGATAAAAGCCCAAGCCTCCACTTTTACCGACATAAGGGATTTTTAAGCTCCCACATCACATAGATATGGTATGAGAGCAACTGGCCTTTGATGAGGCTGTAAATTATACACAGTGGTGGAAATGCAAATTGGCAGAGGTGGGAGCATGGGGAATCGAACCACTGACCTTCAGATCAGAAATCCGACCTAGAAGAAAGTCAGACACTCTAACCACTCCACCACAGAGAAACCTGTTGTTGTTGTTGTTGTTGTTGTTGTTGTTACTATTGCATGGATCCAACCATTTTCAACCACACCCAAAGTGGAAATACCAGCAGTGTGTATGGCTATATTAAAAGTATTTCAAAATGGTTGACATCTGTTATTCAAACATCGTGAATATTGATTTGTGTAAATGGGTGCTAGATGGCTAAAAGTGTTTATGGCTGCAAGACCAATGACTCTGTCCTGACAAATGTATTATTTTGTAGAATAAAAACAATTTACCAAAAAGGAATTAAAGCTAATATCCCTTGTGTCATGATTTCTTAAACTTCCTCCACTGACAAAGACTACCTAATTTGCCATCAAACTCCCCCTAGAAATTCCGGCGTCACACTACACAAATAGCATCAGTTTATGTAAATATAAATCAGCAGACGGAGGGAGGGTGGGTGGGGAACATTACCTAAGTGTGTCAATAGTGGTGATATAACAACCCAGTGTGTGACCACAACAACGTTGCCAAGCTGCCAACAGTCATCGCAGCAATTCTTTAAAGTTTTGATAGTTTTGAGTTTCTTTAATTTTTCTGAGATAAATATATTGACTTGTCTACCTTACTTTAGTTTGAAGTAACTTTTAATATTAATGGCTAACATTTGAGATATTTGAATTGCAAACATCTACAAGTAGTATTGGCAAGCATGCCAAAACTCTGACACCATAGGATTCTGCAGTAATAGGTTCTATTAAATTGGCTCAGTATTTTTTCCCTTCTATGTGGCAACAAATGCTTAATAAGTGTGTCAGTACCTAAGGGAGATATGTAGAATAAAATCTAGATCGTTGTTTGTGTTTTAAGCACTACGGGGAAATACTAACTCGGCAAACAGCGGCAGTCATATAAAAACGCTGTACTCTTACAATCCTTGTTATTATTGTTGTTACATTCATTGTCTTGAATGAGCGAGTTCACTCATTCGGTCTCATTGCTGGACACGGCAGGCTCAAGGCCGAAGCCCCCCCCCGCCTTGCCACCGTTGTGGTGGTGGTGCTGCGGGGGGGCAGGCTGACGAGCGACAGGTCTCGCACCCCGCCCCACCCCCGGCGGCGGAAGGGGGGGGGGGGGGGGGGGGGAAGAGGAAGAGAGAGGCCCGTCCCCCCCCCCCCCGACCACCGAAGCTGGTCAGTCCTCCTCAAACTCCCGCACTGACCACTTCCCACCTCCAACTTTACCCACCCACCCACACCTGTAGTTGATTGTGCCTACAACAATCAACAAAACCGAAATAAAATCAAGCATTTAAAGTAAAAAATTAAAAATATAGAACATCATCTAATGAGCAACTGACACCTGCGCAGTTGATAGATCACGCCTACTTAAATGTCTACTGTTATCTCATACGTCAATTGTTAACTATTGCTATTGTACTTTTAAGTCAACAATTACTCGTTTGTTAAATCATTCGCATGACTCATATGCCCTCATTACATTTCATCTCCCCAATATATCGGGGCCTTCGCTCGTTCGCTTCTTGCCCGATGATACACGGTCAATGTACATGCCGCTGTGCGGGCAGAGCCCGAATAAAAGCCTTGATTAACCCACTCATGCCTCTGAGTTAGTTGTGTCTGTGAGCAATGAAGCAAGCTGGAACATTTTAATTCCAGACAATAGACCTTTTCCACAGAACATGTGCATTCAGCTGAAACTCGGACTATGGGTCAACTTCAAAAGCGAGTGTCGAGTTTGTATACAACCACCGTTGGGAAAAAAAAGTTTGTTTTATTTAACGACGCCTCCACCATTAAATGACCATGGAATAGAACACACGAAATGAATATTCATGAATAATATGAACGTAAACAATACAAAAAACCCCGACTATCAATGAGTGATGTTGCCCTTTGTTCTTGATCATCAAAATAAACAAAGGAAACAACTAAAGTATCCCTCTCCCCCCCCCCCCTTCCTTCACACGACCCACCCCACCCTGCAGAAGGTTCATTAACTATAACAGGGAAAACATCAGCACTTTCTAAACATTCCAGAAACTGCTGCATTTAGACGCATTCCATTAATTATTTTAACTTTGCTATAACTACAAGCTCTGGAAGATAATTTATTTGGAAGTTTTAATTTTGCTGTCTTTTATTCAAACAGTTGATAGAAATGTTTTCTATTTGGAACTTCATGTGAGGAAATGGTATTTACGTGGTCAGCGTTATATATATATATAAATATATAAATATATATATATATATATAAATATATATATATATATATATATATATATATATATATGTATGGTCAGTATCATGTTTTCATTTATTTCTCAGAAATATATAACATCAGGCTATCCAGAAAAAAGAATGTCTACATATTATAGAGCATTTACACATATATATATGTGTCGTGGGGGTGATGAAAATGGGAAATATTGTGCCTAGAGCGGGACTCGAACCCACATCTCTTTGCATTCCGGGCCAGTGTGCCCATGCCACCTAGGCTCCCTGATGTCACCACACTACCTACGCCTACCTGTCTATGCGGCTCCTTGCACGAGAGGTCAGTGCATACTACTACACATGTATGAAGTGCCGGGCGCGAGTGATACAGACACGCGCCTCCGAATCGAAGCACTGAGACAATTTATAGCACAGGTGCAGCACAGTAGGCCTGGGGTGAATGGATCACAGGGCCACAGCACACACAATATCAATAATAGCTCAGCATAGCCAACACAATATCAGTAATAGCTCAGCATGGTGGATATATCAATAATAGCTCAGCTAGCCAACACAATATCAATAATAGCTCAGCATGGTTGACACATCAATAATAGCTCAGCTAGCCGACACAATATCAATAATAGCTCAGCATGGTTGACACATCAATAATAGGTCAGCTAGCCGACACAATATCAATAATAGCTCAGCATGGTTGACGTATCAATAATAGCTCAGCTAGCTGACACAATATCAATAATAGCTCAGAATGGCTGATACAATAATAATAGCTCAGCATAGCTGACACAATATCAATAATAGCTCAGCATTGCTGATACAATAATAATAGCTCAGCATAGCCGACACAATATCAATAATAGCTTAGCATAGCCAATACAGTAATAATAATAGTGCATGTATAATTCCGCCTATCCATACTTGTATAATTTATTCATTATACCTATCATGTGTATCCATATTGGCTTATATATATATAAGTGGGTTTGTGTGCTGGATCACTCGATCTATTTCTAGTCTAAAGGTGGAGGGTGCAACCTGCAGGAACAATATTTACCGGTTACCAAGACAACCGTGTGTGTGTGTATGTGTTTGTGTGTTGGGGGAAGAGGTGGGAGGGGCTGTATACGTCACAGAGTGTACATTCCCCACACTGGGAGATTACAGTTTGTGCGCCGACAGTATTTTAAAGAAGCAGTTATACCACACAAAGAACCTGCATCCGACACATGTAATAATGTACACATGACCGTTATCTACTCATGTCTAAACTCAATCCTAGAATTTATCCAAATTCACCCATTATTTTAACATTATTTTCAGAATGTGGATGCAACTATATATATAGGGATGAAAATAGTCTCCAGCAAAAAAAACCTGCGGAAACCAGGCCAACACCTGGGCCCCAGGTAGTGGGTTCCGGCAGAGCCAATGGTGAATCTATGCAAAAAAAACACGGAAATTCCCCCATAGGATTAGCACTGTCAGGGAATTGCGGGAAAAAATGCAGGAAGTTAGGTTTCAACTGTCCTTAGTGGGCGTAATCGATTAACACGACCCGGGCGATTCGGGTCACCCGAGTTGCTAGAATTTCAAATTGAACACCGCGAGTGGAGTTGACAAAGACATGTGTCATGTGCAAAACGACCCGACCCCAGTAACCCACCCCTTGGCTGGGGTTTGCTAGGAACGATGACATCACACTTGTGCTGGTACCGTCCTGTATCATAATAGCTACCAGTATCAGTCCTACATGTTTTTTTTTGGTAATAACACAGATTAATGAAATGGAAATATAACTAAACTATGCAATCATAAAAATACTTTAAATCCTATTTTGCTGTAGTTATATCGGTTATTTAAAAAAAAAAAAAAAAAGTTGTGGATTAAGCCACCATTTTGTCCTCCCCGAGTGTGGAGAAGTATATTCGATTATTCGACCCGAGTCTGTAGGATGTGCGCATGCGCCAAAAAATGGCTCGGGTGACCTGAGTTGATTAATCGATTACGCCCAGTTTGACTATATTATCGCCCATGACAAACTCTTTGTTTGGCTTTTATGTTCTAGCAACATCTAAGGTCATATAAGAAGCGATCCGGACTAACCAATTGCGTTCATATATGTTGGCTTTTGTGAACGTTAATCGGTGAATATAAAAAAATCGCTGAAATCTTCAAAATGGAAGAGATCTTTCATCCATGTACATGTCTATTTTTTCTCATTCAAAACTTTATCCGAGTCGAATCTTTTCCCAGCAGAAACGAGCTCTTCTTTCGGTCTTTTCAACAATAGTGTATTTGAACTACTTAGTGGTTGAGGCAGTGTGATCAGTAATTGGAGTAGGAGGCAGTTGATAATTTTACAGAGGCTGTGGTATTCTTAGATGGTCCTGTAGAATGTTGGTGAGTCATCCAACATAACAATACTCGATTGATTTATCGGTCATACCTCTGAGGCAGGGAGTTTTTAAGAAGTGCAATATAATCCGTCTCTACATGTAAGGAGGTGAGGTGGTTGTTTTTGTTAGGATTTCACTGTCCTTGTGAATGTATTATCGCCCAAGCCGCCAATTGCCCTTTTCTCTCTATCTGCTATCACTCCTTGTTTTAGAGTTGGGTTTATATCCTAGCAACATTTAAGGTGATATGAGAAGGGAATTCTGACTGACCAATTGCTGTCATACATATTGTCATGGGGGTGTTGAAAATGGGAAATACTGCGCCTAGAGCGGGACTCGAACCCACATCTCTTTGCATTCTGGGCCAGTGTGCTAACCATTACACCACCTAGGCTCCCTGATATCAACACACTCCCCACGCCTACCTGTCTATGTGGTTACTTGCCTGAGAGGTCAGTGCAGACCACTACACTCGTCCCCCTGGAATTGTAAGTCTTGTAATGCTTACAATTACATACATACAGGCAATGCACTAACACATACATGCACAGGGTAGGTTCAACAACCATACAGCGCAAAGCTTGTACAGGATCCTGATCATGGCAACCAGTGTCGTGGGGGTGTTGAAAATGGGAAATACTGCGCCTAGAGCGGGACTCGAACCCACATCTCTTTGCATTCCGGGCCAGTGTGCTAACCATTACACCACCTTGGCTCCCTGATATCAACACACTCCCCACACCTACCTGTCTATGTGGTTACTTGCCTGAGAGGTCAGTGCAGACCACTACAATATCCTTGGCATATTGTGATAGTTAATACCCCCATCACACCAAAGTAGTTCTTACTACGTTCTTGAAAATGTTGCCGAGCGGGCTCAAACTGTGTGCGAACGTAGTAGCAATGTTTTACAACTTTTTATGAACTGCATGGACGGCCAAGGATGGAAAGGTGCTCTAGAGCATGTTCAACATTTTCAGTGGCCACGTTCTACCCCGTTTTAGAACAGGGGTCGGATGTTTTGAGAAATAGCTTGGTGTGATGGGGGTGTAAATGGGTGATTATTAAACATCGCAGAAATCCGCCGAATCGCGGAGATCTTTCTTCCATGGTCTAAGAACACAGAGGGACAGTTGCTATGGTGACTGACCTATCAACCACTGGGTGGAACTCTTGTCAGTGTTTGGATTGAAGGTAGATACAACTGGGATTTTGAATGGGTAATATAGGATTTCACGCGACAGTAATAGTTATTATTCAACAGCCCTATCCTATTCATGTTGCGTGCCAGGCTAGGTAGCGACAAGTATCAATTTTGTATGTCATTGGTTTAACTCGACTGGGATTCAACTCTTGACCTTCCACATGGGAAGCCTGAGCTCTACCAATTCGGCTACCGCGTCCGGTAAATAATATGGTTATTCTTAGTTCCACTAGTTCCTACCAATCTGAGGGTGCAACTACAGCATACAATTACGGCAGAAGTATGAGACCTTAATTTATTTATCTGTGTCTTGTCAATAGTTATTTTCATGTATCGAGGATGAAAGTGGTCTCCGGGAAAGAAAGCGGAAATGCGGATAGGCTTAGCATTGTCAGGGAATTGCCGAAAATTTTCGGAAGTCGGGTTTCATATATATTGGTATATGATGATAGTGCTGCGCCGTTTGAAGCATTAGTAGTATACGCTGATAGTGCTGTGGTGTCTGCCACCACATATTAGTATACCCTGATGGTGCTGCGGGATTGAAAAATCACGGAAATCAACGAAATCGCGGAGATCTTTCATCCCTGATGTATATATGGATTACCCCTTTCATTCAAGGATGAAAGTGGTATCTCACAACAAAGGCAGAAATCTCACAAGGAATCTATAAATAATCCATATCCTAATTATTATTGTCTTACATCATGAAATTTCAGCAGAAACGCGGATAACGTCCCATAGGTTTAGCAATGCCAGGGAATCGCGTAAAATTCCAGGAGGTTAGGCTTCATATAACGCACTCCAAGCATTATCCTAGTTCCATTCCACTGACTCATCAATACAGGCTATCCTTCCATTAGCGTTCCACTGTCATTGTTGTGACTATTATCGCCCATGCCACCAAATCCACTGTTCTCTCTCTGCAATCACTTCTTGCTTTTCTGGTCGATTGGGTTTCATATCCCAGCAACGTCTAAGATCAATCTGATTATGACTGACCAATTGCCGTCAGATATATCCTTGGCATTTCGTGATAGTTAATCAGCGATGAACAAGCGTGGAAAAGCGCAGATCTTTCATCCCTGCTTATCATTCATATCTTGATACCAAATATACAGAATTTGGTAGGCTGATTGCCTGTTGTTATTCTGGTCCTACAACAAATAACTTTTATAATGGGTGATCATAGTAATCTGTATCATTCTTGTATCCAAAACTTGTTGAGCTGGGACTTGAAGCAGTTCATGGTTTGGGTAGAGACAATGGATTCACGTGGGGGTTCCATCTATCCAAAATCCTGTGGCTGAAGCTGTGTTTCCTCAAGTTTAGACGGCATCTTTTTCAAAACACTTTGTTGGCTGTGACCACGGGTCGTGTTGGGAAACTAAAGAAGCTTGACCTTCATGACATTGTTCACCTTTCTGTTTGCAGTTCACATATGTATTCCTATTACCACAACTTTGTTCTAAAAGACACCCAAACCAGCTTTAGAAAAGAGGTAGCATAACTTTGATGCATATCGTGTAAATTACAAAAATTGGACCACCCTTTCGTGGCAATGACAAACAAGTCAATCCGACTTACTCTAATAGTTAAATAGAACTTCTCTTTTTAAATATCTAGAATAATACATAACTGGTAAGCATAACTTTAGTCATAAGGTGTATAGTACAAAAATTGAATCATATTGGCTTAATAATGAAAAAACCTACCTGTATAACTTGTTGTTAGGGACAGATTATCAATCAATCAATCAATCAATCAATCAATCAATCAATATGATACAGCTATAATAGGCCTTGGACCTATTAGCCGCTGTTAATTAATAGAAATCGAGACAGTTCTTCAGATGTGGTGGATTGTAGCAACTGTCACTGACTCCAAGATGTACGTAATGCTAATTATATAACAATTCTTGTTGGTTTTTGCAATAATGGATAGCTTTACATTACAGCGATGAAAAGAAAGTCGAACTTTACTTACTGTGATTGGCAACTAAAGCAACTTTAATAAGCGGAATATTGTAAACATCGAACAAATTTTATTTAGTGATGAATACTAAAGAGTTAGTGCGGCTTATTGTGATAAGCAAATAAAACATGTTTTACTAGAACACGAAGTCTGCGCAAGGAACTGACCTGCGGCGGATGGCTTCGGCGAGTCCTTCTGAAGGGCGTTGGGGGAATCCCCCTTGGCGGGAACATGTTGGCGCCGACCTTGGAGTTGACCTTGACTTTGACCCGGTCGAGCATCCTCATCTAGGCTAGCCTGGTGGAAACGCTGGTGTTGGAGGATACGGGCCAGTTTCTGGTCCTCCAGCGATTCCAACTGTTAAAGGTCAAGGTCAGGTGAATGTCGGTTATAAATACACTGCAGCTCTGATGACCTGGTTGTGTAAGTGGCCTACTGACTTTATGTGTGTCACGGGAGGTGTTGCAGCAAACAGGATGTAATCTCTAAAAAAAACCGCATTTCTGCCATTCCAGACCTAGCGTCCTAACCATTAGACTACCTAGAATCCCTAATGCAATCAACCTACATATGCCTACTTGTGCATATGGTATTTGACGTGGGAAGGTGAGTGACATACTACACTCGTCCGTATTAGAATGTTAGTCTCATCCATGTGATTACATACAATTGTTTGTTTATTGGAGGTTATGTCCTGGCAACATCTAAGGTCATATTAGGACAGGTACCAACCTGTGACAGTGCACGCTCATGGCGACTCTGGTGTTCTCTGTGGCGGAGTGGTTAGAGTGTCTGACTTTTTTCTAGGTCTGAAGGTTGGTGGTTCGATTCCATGTGCCTCCACCTCTGCCAATTTGGATTTCCACGGCTGTGGATAACTTACAGCGTCATCAAAGGCCAGTTGCTCTAATACCATGTCTATGTGGTGTGGGAGGTTACAAATCCCTTGGGTCGGTAAAAGTGTAGGCTCGGACTTTCTATCGACAAACTGTCTAATGGTGAAAACAAGTCTATTCAGGCATATCCATAATAGGCAGTATAAATCTTCAAGAAGAATAGTGCTGCCCAACTGGGAGACCAGTTTGTCAGTACCATGACCCGATATCGTTCTAAGTCACATTATCTTGACACTGAGCCAACCAGTCCTTGCCCTACCATAAAAATGCCAAGCACCAGGCTAGGAAGCGACAAGTATCAGTTTTGCAAGTCACTGGTTTGACTTGACCGGGATTTAAACTCCCGACCTTCGCACACGGGAAGTGTGCGCTCTACCGATTCGGCCCCCACATCCAGTGCTTACTGTCACAATTAGTACCCATAAATGTTGGTATTTCTCTCAGTGTGTATGACACTCTCACTCACTCACTCACTCACTCACTCACTCACTCACTCACACACACACACACACTCTCTGTCTCTTTGTCTATCTCTCTCTCTACCCCACCTGTCAATCTCTCTCTCAGTCAGTCTCTCAGTGTGTCTGTGTCTCTCTTTCACTCCTTCAGGTGTCACTCACTCCTTCAGGTGTCACTCACTCACTCACTCACTCACTCACTCACTCACTCACACACTCTGTCTCTTTGTCTGTCTCTGTCCGTCTCTCTCTCTACCCCCCTGTCAATCTCTCTCTCAGTCAGTCTCTCAGTGTGTCTGTGTCTCTCTTTCACTCCTTCAGGTGTCACTCACTCCATCAGGTGTCACTCACTCACTCACTCACTCACTCACTCACTCACACACACACACTCTGTCTCTTTGTCTGTCTCTGTCCGTCTCTCTCTCTACCCCCCTGTCAATCTCTCTCTCAGTCAGTCTCTCAGTGTGTCTGTGTCTCTCTTTCACTCCTTCAGGTGTCACTCACTCCTTCAGGTGTCACTCACTCACCCACTCACTCGCTCACCTCACTCCTTCAGGTGTCACTCACTCCTTCAGGTGTCACTCACTCCTTCAGGTGTCACTCACTCCTTCAGGTGTCACTCACTCACTCACTCACTCACTCACTCCTCCAGGGTTTGCCTACCTCTGCGGCGGCTGTGAGTGGACAAACGATGGCTAGGTACTGAATGAGTGCAAAGTGCTGGCCAGGTCTGTGGTGGCGTCCCTTGCCCTGACTGTAAAGCCACTCCGCCTTCAACCTGCGAAAAGAGCAGACACCACATTAGTCAACAATAGATCGGATTGATTGATTGTTTCTTTACGCCGTGTCGGAAGTATAGGCCATATTCATGGTGAGAATTGTTTGTTTTTTATTCAACCATCGCTTTCACATTTTATGTAAAAGCATACAATCAATTATGTATCAATAGACACTCATTAATTTTAAAAAGATCACAAAAATACGATAGATTTTTTCCGCAAAGCATGCGCAGTGAGCTGCCACCCATACCAGTTCTTGTTACTGCCAGTAGAGGGCAGGTTGATGGTGGAAACCCTTAATAAGACCTTTTCCACAGAGCGTTTCGCGCAGTGAACTGCTACCCTCAATATTAGTTCTTGCCTCTGTCGTCAGAGCGCAGATTGGTGATGGAAATCCCCTAGAAGACCTTTTCCACAGAGCAAGCTACACAGTGAGCTGTTACCCCTCAATATTAGTCCTCGCCACTATCATTAAAGGGTGGGTTATGTCAAAGACCTTATAATACTAAGACGGCTCACTCAGCCTGTACTGTGTAATCAAAATGATCAAACCCACCACTTGGTGCGCTGGCTGTTCTCTTGGTTAAACAGGTGCTATATTATATGTATAAATGTATATATGAATGTGAAAGATGTGTGATGATGACGATGCTGATGATGATGCTGATGATGTGTATTTGTTCATAGCAATTTCATATTGATGTGGATTCATACTTACCTATCTCATGTATAATATAATTGTATGTGTTTACATGTGAAACGCCAACCAGCAGCTGGGCTGATCAGACCCACCACAAGATCGTTGGCACTGCGAAATTTACATTACCATGGGAGAGATAGGGAGTGAGCCGTCTTAATATTATAGGGTCTTTGGTTATGTCAAAAATAATTCTCACTACAATTATGCAATTTCCAAACGAATTGGATTTTCCATCCAAAATATAATTTTGAAATAAAAGACATTTTGACAAACAATAACAATTTTAAAAGTCCGGAACACTGGCAGCTATCCCTACTGTGCCATACCTTTTATTCGCAGAATCCGATGAAAGCATCATTTAAAAAAAACAACTATAACACTCAGGTAGATTTGATCCAAAACATCCTACTTAGATCCCGGTGCAGTCAATAAATATTGATTACAATTTGATGCTACCGTTACACTGCTATGCTCGCAAAACGGGAAGCATGTACAGCATTCCAGTGTGCGCACCAAAATAAATTTTGCATGATTTCAATTCAAATAGCGCCAGCAATGATAACCCCTTAAAATAAAAGTTACTTCAAACTAAAAAAAAAGTAGATTATAATGATAAACCTAATAGATTTATAATAATAACATAAATATGGCAGAATCTCAAAATCATTGGATTATGGAATTTTAAAGAGTAAAACCCAGCTGGAGCGCTTACATTTCCTTCTCCTTGACCTGGTACCCATCCAGGAAGTTGAGCGTCAGGCACCAGTTGATGACGAAGGGGCGATAGTCGAAGCCGGGGCTGAGACCGGTGATGATGATGCATGGGTTGTTCATGATGGACAGCTGCTCCAGGGCGGGAAGGGTCGACAGGTAGGCCACCTCGTTTAGATCCTGCAGGTCATTCTCCGCCAGGGAGATGACGTTCAAGGAGTTTGGCAAGTGCGAAGAAATCGCACTCAGGGACGACACCTGGTTGCCATGGAGCAGCAGGCCCTGTATGTGGGGAAAGATGTTCAAGGTTAATACGGGAGGAGATGGAGAGGGGAGGATAAAATGGTCTAACAGGGATGTACACAGGGAGCTGTCATGTAGGGAAGAGGGATAATACAGGAGGGGATGGAGCGGGGGTAAAATTATCTAACTGGGACATACATAGGGAGCCAACGTGTAAGTGTTGTATGTAGAGAACAGGATTATGTAGGCATTGTAAATGAGGAACAGGGTTAAAGGTTAATACAGCAGGGGATGGAGTTGGGGTAAAATGGTCTAACAACGATGTATACAGGGAGCCATCGTGTAGGCATTGTATGTGGGGAAGGGGGTTACAAGTTGGTCGCAATGCGAAGCATTGCTTTTGATGCGAGGAGAGGAAGAGACCCTCCCCCGCCCCGCGCCGTCGCGCTGCTTTCTCACCTCGGCAGACGGCGCGGCGCGCCCCCACCTCCCCCCGGCCCCCCTCTCGCGCAGCACTCGCGCCTCACCCGACGCCCGCTGCTCGCCACCTCTCGCCCTCCCCCGGGCCGGCAGCATTCACACCTCACCCGCTGTCGCCCCTCCCCCTTCCCTTATAAGGTCGCCCGCCGGCCTCCCTCAGGCACTCGCCCTCCTGCCGTCTCCCAGCTCTCTGCCTTTTCCACTTTGGGCCTACCTCCACCTCGGACCGCTGCTACACCATGCCTCGAAAAGGCAACGGACGTAAGGGCTCCCGGGCGGCCGCCCGCGGCACCCCGGCTTCAACACCGCGGCGGGACGAGTCCCGGGCCTCCGCCCCGGCGTCGCCCTCGGACCCCGCCTCGGGCGCCGAGACCGCGGCCATACTTGAGGCGCTCCAGCTTTTCCGACTCGAGCAGCGCCAGACTACCGCCGATCTCCACGCTCGGATCGACGGCCTGGAGGCCGGGGGGCTCCGCCCGTCCCCGAGGCGACCTCCCCCGCGCCCAGACGCCAGGCCGCCGACACTGCCCGTCCACCTCGGGCGCGCGCGCTCCGGCCGGGGCCCGGCCCCCGCCGCCGCCTCCGGCGCCCCTGCCGGGGGCCCCCCACCCCCAGTATGAGCGCTACCATCACCTCGGGACCCAGGCCACAGCTCCCCCGTCGCCGGCCTACCACGAGGAGCCTACCCACCACACCCCGGCGTCCGCGGCCGACGCCGTCCGGGAAATACTTGCCTCCGCCGAGGCGCGGCACTCGGTCAGGCGGCGAGGGATCCCGGTCGACTATATCTTCCCATCGGACCTGGTGGAGAGGGGGCCTGAGAGGAAGTCGGTCAAGAGGGGGGAGGCAACCAAGGACGAATATAGCCTCGCCCTTCTCACCCTGATCGACCACCCCGACTTCCCGGCCCACTCCTTCCAGGGCCTACACCACCATCACCTCACCGTGCTCAGGGACGTCCTCCTCTACCCCTGGCCCACCGTCCGCCGCTACTCCGAGACGGTGTTCACATGGATAGCGGACGGGAGGCTCCCCCAGGGGTGGCACGACCCGGTCGCCCTCGACCTCCTGAGGGTCCAGACCCTCACCCTCCCCGCCCCTCAGGCCGCCCCAGCAGAAGCGGTCCCCCGAGGTGACGACCCTCCCCGAGGCACACACCTGCCCCGAGCCCACGTCGACGCCCGCACCGCCTACGATAGGCACACCCACGGGGCCCCCTGTCCGGCCTGGAACCGCGACCCCCGCCTCGTGCGATCGGGCCCCTGTCGGAGAGGCCCACGGCGAGGCGGGGGACAGGCGCCGTCACATATGCGCCTACTGCGCAAACGTGAGGCGCATTCTGACTATGCACTGCGAGGCCGGATGCATGACCAAACAAGCCCGTGAGCGCCAGCCCCCCCCCCCCCGCCTCGGCGGATTTTGATCCGCCGGCCTCCCCCCGGCCGGCCCGGGGGGCCCTTCCCGGCGCCTCACCTCACCACTGCCGACAGCCCCGCGACCTCCACCGACAACCTCCCAGCGACCACCGATCGCAGCGCCGCCCAGTCCCAGCCGGGGATCATCACCTCGGGCATCACACCTCGGACCACATCCCAGCCCAGCCTCAGGAGGAACCCTCTGCCGCCGATCCTCACGACACCGCCTTCAACAACACCGCCGCCCAGACCCCGACCACCACCCCATCCAGCCCCGAGGACTTCGCTGCCCCCTGCTCGACCCTCGTCGGACCTCCTCACCGGATCCCGCCAAGGAGCGGGCCTCCCCCTTTTTGGCCGCCCGCTCCCTGTCGACGCAGGCCTCCGGACACTCGCCCGCCCCGAGAGGGAGCCTGACCCCCGACACGGCCCACCTCTCGGCCGGCCCGCCCCACCTGCTCCGCCTCGGGCGCGCCGCGAGCCCTCTCCGCCCAGACCTCCATCTCCGGACCCCCGCCTCGGGCGCCCCGGCCCCCCGCCCCTCGGGCACGCCTCGAGCCCTCTCCTACTTTTGGTGGAGGGCTCCTCGGCACCCCCCCTCACTCCACTGACACTTGATGAACTCAACCTTACTTCTATTACCCTGCTCCTCATGAGCCTTTCTACTTTCTTCCATTTATTGCTGTATTACTTACACTGTTGAGCCTTTGTACTTTCTTCCATTATTGCTTATTTAATTACACTGTTCTCCTTCTGAGCCCTGCTTTCCTCTGTATGCTCTGAGGCGTAAATAAACGCCTTATTTCCACCCCGCCTTGTCTTCTTCCTTTTCGCGCATCGGTCGCAATGCGAAGCATTGCTTTTGATGCGAGGAGAGGAAGAGACCCTCCGCCCCGCCCGTCCGCTGCTTTCTCACCTCGGCAGACGGCGCGGCGCGCCCCCACCTCCCCCGCCCCCCTCTCGCGCAGCACTCGCGCTCTCACCCGACGCCCGCTGCTCGCCACCTCTCGCCCTCCCCCGGGCCGGCAGCATTCACACCTCACCCGCTGTCGCCCCTCCCCCTTCCCTTATAAGGTCGCCCGCCGGCCTCCCTCAGGCACTCGCCCCTCCTGCCGTCTCCCAGCTCTCTGCCTTTTTCCACCACCCACCCACCTCAACACTCCTTTACACTCTTCTCCTCCAGCGGTGGAGGCTCCTCGGACCCCCTCACTCCACTGACTACTTGATGAACTCACCTTACTTTTATTACCCTGCTCCTCATGAGCCTTTCTACTTTCTTCCATTTAGTGCTTATTTACTTACACTGTTGAGCCTTTGTACTTTCTTCCTTTATTGCTTATTTAATTACACTGTTGCTCCTTCTGAGCCTGCTTCCTCTGTATGCTCTGAGGCGTAAATAAACGCCTTATTTCCACCCCCGCCTTGTCTTCTTCCTTTTCGCGCATCAATACAGAAGGGGATGGAGCGGGGCTAAAATGGTCTAACAGGAATGTACACATGTAGGCATTGTATGTGGGGAACGGGGTTAAAGGTTAATACAGGAGGGGTGGGAGCGGAGGTAAAATGGTCTAACAGGGACGTACACAGGGAGCCATCGTGTAGGCTTTGTATGTGGGGAACGGGGTTACAGGTTAATACGGACGGGGATGAGCGGGGTTAAAATGGTCTAACAGGAATGTACACATGTAGGCATTGTATGTGGG
>CM059189.1:29355834-29676180 GCA_030323885.1 Branchipolynoe longqiensis
ACATCTGGGTAATAACTGCTTCGACAGGAATAAACTATACACAAGTTGTGGAGGCACTGGTTCCAGTGTGCAATGTTTATCTATATTATTAGCATAGAATTGATTAAATGACCCCCCCCCCCCCCAGCCAATGGAAATAAACCAAGATGATGGCCACTAAATGCTCTCGTTCAACGTTTTAAGTAGTATAAATTAATCTACATGATTTAATCAATTCATCACTCCAGAGACACCGGGCTATGATAAATACATATTTGCACAATATATTTGACAAAATATTGTGGCTATTTCTATAACCCAGCCGTACGACACCTTTTCCTAATGGGTTGTTTAGCAGCCCTGCCCTAGAGACAGTGCTGTGGGAGCAACAATATTAGAGTAAGGCCTGGTACACACCTCCCGTATACGATTCACGCGCTAAAACTGACTGCCTGACGGGACCCATCACAACCCGACCCGTCCCTTTTCCTGATTCATTTTTCGAATCTTATAAAACCCGGTACACACCTCCTGTATAAAACCTAACACTGAGTTTTAAGTCGCGAATCGGAAGGCTCTGGTGTGATAGGGGGTCACACACCTAAAGAATGAAACCGACTAAAACTCAAACTTAGTCGCGAAATGGGGCAGTTTTAGGTTTTATACAGGAGGTGTGTACCGGGCATAACAATGTCCATATCTGATATGACCTTAAATGGTGATAGCATTCACCCTTACTCTGCATAGGGGTGAATATTTGATCTAATAAGACCCTAACTAACAAACATATTGAAATGTGCTGCAGGCCCTACGTACCCAGGCTGGCGACGGTCAACACGATGAGGGTAGTCACTAGCGGGTTCATGCTGCCTCTGTATGTGTTCGCCGGACGCCGACTCGGCCCTTTATGACCCGTCGTACACAGACAAACTACACCGTGGGACAAAATGGTTGGTTGGTTGGTTGTTGGCGTTTAACGTCCTGGCAACATCTACGGTCATATCAGGATGGGTACCCACTTGTGGGAGTGCGCACTCATGGTGACTTTAAGAGTGCTACTACCCCACTGGGAGTGGGAGACCAGGCCACCAGCACCATGACCTGATATCCCACTCAGTCACATTGTCCTGACACTGAGCCAACCAGTCCTTGTCCTATCCTAATAATACTGAGTGCCTGGCTAGGAAGCAACAAGTATACATTATTAAGTCATTGGTTTGACTCGACCAGGGTTCGAACCCGTGGGTTCGAATCCCAAGATCTACAAACATACCGGGCCGGATGGCCTGGTGGTCAGGGCACTCGCTGCCTGCTTCCGCCAAATAAACCCCCGACCGAACCAAGCAAAAACTGTGTTTGTTTGTTGAGGTTTTACATCTGGGCAAGATCTAAGGTGATATGTGAACGGGTACTGACTTGTGGGAATGCGCACTCATGGCGCCTTTATAGTGCTACCTAACTAAGCGACCATGCCACCCACCTTCATCATGACCCAATATCCCACTCAGTCACATTATCATGGACCTATCCTAGTAAAGCTGAACGGCAGGATATATGTAACGACAAGTTGATACATTTGGTAAGTTATTAGTTTAACTCAGCCGGAGTTTGACCCCCACAACCTCCCGCATTGGAAGGTAGCCAGCGCACTTAACCGATTCGGCAAACCCGTCCAGTCGGCACTAGCGATAGTCATCACGATTACGATCAGTCATTTACACCAACCCTGTATTCACTTAGCAGAATTCTCTTTCCCGGATTCAAGGAAAATCTCAGCTCCCGCTCCCCATCCCATCCTCTCACCCTCCCCCCCACTCACCCCCAACACTCAGCAAATACTTTTGAATTACAATAATACATTTAACTCGGCCACGTGTGAGGAAACAAATGCAGAGGTTCAAAGTCTGCTAATTTTGCGGGAGGTTTCCCTGAAACATAGCTCCAATCTCATGATTTCCTGCTTTTAATTTATAATCTCCCACCAAAGAACCATTTTAGCTTGTTTTTGAAAACAATTTGCATGAAGTTTATTTGGAAAAGAAGGTGGAATTACAAAAGAAATTGATTTGGAAAAAAAACCCACAACTAAAGGCTTTCAGAGTA
The DNA here is from genome assembly GCA_030323885.1 of Branchipolynoe longqiensis. Lineage (NCBI taxonomy): Eukaryota > Metazoa > Annelida > Polychaeta > Phyllodocida > Polynoidae > Branchipolynoe > Branchipolynoe longqiensis. Next base: position 29,357,917 of record CM059189.1, read on the forward strand.
AAATCATACCAATTTTCATGGCCATAATATTCTGAATCCAAGGTGAGCCTTGCATGGTGATTTTTCCATTCTTTAACTACAATGTGACTGTCAACTTCAAGTCTGCATAGTTATGGTGGTATCATGTACCATGCAGCACTGTCAGCATAGTTATCTGTGTAACACAGTTAAACAACTAGTCTTAGTAATTACAAATTAATAAAAGCTTTAAAAGGGTTAAAATATATTAAAAAAATATATATATATATAAAGAAAGTTATGCAATTTTGAATTTAAGAAAAGATTGGCAACCAGGGTGAGCGACTTTATTGACATCACCTACTGAAATGCATCTGATCATCACTGATTCATAAAAATTGACCAATAGATAGAAAAAGGTATGCAAAAATGAATATGATAGTTTCAAAAGTGAATATATTCAAATTTGACTCCTTTAATTTCTGTAGTAGTTCATACACATCGGCACACGGCAGTGTCTTATGGCTATTTCTAATACCCAACGTGTACTCAGCCTCATTCTGATGCCGAACTAGGTCACGCGTGAATAGTGTGAATTGTGAAATCACAATATTATATAACACCGGACTCTCAGCGGCAGGACAAATCAGTCGGTCAATACGGATATTCAGAGTTATCCTGGTCCCTCAGGACGGACAGAAAGAGTGGGAAGGGATGGTAGATATAAACAAAGACCCTATAATACTAAGACTGCTCACTCAGCCTGTACTGTGTCATCAAAATGATCAAACCCACCACTTGGTGCGCTGGCTGTTCTCTTGTTTAAACAGGTGCTATATTATATTATATATGTATATATGAATGTGAAAGATGTGTGATGATGGCGATGCTGATGATGATGATGTGTATTTGTTCATAGCAATTTCATATTGATGTGAATTCATACTTACCTATCTCATGTATAATATAATTGTATGTGTTTACATGTGAAACACCAACCATCAGCTGAGCTGATCAAACCCACCACAAGGTGGCACTGCAAAATTTACATTACCATTGGAGAGATAGGGAGTGAGCCGTCTTAGTATTATAGGGTCTTTGATATAAACAAATAAGTTTTGTTTGTTAGGGTTTTACATACTGACATATATAAGTCAGTGTTATTATCAGGATAGGAAGCACACACAATATATACAATTTGGCGCTCATGTGACGCCCACGCTGTACTGGCTGGCGTGTGACTAGGCGCTGGTGGCGCCAGCCACGCTTAGCGGGTTCCAGCCTGCACTAAATGGTACAATCGATCCATACGTTGAATAATAAATAGCATGCAGAGATAAATACAAAATAATATCACAAGCCTACTCCGCCCATTTAATACTCATATAATTAATTATATATCACACATACACACACACATATATTAAGACTAAGACTTCATGAGGTGTCTCGAGCGGCATCTCGAGATGGCTTATGCTAAGCAGGTAAAGCTTGCTCCACCATCAGATTCCAGTTATCGTCGCAAGTATTGTGTTGTGATAATCCCACTGTTGTATCAATTTTGTTGATAGCTGTCAAGGATATTTATTCGTCTACTAACTATCAGGTAGATTTATCTACTGAAAGAGGCGCCATAGTTAGATAACGCTGACTTTTGTATCGTAAAGAGGCAGTAATATGACCAAACCATCTTTTCTTGTTTACTATCATGATCAGATATAAGTTATAACTAGCAGTCGTAGTAGTAGAACATTGCACAGCTTGAACCAACCTGTTTTTTTGGGTCACAACCATGGTTTGATGGTATCTTTTTTTGTGTGTGATGAATTTATTCACCCTGCCTATAACGGATAAGTGTGTTAACACTTGTTTTCATTGCTCTGCTGGGCAACACTAGTCCTATTTGACTCAAGTGTTTTGAGTTTGGTCTTAGTAGTATCTGTTGTCAAGCTGTGGCTATTCAACCATAATTACTGTTCCCAGTAATGGAGGGTGGGACATATTACATACGTGGAAAATAGTGTCCATCCCGCTATCACTCAAAGTAACTTTGAAGATTTTCACGCGTGCCTAAAGGCCCTGTCACATTACGGCGTATGGTGGGAGCGTATAGAAAACCTACGTAAGTCATGCGGGTGCCGGCCTATGATGACCTTCGGTGAACTTTCGGGTGGGTTTGAGCGTATGGGGGACCTATGAGAAGCGTACGAGGAACGTATAAGGAGCGTGCCAGGAGCGTATGTGAGCGTACTGTGAGATGTTTTGACGGCTTTGATTGGCATGTGGAGTGTATGCGTAGCGTATGCGTAGCATATGCGTAGCGTATGCGTAGCGTATGCATAGCGTATGAGCGTATGAGTAGCGTATGAATCAAGATCGATGTCGAGACCTATGGCATACGCTTGGAATACGCTGTGCATACGCTAGGAGTACGCTCCCATACGTAACTCATAGGTTATGCGTACGCTACATACGCTAGAGATACGCTAGAGATATGCCGGTGACGCAAGTTGAGCGTATGAAAAACCTATGCCGGCGTACCCCTAGCGTACGAGGAGCGTATGCCGGCATATGAGGAGCGTATGCCGGCGTATGAGTAGCGTATGAGCAGCGTATGGGCCATACTCCCTCATAGGTCGAGATTTTTTGAGCATGCACAAACACATTTGGACGGACGGATTTATGAAAGCGTATGGCGGCGTATGCCTCATACGCTTCACATACGCCGTCACCTGGCGGCGTATGAGTAGCGTATGCATAGCGTATGAGTAGTGTATACGGCGTATGCCGACGTATATGACGTAACACGCCTACCCTGCCATATGCTCCCGCAAAAAATCCTAATGTGACAGCCCCTTTATATAGGCCTATTGCCTTTGTCTGCTCTATGTAGGCCGGACGTGTTGTCCAAATCGTTAACAGCACAGGCTTTCCGTCCGAGTCGACTTATACAATTGATACTTGTAACTACCTAGTCTGGTGCTTTTCACTAATAGAAATGAACAAGGATTGGTTAGCCCAATATCAGGATAATTCATGATGAGACAGGTGTGGTATAATTGGCGCATAATTTCCAATTGTGTATAATTCGGGCGGGAAAGCCAGTGCTGACCCCTGGGTTCTACTCAACACACCTAGAGGGACGCCTCTTTCCCGCCACTCGGGCATTCGGCCCATTTCCTCCAACCTGTAACGTTTGCTTGACCACACCCACCCACCCTCTTTTTAACTAGACTCGGCTCGGGGCTCCCCATCGGTGGCTTCGAACCCGTGACCTATGCTTCCCTCTGCAGAGATGTAGGAGGTTGCCTGAATGAATTAACTAACTATGACCTAAACTACCCTAAAATTGACTAAGATTGTATAAGAGTGTTATGGAAATAAAACCTCCATTTCCCAAAAACTGATATTGCTCTCTGGCTTTTCTGTCCGAATTTGCATTTATTCGGAATGGAACAGTTTAGACAATTACAATCAAGTCAGAATTAATCAGGGGAATGGACCACTCAGCAATCTCAACCCTCGCGATCTAATGTCTTTTTGTAGTTGAGGGGTGGGCGGTGGCAAAATCGGGTTCACTGTAGTTTGCGGGTTCATGTCCAAGCTGCGACTGAGGGCTGCGGGCCGTGCTGTTACATCAGTGCCGGCGGGCCAACCCACTAGGTGGCGAGCATGCGGTTTCATATGATGCTAAGTTAAGTCGGTAGGTGGCTGCATTGGCGTCAGAGAGCCCTCGAGCAGGACGGGGAATTTACGCTAGGTGACGAAACAAGTATCCGAAAGTTAGTTAGTTTGTAATCCAGCAGGTGGCGTGGCAGTGTCGTCGAGAATGCTTGGAGGGTCTACCACCCCACGTCCCGCCGCGAATTACCCATGTTAGCGCTAACATGGACAATGTTACTGAGTGGGATATCAAGTCATGGTGCTAGTGGACTAGTCTCCCAGTGGGACAGCACTACAAAGTTGCCAGGAGTGCGCACTGTCACAAGTCGATACCCATCCTAATATGAGCTTAGATGTTGCTAGGACCTAAACCCCCAACAAACAACTGATTCATGTATTGCCGAGGCACTTGCCATATCGCACACGTTCACTTGTGTCTGTGTGAAAGGTCCCCAGTACACAACTCCTTTACAATCCAACATGGGTGGCTGTAAGTGCATCCCAGAATCCTCTGTTGGAACTCTCTGTCCCACATCTGTCCTTCACCTGGGCCGCGTTCAGGGTCTGTCTCGGAGGCGTCTCGGCGACGTCTCGGCGATGCTTTTTGGCTTATTTGCATTCAGGGTGTGTCTCGGCGACGTCTCGGCAATGCCTCCCTTTTCAATCAGGAGACAAAAAGCGCCTCGAAAATGGCTGCCGCCTCCAGTGGTTTCAGCCTATCACAGCACAGCTTTCCCATTGCAAATGGCCACCGCCTATGGGGGCGGCCATTTTCGAGACAACAAACTGCCTTTGCCGTTCAGACTAGCATGATGTCAGGCCCGTCACCGAGGCGCCTCCGAGACCGAGCCTGAAGGCGGCCCAGGGCAGCCAACCTGAAGAACTGACTGTCATGCAGCAATGGCCTTACGGTTGCTGGCGTCCCGGTGTGGCGGTTTCAGCGTGTTCCCGTGCTCAGACGTGTCCCGTTGCTTCTGCGCATGCGCGGATTTCGCATCAACTCGGGTCACCCGAGAAACTTATTGACGCATGCGCACATCCTACAAACTCGGGTAGAATAATCGAATACGCTTCTCCGCGCTCGGGTGGACAATTTTTTTTTTTTTTTTTTAATAACCGATAAAACTACAGCAAAATAGGATTTAAAGTATTTTATGATGGCTTAGTTTACCTATATTTCCATTTAATTAATGTAAGTTATTCTTTTTTTGCACATGGCACGTGTATTTGTCGACTCCACTCGCCGTGTTCTATTTGAAATTCTGACGACTGGGGTGACCCGAGTCGCCCGGGTAGTGTTAATCGATTACGGCCATGGTTTTTAGATTCTGACGCATGCGCAGAAGCGAGGTACACTTCTGAGCACGGGAACACGCTGAAACCGCCACACCGGGAAACCTGAATTTCACAAGTATCATTTTTAATAATCCACAACCAAGCTCAATGGTTGGTTGGTTGTTGGGGTTATATGTCCTAGCAACATCAAAGGTCATATCAGGACGGATACCGACTTGTGCCAGTGCGCAGTTATGGCGACTCTATAGTGCTGCCCCACTGGGAAATCAGGCCACCAGCACCATGACCCAATATCCCACTGAGTCACATTATTCTGACACTGAGCTAACCAGTCCTTTCCCTATCCTATTAATGCTGAGCACCAAGTATCAATTGTTATAAGTCATTGATTTGACTCTACCTGGAACAGAACTCCCGATCTCCCACACGCGGAGCACTCGTTCTACAGATTCGGCCACCGCGCCCAGTCCGCCAAGCTCAAAGTGAATTAAGAATTTAATGGGAATAAGATAAAAACAATTAAGTTATATTTGTCACCCACTAGCATGCGGCGCACCGGGCGACTGCTCGAGGCGCTGGTACCTTCAGCGGGCACTGCTACTAATGATATGTCTTACACGCTGCTATTGGCCTACTCGTCTTCACTGCAGGCATGGTCGTAATGCTCGCATTGCGGTTGATGCGAGGCAAGGGAGGACGCGCCCCCCCCCCCTCTCTCTCTCTCCCCCCCCACTCCTCTGTCCTCCAGCCCCCTCTCTTACATAACCCCCCCCCCCCCCCCCTCCTTCCCTTATAACCGCCTCCAGCCTCTCCTCCGGCCACTCGCCCTCCTGCCTCCACACACTCCGCTCCTCACACGCCTCCACCTCCTCCGCGCCCCGGCAGGGCGCGTCCACGTCATAGAGTGCGACTCCTGCCTCACGGGCGGGAGCGCCTACTCCGCCACCCACTGCTATGCCCGAGGGTACACCCTCGACTTCCGGGCGCGGTTCCCCGACATCCACGAGTTGGAGGCCGTCAACCTCGTCGTTGCACTGCGCGCCCTCATCCCTGAGGACGTGGCGGGGGCCACCATCGTGATCAACACTGATAACATGGCCTCCGCCGCCTCCCTCACCTCGGGCCGCGCCCGCGATGCTACCCTCGGGACCTGCGCTCGGGAGCTCTGGCTCCTCGCGGCGACCCGATGTTTCACCCTCACCATTCTCCCCAAGCCCGGGGCCGAGCTCGTCCTCGCCGACGTGCTCAGCCGCGCCCACCTCGACGGACCCTGGGCCGAGGTGGCCCGTGCCGGCGTCGCCTGCCTCTGGCTCCGCAGCATATCGCCCTCACATGACGCTTTCCCCTTTAACCCCGGCCTCTGATGCAGGTTTTCCCCCGGCCGAGGTGGAGGACATCGCCCGCCTGCGCCTCGCTTCCTTGGCCCCCTCGACTTGGAGGAACCGCCGGCGCCAGGCCCGCGACTACGTCACCTACTGTGTGGCCCGAGGGCTCGCCCCCCTCGCCCCCACCGACTTCCAGATCGCCGGCTACACTGCCTACCTCTACGCCCGTGGCCTCGCCCCGGCCTCCATCAGGAACGCCCTGTCCGGGGCGCACACCTGGACCGGGGCGGCCGGAGGGTCAACCACCGCCTTCGACTCTGCCCTCGCCAAGGACGTTTGCCGAGGTGCCGAGCGCGCCTCGACCCACGCCCCTCGCCAGGCGCCCCCTCTGACGCCTCCTCTGCACGCCCTCGTCATCTCTCACCTCGCCCTCGCGGGAGCGGCCTCACTCGCCCCTCAGGCCGCCCTCCTCCTCGGGTACTTAGGCATGCTGCGGCAGTCCAACCTGCTGTCGCCGAGTCCCGAGGGCTGGGGGGGCCCCCACACCATCACCCGCGGCGACGTCGCCCCCGCCCCCGGCGGCCTCCGGGTCACGGTCAGGACTTCAAAGACCATATCCGGGCCCTCGGGCGCCGTCGCCCTCTTCATCCCTGCCTGCCCGAGGCCGGGCCTCTGCCCTCTGGCCGCCTGGAACGCGGCCACCCGGCAGTCCCCCGCGCCTCCCGACGCCCCGGCGTTCATCATGCCCTCCGGTCGCCCCCTCGACCCGCGCACACTCACTGCCCTCATGCGAGGCGCCCTTCACGCCCGAGGTGTCCGGGGGGCAGAGGCCTTCACCCTCCACAGCCTCCGCCGGGGCGCCGCCCAGGCCTGCCATGCCGCCGGAGTCGACATCTCCCAAGGGACCTGGACCTCTGAGGCGGTCCACGCTTACGTCCCCCGCCTCGCTCCCTCGGCGGCCCCTCGAGCCCTCTCCTCTCTCCTGGTTGAGGGCTCCTCGGGCCCACCTCCCAACTACTGACATTACCTCATTTGACACTTTATTATAACACTGACATTTGACGCTCTCATCATGAGCATGCATCATACATGATGTTATATTTTACCTTTACCTGTATTGCTGATTTATTACACCTCACATTCATTGTATGTTCATGAAACGCCTCGGGCATTTACTCAATAAAATGCCCTCTTATTCCACTCTCGCCTCCTCGTCCTTCCTTGCCGCGCATCACACACTGCACACATGTGTCCGTCACTCCGAACATGATCAGCGTCAACATTGCCTGATCAGATTGATCAAACCTTAACAATCGGACTAAAAAAAACACCCCACCACCCCAAAACAACAGACAAAATTACTCCATCAAGTTGGTATAACTCTAAGTTATTTAAATCTTGTAAGTCCGATATAGGTCCTAAGAATCACATTTACGAAACCAAAAATCTTATCTAATTTGAATTCCATATCACACTTCGAAGATGGTCATTTGTGAAGCATGTGTTGCTGCATAGACTTCAAATATCTCCAACGTTAGCTGTTTGTTTATTGTTGTTTTACGTCCCAGCAACATCCAAGGTCATATCAGGACGGGTTCCGACTTGTGACAGTGCACGCTCATGGCGACTTTATAGTGCTGCCCCACTGGGAAATCAGGCCACCAGCACAATAACCTGATATCCTACTCAGTCACATTATTCTGTCACTGAGTGAACCATTCCTTGCCCTATCCTAGTAATGCCGAGTGCCAGGCTAGGAAGCGACAAGTGCCAATTTTTAAGTCATTGGTTTGATTCGACCCGGGTTCGAACCCTTGATCTCATGGGTTTGGATCCCCCCATCTTCCAAAACAGGGGATGGATACTCAACTCATTCGGCCACCCTGTCTGGTCTCCAAAGTTAGCCAATTATACTATATAGTGGTGCAATTGTGTTGTGTGTAAACAAAGGAGCGAGGCGCTGTTTGAGCCTCGTTTTAAATCACATGAGAACAAAATCTTGTGACCACTCTCTATGTGTATATATATGTGTAAACATATATAATAATTAGCCAAATCAAACCATATCCCATTGTTCACACTGTAGTTCATCGATTGGTGCAAAACAACATACATCATATATATATATATATATATAATATATATATATATATATATATATGTATGTGTGTGTGTGGTGTATGTTGTTTTGCACCAATCGATGAAGTATGGTGTGAACAACAGGATATGGTTTGATTTGACTAATTATTATATATGTTTACACATATATATAATATATATATATATACATAGAGAGAGGTCACAAGACTTTGTTCTCATGTGATTTAAAACGAGGCTCAAGCAGCGCCTCACTCCTTTGTTTACACACAACACACAAACAATCCTCCGGTGCGACTGACACTGGTCTACATCCGGTGGAGGTGAGGAGGGTAGGTGGAGCCACCTGTACAGTGTTGCTCTTACGGAGTATAACAAATAAAGTAATAATTAACCCTTACGTATCTTTATACTTGGATAATTCGTTATACATCATATATATATATATATATATGTTTATTACACGACATGGGTTTGAGGCATGATGAGGTATATCTAAGCCGATCTCAAGCTAAGCTTACGAGTTCTGGTATTGTCACTGGCCATATGCCCCCATAATCCGCTGCCATGAGTGTCTAAAATATATATCTATAATTATTAAATATAACTGTTTGACCGCCTGTAACTCAGTAGTAGATTTCTACATATTTTCTATTTTTCATATATTATTTTGATTAAAACTGCATAGTCCGATGAAAACAACTTTTCTAAACCAAAACTATTAGACTCTACCTAGATTTGATTCAACACATCTAACTTAGATACTGGTGCATTTATCAAAGATTTGTCAGAATATAAATGGCAAACTTTGGAGATATTTGAAGTGTAAACTTGCAAAATTAATTTGGACGTACATTTAAAAATGTTGTACATCATAAGTCACATGTTTTATTACATTAAGAAATTATTCCTTTCTATGCAGCAACAAATGTTTATCTAAGCATGTATGGTATATGTAGGGTTAAATCTAGATAAGTGCTGAATTAGAAAAGTGTATACTGTCATCGGGCAATGCAGCTTTAACATTGTATTTCTGAATTTAGTCGGACGGTGGCCGAATCGGTAAGAGCGGGAGGGCATGGGTTCGAACCTCCACCGAGTTAACGCAATGACATACATAATTGATACTTGTCACTATCTAGCCTGGTGCTCGGTATTACTAGGATAGGGCAATGACTGGTTTACTCAATATTAGGATAATATGACTGAGTGGGATATTGGGGCACGGTGCCGACGACGTAATCTTCCACCGTACAGTGGGGCAGCACTAAAAGGTTGCCATGAATGCACACTATCAGAAGTCGGTACCCGTCCTGATATGACTTTAGATGTTGTTAGGACGCAGAATCTCAACAAACAAACTTCTGAAACTCGGTATGTGCATGCATTGTCATTATTCATGCACTAAGTAGGACGCGGATGTCGTCTGCTCACCACAAGAGGCGCGTTAAATTACAAACACATGTCGGAACAACAGGCCACGATTTGGTGTGGGATGACGGCAATGTTTGTGTGTCGGAGGAGGTGCAACTCATTGCTGCAAATATGTGATTTCCAAGATACCAAACTCCTGCCCAAAGTACCTAGGTATATCAGGTTTGTGGCCATGCCACAGTCCAAGTGAAGCACACTGCAGAGATCCAGAGAAGTGATGCAGTGTACAAGCTGACTCTAGAGTCTATGCATATTCATATATACCCTCTCCTCCACCCTGCCCTCCCCATAGGCCACACATAGGGTGGTCAGTGTGAGCGTATTCGATTAATCAACTCGGGTCACCCGAGCCACTTGTTGGCGCATGCGCACTCGTACATCCTCGGGTTGCATTATCGAACACGCTCGGGATGGAAACAATGGTGGCTTAATCCAAAACTCTTTTTTGTTGTTGGAATAACCGATATAACTATAATAAAATAGGATTTAAAGTATTTTATGATTGCATCATGTTAAAAAACCAATATTATGTTGATCTTGCTCCCCCTTTGGATGCCACACCTCCGCATTGGCCTGCGCCCGCACAACGAGGGCAGTCGTATGGCTCCTAAGGAAACAGGGTTTATATGCTCTCTGCTACCTCAATGATTTTGTCGGGGTGGAGCCAACCTTGGAAAGAGCGAATGAAGCATATAACTTATAAGTGCTTCCTTCATTTAACGTGAGATCTAGGTCTAGAGTTTGCTCCTGAAAAATGTTCTCCCCCATTACAGCAGTTAGATTGGCTAGGTTTTTCCATAGACGCATCAGCTATGACAGTAAAGCTCCCCCAAACAAAGATCGACGAAGTCCTCGAAGAATGCTCTTCCTGGAAAGACAAAAGTTCTGCCTCACGTAAACAGCTCCAAAGCTTAGCAGGGAAGCTCCAGCATTTAGCAAAGTGCGTTAAGCCTGCCACTCGCTTTATGAACAGGGTTCTCGCCGCTCTCAGGGCCGCATCTCAAGTAGGACTACATCCTTTCCCGATCAATACTGACAATCAAGCCTCTCAACAGGTGCTCTCCTCAGGCTCAGGCAGGGACCCTTTCCTGTGCGCATGCACAGAACAGCTTTGGTTTATCGCGGCACAAAGCAACTCCACACTACTAATCAATCATAAGCCAGGTGTAGAACTAGTTTTCGATGATGCCCTCAGCAGAGCCCCAACAAACCAAAATGCCCAGAAGATAATAGAAGTCCAAATTGCCTCCAGGAAGCTTAAGCGGTTAACAGTCAACCCCTCCCTGTCCTTCATTAATTTCTATATTTAAGCAGCGTAGCTGGAAGATATCTTATAATTCTCGGTTATATCTTCCAGGCTACTCCATGTTCCAGCACCTTCACCTGCTGAGCACATACATACAGCAAGGCTCTCGCACACGGGACCTGGAAGAATAAGCGCCTCCACATCTCAGTCTATCTCGCCTTCTGTAAGGAGCACAACATTGAACCGCTTACCCCAGTACTTTATGACATATTAGCCTTTGTCCTCTCCCTTGCCTCCCGACTTCGAGCTCCAGAATCCATATTTAACTACCTTAGTTCAGTGAAGACTTGGCTCACGCCTCTCTCTCCCTCCTCTAACCTATTTGATGCACACCAGCTATGTATCCTTAAGAGAGGGATCCTTACAAACTCACACTCAGTCTCCAGGGCGGCTCCCCTCGCCCCACCTGAACTAGCTCACCTACTGGTTTTCCTTGAAAGCCTCGGCTCAGAAGCTTTCGTGTTTGTCGACACCCTCCTCCTGGCTTACTTAACTTTAGTCAGACAGTGCAACCTGCTCTCATTGACCAAGACCACGGTAGGACCCCATACACTCATGTTCTATGACATACTCCCCTGCCGTGATGTCCTTATACTGAGTTTACGGTCTACCAAGACTCGGTTCCGGTCTCAGCAATGCCTGGTCTTTTTCATTCCAGCCCGCCCGGGTTCCCTCTGCTGCCCACTAGCCGCATGGTCAAACTATGCTTGGTCTCTCCACCCACCCAGATACTCACCTGCCTTCCTCCTCCTTTCCAGTGCCTCCTTGACAGCCTCAACTCTCTCCCGTGCCCTCTCCCTAGCCTCAGCCGCTGTTCTCCCCCACGCCTCATCACTGACACTACACAGCCTCAGACGCAGTGTGGCACAAGCGTACCTCATCGTGAAGGTTCCCCTCTCAGACATCCGAGAGGCAGGCTCTTGGTCCAGTGATGGCATCAACAACTATCTGAAACAAGCTCCCATTACTAAGGCTCCATCAGCACTTCTAACTCTCGTGGGTTAAGTGCTGATTTCTGACACTCAGACTGTTTATTGTTATTGATCTTCACCACGTCAACTTTATTTCGCTCCAGAAGCCATAACCATTATCATTATCCTGATCTCATCCAAGCAATCACTAATGACTCTAAAGACACCACCCCGCTTGCCAGATTATCCTGACCTCACCTGAACTTGATGACCTTCCAGAAGCCAGACTATCACATTCGCACAGTCCCAGCCACCTGCACACAGAGCCAGCCTCTACCGCCTCCGGGCAGACATTGATCCTGATTACCTTACTCATGACTCTGATCGATTCCGAACAATTCTGATTAATTACTGATTATATATTCAATAAATTTACCTTTATAAACACTTGTTCCATTCTTCTTCCAAATGCTGCGAATTATATCCATCTACGAAACACTTAATATTTATTTTAAATTAAAATATATGTTGTATAGCGTTTTATTCCATCTGTGTACCATCTGGAAATCCCACGCTAGCTGCCTGAAGTGTAGGTACTACAGTTGAGGATATGGCTGGCAGGGACAACCACCTTACTTCCTGGCGTGGAAATACACCAGGTCCCAGCTCCAGTCCTTCTTGGTGGAACAACGGACACTGTCTCAGAAGAGGCGCAGTGGGATTTAAGGCATTCACAAAACTGTTCAATGTGTGTTGAATGGCACGTCATCCCAAACACTTACAAAATTGATACTTGTCGCTATTTTGCTTGACAATAGGCCCAGGCCTACATGGTAATACTTATCGGGAGGGGGGTCAAAGACCATGCTGGGGAACGTAAATCATTTGAAACTCGCTGGGTATAGTCTCTTGCTTATTTGGACCATATACAGTAAAACCTCTCTATTTGACCACCTCCACATATCGACTACTACACCCCTATATCGGTCGCTTTATTTGGGTCCCCAACGATCGCCCATACAATACCATTGTAATGATAAAAACACTCCCTAAACTGACCACCTCCCGAAATGGACCATTTAAAGTCGGTCCCATGGTTGGTCGATTGGGAGAGGTTTTACTGTATATAGGAATAAAGAGGAGCCTGGCACATCGGGTTGTGACACGATCAAGTTGTGGCAGGTTTTTCTAATGGAATGTCACTAAAAGGGTAGAAAGTATGTGGCTGGAAGACCAGGTCCACGGTGCTAACAAAATACTTTATTCAATGAATTATAAACTATATTTACAGCAACGAAAATAGTCATGAATGCTGGCAAATATCTAATTATTTATTTCAAATGGTTAAGCCCCAGGATATCCTATGTACTTACTCTGTTGGTTTAACCCAAACGCCAAACAAGGATATTGACAATTATTAGGTAACTTCCAGTCCACCATGCTGGTCCATGACACACTCACATACTGCCACTTGGTATTCTATTCGTGTAGGTCCTGTTAGTGTTCGGACTCTGTAACATAATAGCTTTAGATTTATGTAGTCTAATTTATATAATCTAGATACACTTTATATTCTGATATATGTGCATATCATGATATTATCTGCATTATTATTATTATTATGTATTTCATATTTCTATTATTGTTATTGATATACTTATCTAAAGTATCACTGGGCACAGTGGCCGAATCGGTAGAGTGCAGGCCTCGCGTACAGAAGATCGGGAGTTCAATTCCCGGTCGAGTCAAATCAATGACATAGAAAATTGATACTCATCACTTCCTAGCATAGCATTCGCCATTAATAGGATAGGGCAAGGATTGGTTAGCTCAGTTTCATGATAATGTGACTGAGTGGGATATTGGGTGATGGTGCAAGCAGCCAGGTTTCCCAGTGGAGCAGCACTATAACTATAAGGTCGGCATGAGTGTGCACTGTCGCCAGTCGGTACTCGTCCTGATATGATATTAGATGTTGCCAGGACGTAACACTTCAACAACCAATCATCTAAATTATCACTGTTATTCCCGGCCTACCACTCCCGTTATTTTCTGAAATAATGGTGATAGGAGGCCAGGAATAATTTGACATTTTGATCCGTCCAAGAGGCCGACCGGATGCCATAGCCGAATTGGGAGAGTGCTGGGTTCCCGTGCGGAACGTTGGGAGTTTGAAATCTGATTTAGTCAAACCAATGGGACCAGACGGGATGGCCGAATGAGTTAGAGCGTCCGTCTCCCGTGTTGGTAGATCGTGGGTTCGAACCCTGGTCAAGTCAAACCAATGACTTTAAAATTGATACTTGTTGCTTCTTAGCCAGGCGCTCGGCATTATTAGGATAAGGCAAGGACTGGTGTGCTCAGTGTCAGGATAATGTGACTGAGTGGGATATCAGTTCATGGTGCTGGCAGCCTGGTCTCCCAGTGGGGCAGCACTATAAAACCGCCATGAGTGCGCACTGTCACAAGTCGGTGCCCGTCCTGATATGACCTTAGATGCTGCTAGGATGTAAAACAACAAATAAATCAAACCAATGGCTTACAAAATTGATACTTGTCGCTACCTGGCCTCACATTCAGCATTACTAGGATAGGGAGAGGACTGGTTAGCTCAGTATCATGATAATGTGAATAAGTGGGTTATGGTGCCGACATCCTGGTTTGCGTGTGGATAAGGTCTAGCGGTCAGCTAATGACTGCCATCTTGAAAATCATTGGTCAGCATCGATTGTGGGAAAAATTAATTCATGTGTGATGAAACTGACAATTTACATATAAAATAAAATATAGAGCTGCTGCATGGGATTTTCAGGTGGTACACATACTTGTATTTACATCATATATATATATTTTTGGGGGGTCCATTAGTTGTTTAAGCAGGGGAAATTTCAGTCATAGACGACTGGTCTTCCTCATTCCACTGCTGGTCGATAGAAAGCCCGAGCCTACACTTTTACCGACCCAAGGGATCTTTAACCTCCCACACCACATAGACATGGTATGAGAGCAACCGGCCTTTGATGACGCTGTAAGTTATACACAGCGGTGGAAATCCAAATTGGCAGACCTGGGGGCATGGAGAATCGAACCACCGACCCTCAGATTAGAAGTCTGACCTAGAAAAAAGTCAGGCACTCTAACCACTCTGCCACAGAGAACGATACCAAACAAATATTTGCAATCTCAGGTGGTACGCAGCTGCATACCTGCATATATGCAAGCTAGGCCCCTGATATATCATGGCAATTTTCTATTATAAAATACACCATTTAAGCGACTAACGATGAGGTACCTTACTTCGTTGGTCTACATGGACAACTCGGTGAGGATCATGGACAAAGTGTTATTTGTGTGACTAAGGTTGACACAAGGTCTTGTAAATATATATTTATTGAAACGAGTTCGAGTACAAAAGTGTGTCATAAAAGGGTGCACACATTTATAAACAGACACTGGTTTGTATGTAGATGACCGTAGACATAAATTTACAATATTTAGAACCGTGTACATTTAGTAGAAAATGGAAGTATTAAACTACTTATGATCTTGCAAGTACGGGGTACAAACAACAAAAAAAGCACGCTATTAATGTTAGTATTTGTTTCCAAAGTAAACATATCTACCTCTGGTAAAAAACTTTTTTTTTGACACTGCGTTATGCATTAAGGTAAACATCCATTGCCATCTTCGCATTTACTCTAATTGCAATGATGAAAAAAAAAGTCCCACTGACACTTCAATACTTATCCTTCATTGGCCAACGTAGCGGTTAGTGGGGCGGCTTGGTGACAATCTAAGGCTGACCTCTACATCTTCTGAAGAATAAAACTGCCTCAGATCTCTTTTTGGGGTGTGCCGATTAATAATAATTAGTAGGAAACAAGATGTCACACCGACGATTACTGCTTAAATTTGGAAAATTCAAGATGGCCACCACAAAATAGCTTTTAGGTTACTATTTGACTTTAAATGATTCTATAATCATAATTTTGGCATCTGAACCTATTCAGTCATTCAGGGATCTAGCTTGGGATTTTCAGGTGGCACATAGATGGAATAAAACGCTATCGGAATAAAAGGCTATAAAACATATATATATATTCTTTTAAAGAAGAAATCTGTAATCTCATGTGGTATGTAGGTACCTGCGTATATGGAAGCTAGACCTCTGTCATTCATAATTGTCAACATTTCCTTATTCATACAGAGTACAATTTCTCAGACTCCTTCTGTTCTCCATTAATACTTTCTAACCATGTTTATTTACCAATGAACATTTGATCAAATAACTTTTAATAAGTACGCTGAAGTTTCCCCCCGACCTCTCCTTACGCTTGTATTAAATGATAAAATGTTGACAAGTGTGAATAATCCCTCAGGGGCCGTTCAAATATTACGCAACACCAAAGATAACGTTCGACTCATATAGAAATTTCTTAAATAATCATGCTGTGCTGCAAACCAACAGCAAACAAGGCAATTGGACAGGTCCCCTAACCCAGTCTGACTGCTGTACCGTTGAAAGATAACAGGTACCCTAGCCCACCCTGACTGCTGTACCATCAAAGACAATGTCTGACAATTATATTGACAATGATAGCGGGAGTTATACACTGTGTAAATATAATATTTAATTGGCATTTAATGTGCACCTTGTTTCCCGTGGGATGGTTCTACTGCATCTGTACTTCACGGGAAAGCGCTGAGTGGCACATCTTGTCATACATTGTGTTTGGGAACACTGAGGGTGGTGGGCGAGTGTAAGTCCAAGCGTTAGGTGGCATGTATGGTCTAAAGTTATGGAGCGTTTGTCATGTTGCAGAGGCAACATGGGTAATTCAGAATCGACACGGGACTCCTCTCTTCCACCCCCCCCTCCCCCACTACACCTTAGTTCCCCCTTTTAACTATAGCGGCCCAGAGGCGACTCCAGGTGGCACCCCCTTCGGCCGCTGGTAGCCCGCGTGTACCCGGACGCCCCTGTGATGTCACTTCCGCCTCCCCGCCTCTCCAGACGGCACTTCACCTCCAGATGCCAACCCGAGACCTCCTCCCGCCTTTTCTCACCGCCCCACCCGACCCTACTTCCAGATCGTATGTGGTTGAGTGCCTGGTTCTTCCAGAGACTGAGCTTACCTATTGTGAATTGAACTCCTATTGACTGTTACCTATGTATTCTCGTCTAGATTAATAAATTTACCACACTAGTAGTCTCGTGTCGTGTTCTGAATTACATAATATTTGAACGGCCCCTTAAGGAAAACCCTGACCTGATTAGAATGAAACAGAAGACACGCACAAGTTGCCACTTTGTAAAATTTGCATATTCCATTGGTTTTGGGAGTTTTCGATAAATATATAACATTCATTATATTCTACATTTTTTTAGTTTGAAGTAATTTTTATTTTCAAAGGTTCATTTTGGGGATATTTGAAGTGAGAAGACGCCAAATTATTGTTGGCATACACACCAAAATGCTAGACATCTTTACCCATTTTCGAGCAATGCAGCATAACACATCACCACCAAACTGAAATAAATGTTTAATGAGTGCACCAGTACCGAAGTTGGATATGTAGGACTAAATCTAGGGTGAGTGTTTGGATTAAGAATATTTTATGCTTTCATCGGATTATGCAGCTTTGACAAAGGTGCATGTTCTTGAGTAGATACAAGATTCACCCCGTTCACCCCGTACTTCCAGCCTTATATAAAAACGGTCGAAAAATCGGGCTAATGAAATGAGTCCTTATGAGAGCCTAATTTCACAATCTAAGAAGCAACATTTATTCTTTGTATTTACCCGCTACCTTTGAGTTGAAAAATATAATAAAATATCTAGCTTAATAAGATTTAAAAGTGAAATCGAGGGTGTTCTAGGGCCGCCATCTTGTCTTTTTGCATTCTCGCACATTTCACCAACTCTGCCTATATATGTAGCCATTTGATCCTGGAACCAGTTTCTACTTCATATTCCATACTAAAGCTATTTTCGCCCGTATTTACACTACGTTGTCATTCACCCGTGTACAACAAGGGTGAATCTTTTATCTAGTTCCTGAGGTGATGAATCTATAATAAGACCCTAAATCCAAATAAGGAGTGTCTTGAATGAAAGCTATGTCATAGTGTAGCCATAAAAACCACCTATTTAACAAAACACGAGAAGCACCCAAATACTAGGGCTTAAACTGGGGTAATCCTTGACCCAGTTTACTACCCCTGCTGTTCCCTGCGTATTATATGAGAACTCCACCAGAGGGCGTGCTGGTTCCCTGTTGACAACCTGCCAAGAACGTAGCATTCAATTAAAAGACAGTATATGTAACATAGACACTTACGCACAGAGAACACAACATAGGCAATTTAAATAAGAACTTTCTGTATTGGCTTTAAAAAAAAATTCACGAAAAAAAGCATACCTCAGAAGAATTTGTAAATGAGGCCATTCAACAAGAACTAACCCTTTGCAGAGCCACCTTCCGGAATTTGCTCACATCACGACCTCAAAACTATCTAGGCCATAAAACCCCACACAAACAAGTAACAATTAAATAAAGAACACAACTGCCATCACTGTAGATTCACATTATATCTCTTATAAGAATCTGTATATATATAATAAGTCTTTAGATAAATTATCACCAGACATGATTATAAAAATATCACTTGTATAGTTTCATGTCCAATAAGTCTGTGTATATATACAAATATATATCTATGGACATATACACACACACACATATACACATACATACCAGCCGTAGGGATATATGTATATATAATCTTTTAAAATAAACAGTGTATATATCTGTACCAACAATGGCTGAAAGATCATGTTCCTCGGTGCTGAAAAAAGACTGTTCAGAGGAATAAATATATCTACTCCACATAAAAAAAAACATTTCTCGTCCAGCCTCCACAGATATTCATTTACAAAATAGGTAGGACAACCACCGCCTCTCACTCTTACCTGCCCCACACAACCACCCCTCTCAAATCCCAACATTTCTTTAGTGGGATTTCAACCCCTTAGCCCCCTACACACATAATACATTTCCTTGGTCAGATAAAACTCAATTGAGCTTTCGTTACCAAAAAAATAGAAAAAAAGGAAGAAAATAAACGTGAATCCCGTTTATAGTAAGATCCACAAAATCCCTTCGCTCCGCCCTCTCAGGTACCCGCCATCGCGACTTCATTTCGTGTAGCTTCTTCAACTTCTCCAGTGATATCCTCTTCTTCCTCTTCATCCTCATCCGCATCGTCGTCGGCCTCGTACCCTTCGTCCCCCGCTTCGTCGATCTCGTCGTCATCGTCGACCCCGACGTCCGTGTCGTCGTCCAACGACTCTTCCAGGTCAATGTCGATGGAATCCGAGTCGATGTCGTCGTTCAGGCAGTAGCCGTACACGTACCACCAGCTCTCCTTCCAGCAGATGCCGCTCGCGCACTGACTGTTCTTGTAGCAGTCAATGTTCTCCCTGAAAGCAGAAACGATTTCATGTTAAATATATATATATATATATATATATATATATATATATATATATATATATATATATGTAGTAGTCTGCACTGGCTGTTCTTGTAGTGGTCAATGTTCTCCCTGAAAGCAGACCACAATTTAGGTATATATATACATACATATATATAGGTTATTCTCCAAAACTGGACACCACATATTTGGTCTCCGTGTTACGATGCAGATAATTAAGTCTTTGTTTTATTGATAGCAAGTCAAATAATTATCGTAGCCTCTGTCTATTAGGTGTGTTAGCAGTTCTACATGTATTGAATTTATCCCGCAAAAGATATCAAAATTATAATTGTATGATTTTGCACTAGAGTGAAAATGTGAAAATTTACACATTGACACCATACATGTAGCCACACTTTTTTTCAACTTATTTTTCAACTTTTTCTTGTAAGTCATAACCTTCTCTGCTTAACAATAATCAATAAAATCGTGTTTGACTATGTTGTATATCTTAAAAGGAGGCTCTGGATGTGTCTTTGATGTTCATGTTACACAAGTGATATTAATGTATTGCTCAATTTGTATAGATCTAATTCAAAAAGTGAAACTAATTTTTTTCAACTCAGACATATGCACAACATGCAAACCTTCATAGGACATTGGATTAGGCTATGATTTGGAAGGACCTTTGCTATTATTTGGAAGGTTTTCACTTTTGGTTTCCATGTCACACTTTTGCGCCCAGTTTTAGAGAATGACCCATATACATACATATACATTATATATATATATAGTAGTCAGCACTGCCTGTTCTTGTAGCAACCAGTGTTATCCCTGAAAGGCAGACCACAATCTAGGGTTCTTGTGAATGTTAATTGGGATTATCAAAATCGCGGAAATCCGCTAAATCGTGGAGATCTTTCATCCTTGCCTACCTGTATATGTGGCTCCTAGCCTGAGAGGTCATTATGGGCTACTACTCCACATACACACTAACATACAATATATGTACATATATATATACGTGATGTATAACAAATTATGCGAGTATAAAGATATGTAAGGGAATTATTATAATTATTGCTATACTCCATAAGACCTAATACTGTACTGGTGGCGCCATCTGCAGCCTCCTCGCCTCCACCAGATGTAGACCAGTGTCAGTCGCACTGAAGGATTTTATATATATACACACACACATAGCCAGCTAGCGCTCTTATGAAATTGACCAGTGTCCTGTCATGGGGAGGGAGAAGATTAGGATAATGACCGAAGAGAACCTACTTGAAACGCTCGCTGCAATGTCCTTCGATGTAAAATGGATTTGTTCGCAGGCAGATGAGTTGTTTCTTGCCTTTGCAGCACTGCGCATCATTGTGACACATCTTCAAAACAGTCACACATTCCACGCACCTCCCCTTCAATGTCTGACAGAACACAACACAAACACACACATATCAGGGTTCTACAGGAAAGTTCCATAATCATATTGTTTTGAATTTATGCTGTATGTTTATATTATTTTCCTAAGTATATGAAGTTAACTGCTATAATCTACTACCATACTTCAGTTTGAAGTAACTTGAATTTGAAAAGGTTTGCTTTGGAGATCTTTTAGGTGAAAGCATGCTAAACTAATTTTGGTGTGCACACTGAAATGCGGGAGATTTGCATCTTTTACCTGTTTTCGAGCAATGGCACAAGAGTACCATAATGTTTAATGAGTGCACTAGTACTTAATTTTGATCTATAACATCAAATCTAGGTAAGTGTTTCGGTAGTGACAATTGAGGCTTTCATCGAATTATGCAGATTTATCTCTCAGCAACTGCCTATCCAGTAGGACAAGTGTCTCTTTCTTGTCATGTCTGAAATGTTCAGTCCATAAGATGGACAGTTCCATTCTATGGCTAATGGCCACCCTGTAAAAGAAGCTACATGCTATCCGGCTGGCCAGAGAGGTCACTTCTTTATTCTGACCTTGGCGGAATAAACCAAGGATTGCCCTGGGGTTTGAAGCAATCTCAGTATTACTCGTTATTCCTCAAGCAGAGTATGACACAGTCCATCACATTTCTATTGACCATAGCATACACAAGTTCTCAACCTACACAAGTCGAAGTGGGGTTCCCAAAAAGAAACAGCTGAACCAGATCAGTACGGAAACATGCAATTTGATCCAGATGAGAATGGAAACATAAAATTTGATAAATCACTTTAGGAAATAAACTTAATTGATGCACTTTCATGAGTTGACAATGCATTGTTAATGAGCATTCTCTTGTACCCCGCATCGGTGGCGCCACCTAACCAGGAACCCTCCTGCATGGTTACAGGAGGAGCACCCAGCCTCCCCCAAACACACGTGACCAGGTTCAAACCAGAACTGCCTCCACGGCCACACAACTCCTCCAGGTGCCGACCGGACAACCCCACCACCTAATTTCACCCACCCACCTACACCTCAACAACGAACAGTAACGGGAAGGGTTAAAGGGCTCGATTCCGGTACATATCACAAAACACCTCAACCAAAACTGTAACGACCATGATGAAAAATTAAAAAACACTATGGAATCCTGTGTCCGCCCTTATGAATTAACTTAATTGGCTCGTAAGTTAGCATGAATAGTTCAGAAGGGACAAGTTAGTAAGTGATAACAAAAGATATTTTTATCATCATCTACCTTGATTCCTGCTGGGTAGTAGCACACTGCATTGCCACAGCATTCAGTAATAACACTACAGGTAGAATTCATGGCCATGCATTTCCAACCCAGAACGTCCGATAAGAAAGCGCCTGAGGCTGAAAAGGGATACAGCGGTCAGTCTGGTTATTCAAATCAATTCAGTTCACAGTGCGCTTATTTGTGGCTTAGCTAAAGGCGCAATTTTACATACACATATATGCAAAAATAAAAGTCTGAGTGGGTCGGTAGAACAATTACAAATGGGTCTGAGCGAAACGCTGCGAGCCCATTTGAAAACACTAACCTGACTCATGAGGACCATTATGATGGCGATAACACATGTATGATTGCATCTTTTATTTTTGCATTGTACATGCATAGATCCATCTTGCGATTTACTATGGAACTATATTCACGTTACTTGATATGGCACTAGTGTCATTCTACCAAGGAGAAAGCGCCCCTGCATCAAAATGACGATATGAAATGAAAGTCAACTTACACCTGTGGGAGGTTCATATGTCATAGAAAAAATCATATTTATTTCTGTTACCATTCTGTGACTGGTTAACTATAATAATTGAGAGCGTGATCAAAAGAAAAATATGGAAATAACTTTGAAATAAAACAAATCCAATATAATTACCAGAATAGTGCATTGATCAGCTTCATAGCTGCTAGCTTTTGAAAACTGGAAAACGTAATCTTTTTCACGTGAATTGCGATATGTTGTGTGAATCATGTCACATTGCGTGAATCATGATACGTGTATACTGTGCACATATCACTAGTGAACTACTAAGAATTTCGGTAGATATGCTGGCGTGAAAAATCAGTCTTCATTTTAGTCACAAATGAAAACAAATCATTTCACAATCAGCATCGCCAAAATTAATTTTGGGATGTTTTGAATTTAAATATCTCCAAAGTTATTTAATGGTTCTTTAATGGTTATGCAAAGTGGAAAAATACAGTTTTACCATTGTTTCGGAGTATGGGCGCAATGGCGCAGAGAAAGGACAGAAAATCATAATGATTCTACCGAAATCGTAATGGTTGCATAACCCGATGGTTTTGAGATTTGGTCATATTTAAAAAATAGACATATTAGGTCTATCAGTATCATCTAGTTTACTTTAGTTTGCATTAATTTGTATTATACATGAATAACTTCGGAGATATTTGAAACAAGAACATGCAAAATAATTGTGGTGCGCATACCGACATGGTGGAGACCATAAGGGTTGTATGACTTGGAGCAGTGACAGGCTTGCATTGTGTGATGGTTTTGTAATTTATTTGTGCTTATTTTTAAAGTGATTTTTGTTTAAAATGGCTAACTTTGGGTGTAATTGAAGTAGAAACATGCAACATTAATTTTGCCTTGCACATACATTCTGGCACCATATGCTTCAACGGTAACAAGCTCTAATAATTGGACTTAGTATTACCTTCTATGCAGCAACAAATACCCAATAAATGCAGGAGTATTTAATTCAGATACCGTATATATATGTCCCAATAGACATGCACTGAGCGAGTGCATACACATGGATGCGCATCTATTCAAAGTTTCAGAATTTCATTTGTTTTTGTCTTGCCTTTGAAATAAAGTGGGATTGTCTTATTTTATGTGCATTCAGTCTGAATATGATCGTAAATTTTGATTTGTTTTCGTCATGCCTCTGAAATAAACTGGGATTGTCTTATTTTATGTGCATTCAGTCTGAATGTGATTGTAAATTTGTGTGCGCTTTCAATCTTGAAATGGGAGGTGTGCTTCTATTGGGTTGCGTGCTTCTATTGGGACATATACGGTATGTAGAATTAAATTTAGATTTGCATAAGTGTTTTGGTTTCGAAAATGTGATGCTTTGCCGGGACTATCCAGCTTTAAAATCGACTTAATATTCTTTCTATGCAGCGATAAATATTTAACCAATATCTAAATTAGATATGGATGATCGAATCTAAGCAAATGCTATGGTTTCACAAGTTTATAATACTTTCTTCTGATTATGCAAAGTTAAGCTCCATTCACATCATTTTAAGCGTATTAATTGTTGGGTGTCCCTATATGAAAAGATAGCTTGATTTAACTTTAAGCACAACTTACCTTGGGGAGTTGCAGATGGCACAACAATTCAACGAGATATTACTCCAATATATTAGAAGGTTATACTCTCTCCTCTGGTGCCTTCCCAAGTGTCTGGTGGCCAGAGGAGACTTCACCACGGCGTGGCTCAAGGGAACAGTTACCTGGTTGTTATCCCCAAGCGAAGGAAAGCCCACGAGCAGAGGGTATAGAGGTGCTACATCACCCTAATAAAACAAATTCTCTCAAAAGTTGCACTAACAACTCAGGTCTGGTATAATACAAAAAAACGTAAACAGAAACACGCCGCTTAGTATTCCAAATATGTCCCTAAAAATAGCAGGGCTATCATTATAACAACATAAATAGCTACGCACCTTTGTTGTAAAATATTCAAACAAATATAGAATAATAAGGCCAAATAATCTTTTAAAAGTTGGTGATCGTCCTTTTCAAATAAAAAACTGGGTCGGGCGGCGGTTATTATTTTATTATATTTTTCAGTATTTCACTGGTCTCCTCACCCTTCCCCTCCACCTGCTGCCCTTCCTTCTCTCAGCCACCCTCATTTACATTCCTTTCCTTCTCAGCATCCAATACCCTCCCTCTCCCACAAGAGGAGAGGGAGGGTATTGCAAACAAAAAAGAGAGAAAACACAGACAAAAAAAAAAGAAGCAAATCCGCTCTAAATAGGGTCGTGCCAATCTGGATACATTCAAACTCACCACTCAACTACCAGTGAGTCAGTATGGCTGATTAAAACATTGCGTCATTTTCAAAGCGTATGTTGTACACTTCTGGTTGTTTCTAGACTACTCTTATTTTAAAATCCAACCACCAATTCAATGCTCTCCTGTGATAGTCTCATGAAAGCATACCACTTTAAAATCCAAAAAGACTTAGCTTAGATTTGATCTTATATATCGAGTAAAGATACTGATGCACTCATTACTCATTTGTTGCTGGTGATGAGGGATACAAAGTCAATTTAATAGAACATTGGAGGCATTCGACTGGGCCCTTTCTATCCACAAGATTTATGGATGGAACGGATGGAGCCACATACACACATCCGAATCATCGGTATATGAAGCCACTTCCGGTCCCAGTCGAATAGGAATTTGTTCGGAAATTTTTGATATTCGGATAGAGAGGCCCAGTCGAATGCCCCTATTATTACGCTGCTGCAAGTTTCACAAGGGAACTGAGTAAACGCTGTGTGTAGTATTGCTCCTGTGTTACTCTGTCCTGATACACATGCACGTTCAGTATTGTTGCTCACATCATTGATTTCTTACACATGCACATTGTCTAGTTGGCAGTAGTGCCAGTAACATATTCGATAGTAATAGTAACTGGGATATAGGGTTCTGTTACTTTTATTTATTTATTTATTTATCCACATAGGCACAACATGACAAAATCAACGTGAGCTAAGATTCGCATAATGTAGTGCCTTTGCCATTGACCAGGGGCCATATGCATGAATCGGAGTTAGGGCTCTAACCTCGGCTAGGGTAGCTCCACCCGGCTAAAGTTGGAAAATCCGCATGCATGAGCTGGGGCCGTATGCACGAATCGGGGTTAGGGCCGTAACCGCGGCTAGGCTAGCTCCACAGGCTAAATGTCAGTAATTGCATACCGATTTCTCACATTTAGCCTGTGGAGCTAGCCTAGCCGCGGTTACGGCCCTAACCCCGATTCGTGCATACGGCCCCAGGTTTAACTGCTAGCCGCGCCGGTTAGTATGCGCGTGAGGGTCTCAATCTATTCAATGCTGTCATATTTAACAGAATTACACATGCAATAAGTAAAAGCTTTATCAATTTAACCCTAATTTTGAACCGATATTAACGCCACCGCCACATTGGCGACGTTATTCATATTGTCGAATCGACGAATGTAAAGTAAACAAATCGCCGCCGCCGTAGCGACGTCGATATCCATACTGCCCACCGTCAACTAAACATGGCCGCCGCCGTCACCGCCGAATCGGTGGCAATATATTAGGCCCAAATCTATTCAATGGTATCATATTTAAAAGAATTACATACACCATAAGTGAAATTTAATCAAATTAACCTTAAATTCGAACCGATATTAACGCTCCCGCCGCATTGGCGACCTTATTCATATTGTCAAATCGAGGGAATTCCCAAATCTATAAATAATTTCACGGTTAGCATACGGGCCCAGCCTGTCCATTGGAGTTATTTATCAAAACTGCATTTTGATCAATATGGCTGTATTTTTGGAAATGGAACTAGTCAAATCAGCTATCAAAACATATAAATCTGTTATTAGAAATTCATCATTTCTTTTTTATTTAACAAGGAATTTACTTTTGACATTTTTGTGTGTGCCGTTACGAAGTGATAAACAAAAACAGTGTATTAAAGGGACCAGCTATAGCTCGCTGGGACACTGTGCGTACTCCGACAAATGCTCTCCAAGCACAACCTTGTTTAGTTTTTATGTTTAATTGAACCAAGTATGTGTGGGGAGAGTAGGGGACCAGGGCTGTGCTAATCTGAACTGCAAAGCCAGTTGGTTGTCTCCAAAATGGCCACCCCCATAGACGGCGGCCATTTGCA
Organism: Branchipolynoe longqiensis; assembly: GCA_030323885.1. Lineage (NCBI taxonomy): Eukaryota > Metazoa > Annelida > Polychaeta > Phyllodocida > Polynoidae > Branchipolynoe > Branchipolynoe longqiensis. The sequence continues at coordinate 29,384,767 of CM059189.1, forward strand.
ATGGAAAAGCTGCGCTGTGATTGGCTGAAATTGTGCCGGCAACAGGCTCACACAGTAACAAGAGTTGCTGGTTCCCAGTATGGGCGGCAATAAATTAAGCCCAAATCTATTCAAAGCTGTCATATTTAACAGAATTACATACTCAAATAATGAAATTTAATTAAATTAACCTTAGATTCCAAGCGATATTAACGTAGCAGCTCGATCAGCGTCGAATCGCCGAGTGTAAACAAAACAAATAGCAGTGATTGCCGCAACGTGCGAAAATCCGCGCATGCGCAGAAGCCACGACAGGCCGCTGGTGTTTTGGGGAGTTTTCAGTCGCATCAGAATTTCAAATCGAGTTCGTTTGTTTTCCACGCGGCGGATAGCTGGCGACTTTAATACAACATTGTCACTTGCATTACTACCGCAATTTCTTTTCATGGTATGCAAATTTAGAAGTTATATGGTTATAATCCTGTGGGGTTTAATGATCTTTTTATTTACAATGCCCGGAAGCACTGGATGGGCACACACTGGGAGACCAGACCACCGGCACCATGACCAGATATCCCACTCAGTCACATTATCCTGATGCTGAGCAAACTAGTCTTTGCCTGATCCTAATACTAGAATAATGTCAAATGCCAGGCTAATTAGTGAGGGGTATCAATTTTGAAAGTGATTGATTTTACTTGGCTGGGATTCCGAGGCACACCAGTTTGCCAGGGACACTTCCATTCAAATGCATTGTTAACGGCCGTGAGCAAATCTTCATACAGAAGAAGTCAAATATCTCTCAAATTACACCATCTAGAAACAAATCGCTCGGTACACATATAGAAAACATATTTACCATAAAGACTATATTAAATTTATATGGTTAGGGTTCTTGATTTCTATTATTTTTGAATAAAACTAACGTTTTGCATGCACATACCGTCAAACTCAAGGCATTGTCATTGGTCGTGAGCAATGTTCATAAGAAAATACAGAAGAAGTCAAATATCTCTCAAATTACACCATCTAGAAACAAATCGTTTGGTACACATATAGAAAACATCCTTACCAAAAACATTATATTAAATTTATAAGGTTAGTGACGATGCTGTTCGATTTTGACACATGTGCAGAAGCGATGTGTCCCTGGCAAACTGGTGTCCCTGGGAAACCGCAACACCAGCACGTCCTGTAATACTACACATGCTGATTGTCCTCCCGACCTTTGACGTGATACCTGTGCCACGGGCTTCATGACACAAAGCAGTGGACCTGATAGAGTGATATCAACACGGCTCATTCCACTTTGCGTAGTTCTCAGCTTATTCAGTCCCCTATCAAGTGAACACTGACTTTGTAACCAAGTGCGATCCACCAGGCACCAAACACACCATTACCGAATGATTTTTGTTGTTTTTTCATTGTCATTGATTAAGTTGAGGAAATGTTTACTAGTTGACAATTGGTCTTCGTTATTCCACTGTTCCTTGCCCTATTCTACTAGTAATGTCAAGCGCCAGGCTAGGTAGCGACAGGTATACATCGTTAAGTCATTTCTTTGACTCGGCTGCGGTTTGAACACAGGGGGCGTAATCGATTAATCGACTCTGGTCACCCGAGCCACTTTTTGGCGCATGCGTACATCCTGTAGACTTGGGTCGAATAATCGAATAAGCTTCTCCATGCTCGGGTGACAAAAATGGTGGCCCTTTTATTTCTTTTTTTAGTAGCCGATATAATTACAGCAAAATATGATTGAACTATTTTTATGATGGCATAGTTTAGTGATATTTCCATTTCATTAATCTATGTTATCACAAAAAAAAAAAAATGTATTACTGGCACTGGTGGCTGTTATCCTGCAGGATGGTACCAGCGCAAATGTGACGTCATCGCTCCTTGCAAACCCCAGCCAAGAGGTGGGTTACTGGGGTCGGGTTGTTTTGCACACGGCACATGTATTTGTCGACTCCACTCGCAGTGTTCTATTTGAAATTCTGACGACTCGGGTGACCCAAGTCGCCCGGGTCGTGTTAATCGATTACGGCCTAGGGCCTTGTTCGATTAACACAACCTGGGCGACTCGGGTCACCCGAGTTGCTAGAATTTCAAATCGAACACCGCGAGTGGAGTCAACAAATACAAGTGCAGTGTACAAAAAGTCCCGACCCCAGTAACCCGTCTTGGCTGGGGGTGCATAGGAGCAATGACGTCACATTTGTGCTGGTACCTGTAGGATAACAGCTACCAGTACGAGTCCCACTTGTTGTTTTAATGCTTTTTCTTTTTAATAACCCAGATTAATTAAATGGAAATATTACTAAACTATGCAATCGTAAAGTACTTTAAATCCTATTTTGCTGTAGTTATATTGGTTATTAAATTTTTTTTTTTTTTTTTATTAAGCCACCATTTTTTCCACCCCGAGCATGGAGAAGCGTGTTCGTTTATTCAACCCGAGTCTATAGGATGTGCGCATGCGCCAAAAGGTGACTCAGGTGACCCGAGTTGGTTAATCGAAAACGCCCAGGATTTTGAATCCCACAAGCTGCACCACCGAGGATGTTCGTTAATGCAACCCGAGGTATATACACACATATACATGAAAATGAGTAGCTAGACATATCATGTCTTTAAAATAATAAAAATAGTTGACATATCCCCTAACCCACCACACATATCCATTGACCTACCGTCACAATATAATAGGGGTAGTCACTTTATTATGCATAACAAAGTGACTTGGGTATCAATTCCACTCAGTCACATTATCCTGACACTGAGCTGACCAGTCATTATCCTATTAATGCCGAGTGCCAAGCTAGGAAGGGACAAGTATCAATTTTGTACATCAGTGGTTTGACTCGACAGCGAATCAAACTCCTGATCTCCCGCATGGGAGACCCTCACTCTACCGATTCGGCTACCACATTCTGTGCGCCTTCCTAGAAAGCTTGTTTTATTTAACGACGCCCCTAGAGCACATAGGTTTTCTATGCCAAAGATATGGTCATTCTGACACATTTCTTTTGAGGAAACCCACTGCTGACACATGGGCTACTCTTTCCGATAAGCAGCAAGGGGTCTTTTATATGTTCTTTCCCACAGACAGGACGTCACATACCACAGCTTTTGATGAACCACTGGTGGACCACTGGTTGGAACGGAAAATAACCCATTCGTACTTAGCATATGACAAGAGGGAGGAGCTGTTAGCAAAGTAAAACTTATATTCTTGAATAAAATTTGATATTTTTTGGCGATTTCTCTTGTTGTTGTACATTAGTTCATTAAGCTGGAAGCTTGTTAGCATTATGTTGGGTCATTTTTTTTTTTACGTTCCTACTCTTTGAGACACATTACAACTACGTTGGACCAACGTTTTGCCTACGTCCACTACGTTGCACTGATTACCAATTTTGCCCTGAAACGCTGATAATTTTGACGTATCTCAACATAACAAAGTGATTTTTACGTTGCCCACTCGCTGGCCCGTTACGTCGTAGTGTGACAGGGGTATAAGAGGGGGGCAGACATCTAAAAAAGTAGTACGTTTTGTACTACCTTGAAAATGTTGAAAACATTGGATGATCCCTTAATAGAGCCAGGCCTGCAGTTACATGAAATCAGGATCTGGGGAGACTGGAAGAAGATAGGTGTAGGATGCTGCTTTAGTTGTCCAAACATCTCAACCATCACCCGGCTTCAGACGCCAGACGGGCGGGCAGTATCAGCAGTCTTATCTAGTGGCTCATCTCAATGGCGACCCTTTCTGAATTTGGGCCAAATGATATCTGAGCAATACAACACACTAGCCCTCGGACTCCTTGTTATCAGCATGACTGCTTTATAAATAAACAACATTCGATTAGATATCCGGATAACAACAGATAATAATACATAATAAGCCAAAGCTTACCATATAATATATTACTAAACGTCCAGAAGTTTATTTACTCGGCCGTCCAAACATGCAATGGTGACCAACAGTGTCTGTACCCTGTATAATGCTGTCACCTGGTGGATCGATGTAACAACTAACATCAGCGTTAATTGATTGGTTGGTTCTTGGCAACATCTAAGGTCTTATCAGCACGGACAACGATCTGTGAGAGTGCGCACTGATGGTGACTTAATAGTGCTGCCCTACTGGGAGACCAGACCGTCAGCACCATGAGCTGATATCCAACTGTCACATTATCCTGACACTGAGCCAACCAGTCCTCGCCATATTCGAATAATGCCCAGTGCCTGGCTAGGAAGGTACAAGTATCAATTTCTAAGTCATTGGTTTGACTCAACCAGGGTTCGAACACCTGAGTTAGAATTCCATGATCTACCAAAATGTGAGACGAACGTTCAACTCATTTGTCCTTAGTGGTCCTTAGACATTGCTGCATTGGCCACTTGGGGCTTACACAATCTTTTATGCTCAAGGCAGACCCTCCCTGTGAATCTATTTGAGCGTCAGTCCCCACTGACACTCAAACACATTTGATTAAGCTGCATAGATTGTATGGTCTTGCGCCAACAATTTTATAATGCAAACACCATGCACGATGTTTTAATTAATGTAAAACAAGACGTGACCCTAGCCTTCTCGAGGGCAGGAGGAGAATACCGCCTTATAAGTTATATAGTTCATTAAAATTATGTTGAAGAATACAATATTTATTCCCAAAACGGAAGAAACATTACAAGGTAGTCAGTCATTTGATGGCACCGCGTAATTCGAGCCTCTCACTACACTACTGTGCATTGACACTCACTGCAACCTTGAAGGCAGCCGGTGATGTATTTTACTAGTCTTATCATATGTATCGTACTTACATGTATCGTGCTATATCAGTATGCAGGGATTCATGTCTGCTAATTTAATAGCAATTTAATTGTATCAGGATGCGTTCGACACCTTGTATTTCTAGGTGGTCGCCCACAAGACCTGGCTTAATGTAGCTTAACAATAATCTCCTTAATCCTAATTTTCATAGAGTGAGCAGAAACTTAATTTAAGTTGCATTGTCCCAGGGTTTGAGTTTCTGTCATTTTCTGAGATAAAAGTATTAAATTGATTGTTATTATCTACCTTACTTTAGTTTGAAGTAACTTTTATTTTAAATGGCTAACCTTTGAGAACAAACATGCAACATTAAATTTGGCAAGCATGCCAAAACTTAGATAACAGATTCACCCTGTACTTGTAGTACACAGGTGAATGACAACATAGTCTAAATACTGGCGAAAATAGGTTTAGTATGGAACAGGAAGTAGAATGCCTGGCTCCAGTATCAAATGGGTAATTATATCGGCACAGAGTTGGTGAAATGGGAGAGAATGAAAAAAGACAATATGGCGGCGATAGAACGCCATCGATTTCACCTTTAAATTCTATTAAAGTCGCCGGTTATACCTCACCCAGATACAAACGAATCCAGCATCAAAAGCTCTCCAAACATACATTTGCTTAGTTTGTCCAGTTCATGGCACTGAACATGTGGGAGGAGAGTTGAGGTCTGTGATGTATGAATGATATCATAGGTGGGATTCCCTCATCACCAAGATGGCAGCCACAGAAAGCTCTCAATTCAACTTTTAAAGTATATTAATCTACATGATTTAATCAATTATTCACACAAAACGTAGCTGGTTATGATAAATAAACATTTGAACTTTATATTTATCATTTTAGATTGCAATTTCTAACATTATTTTCTCTATATGGTTGTCTAAAGGTGTCAGTGCTGCTGGACTAAATAAAACACAACAGAAGCAAGCAATGTCAGCACTCTCCCCCCACATATGTAGTTGCATAAACTGAAAACAGGCAACCGAATGCTTGGAGAGCATTTATCGGAGTATGGGTCATCTCTCAATGACCTATAGCTGGTCCCTTTAAACTATATGTTTTATTATATTTTTCAACTGAAAGGTAGCGGGGAAATATGAAGATATATATAAAGAATTAGTGTTGCTTCTTAGATTGTGAATTTAGGCTGTCATTTCATTTCCCCACTTTATCGACAGCTTTTATATAGGGTTGGTATTCACCCGTGTACTGCAAGTACGGGGTGAATCCTTTATCAAGCCAAAACTCTGATACCATCCGTAGGCTTCTGCAGTAACAATGTCTATGGAATTCACTCAACATTCTCTTCTATGTGGCAACAAATGCTTAAAAAGTGCAATCAAATCTAGATAATTATTTTGGTTTTGAAAAGTTGATGCTTCATCGGACTAAATAGCTTAAAATCATTCCACCCCTACATATTCGCCTGACTGTGTTCCTAAACTAAATTCTTCCGATTTCACAGTCATTAGACAATCAATATCATGGTTCTTGGACAGTATGGGGACCCTCTGAACTTTGTAAGGCTAGTGCGATTTAATTCTCATTCGGAACCAATCTACATGACGACTATGCCAAACAATCTATACTATAGCTAAGTATAGGCTTACCTGCCTATGCACCGATACTAGAAATTTAGTAGAACCAGAATAGCGGCCAAGTAAAATACAAATTATATTTAATTAACAATACAGACTCCTCTAATTAAATTCGCCATCAAACGATGCTCCAGTCAGTTGGCAAATTAAATCTTGAAATCAATGTTCCAATAATCCCCTGCGCCGAATAAGCCTCTGTGCCAGTGCTGATAAACAAGCTAAAGATTATTAAAAAGTTTGTAGTTGTAGGAAGGTTTAATCAAGTCTCTACCTTCCGATTCTCTCAAAAGAAGCTAATCTATAAATATAAAATATGTTGAAAAAACCGCACATAAAAAACCCGTCCGGGAACTACCACCAATTACTACTACTACTACTACTAGTACTAGTATCTAGTTAATAGCATTACCCATGTCGTCGTCATCATTATCATATGGCCCAGCTAGGTTTGAAAATGCTTGAAATTGAATTCCTAGAAGTGCATTTCTTTATTTTCAAACCACACATATCCACACACTAAGTGATCAGAATGAGAATAAAACGACCATATTCCTACAGAATCACCTGGCTGTTCACATACCCCTAGTTAAAACTAGGTGATACTATAAGAGGTAAGGATGACTTAATTGCCAAGTTACAGGGAGCAAGCAATCACCCTGGCCTGACTGAAACCTGTGAGGGAGTTGTTAGAATTTGACGTATATACTTACCAACGCTTCCGATTCCTAGCAATGTAAACAAGGTGATCACGAACGATTTCATGACGCTTCAGCATCAAGTATTGTCCTCCAATTCTTCAATAAGACAAATAAGTTTATGGTTATCCCAGGATATTATGATATATCTGCAGTAAGGTAAGCGCTACCCTAGATGTTATTGGTATCCAGGCATTATGCAGGTGGTGAAGTCCACTAAACATCACCGTTACGCGGATGGCGATGCACAGGACGAACGCGAAGTTGGCGATTTAACCACGTCAACTTTGATTGTGTCTGCAGATGCACACCGTCATGTTTTAAAAGGTACCAAATGCCTTTCAATAATATGCAATATATATAATACCTGCAGGACAGATTAAAAACAATATCTTGCTCAATTTTGTCGTTAGACTATTATGTTGATTACAAAATGCGTTGTCAACCCTTAATAGCCTTGAACTTGTACAAAGAAGTTACGTCTCTTTCGGAAAGAAAGGACACATGTGAGATTGGATGAATATATATGGTCTCATTTTTTTCTTTCAAAATATGAATTGAATAACCTTTGGTTTTCCAGCCATACATTTACATTTGCCTTTCTATTTATGGGTCATCATCATCATCATCATCATCCTGTCGGTCGCGATGCGACAAAGACTGCTTTCATTACTTGACCGCCACTCTCCATTTAGCTCTCTGCTGTGAGTCGGTCTTAATGTCTCTCAGCTTCAGGTTTCTCTTGATGGTATCCCTGAACCGGAGACGGGGGCGCCCTCTCTTTCTGTAGCCAGAAGACAGTTGAGAATAGAGGATCTGCTTTGGTAGCCTGTCTGATGACATCCTCATGAGGTGTCCAGTCCACCGGAGATTCTTTTTGATCAGAAGATCTTCCATAGAGGGAAGCCCCATCCGTTCGAGTATTTCCTTATTCGTCACTTTGTCCTTCCAGGTTAGCCTCATGATTGAACGCAGATGTCGCATCATGAAGGCATGCAGCTTTTTCACCTGCCGTCTGTACACTGTCCAGGCCTCGGCTCCGTATAGTAGGGTGGATAGCACGATTGCGCGGTAGATCTTACCTTTGACCCGAATGGACACATGGTGGTTGTTCCAGAGTCTCTGGCGTAGTCGGCCGAAAGATGCGCTAGCCTTGGCCATCCTCCTCTGTATCTCAGCATCAATGCGTCCATCACTTGATATAGTGCTTCCGAGATAGGTGAATTCCGGAACAGAGTTCAGCTTTTTTCCGTCAACCATGATCTCCTCCTCTTGGGTTCTTGTAGAGTTGGGTTGGTACAGCACCTCCGACTTCTTGATGTTAATTTTCAGGCCAAACCTCTTTGATGCATCGGAGAAAGCGTCCACTATTTTCTGGGTCTCTTCAGCAGAGTGGGCGACCAGTGCACTGTCATCTGCGAATAGTAGCTCTCTCACCAGAATCTGAGTAGTCTTGGTCTTCGCTCTGAAGTGTGCGACATTGAATAGGTCAGCGCTCTGTCTGGACTGTATATAGATGCCATCCCCCATGTCTTGGAAAGCCTCGTCTAGCATTGCTGATAGGAAGATGGAGAAGAGCGTGGGGGCCAGTACACAACCTTGCTTGACCCCATTGGTAACCCCAAACGATTCCGAGGCTTCCCTTCCAGCACTAACGTTCGCCATCATTCCTGTATGTAGAGCCTCGATCATAGTTGTGAACTTCGCTGGGCATCCGTACTTCCTCAGTAGCTGCCATAGCCCGGTCCTCCCGACTGTATCAAATGCCTTAGTGAAATCGACAAATACCATGTACAGTGGTCGGTCCTGCTCAATGCACTTTTCTTGTAGCTGTCGGAGACAAAATATCATATCCACAGTGCTCCAGTTACCTCTGAAGCTACACTGTGACTCCGGAACTACACCAGGTGTTATGTGAATAGATAGTCTGTTGAGTAGGATCCTGGCAAAGATCTTCCCTGCTATGGAAAGAAGAGAGATTCCTCTATAGTTCCCACAGTCTGTTCGGTCACCTTTCTTGTAGATGGTTACAATGCTGGCATCCTTCCATGCTTGGGGTACAGAACCCTCCTCCCAGGCATTGGTGATTAGTTGGTGCAGTCTTTTGAGCAGATTGTCTCCTCCATGCTTCCATACCTCGGCAGGAATTCCATCACCCCCAGGTGCTTTGCCATCTTTCAGGCTGGCGATTGCTCTAGCCATCTCATCCATGGTTGCAATCTCATCGAGGCATGTTTTGGTAATGCGCTGCTGGATGTTGTCCAGAGCTTCGTGATCTATGTCACCAGGGGCGTTGAGTAGTTTCTGGAAGTGTTCGCTCCATCTTGCCACAACTCTCTTGCTGTCGGAAAAGGTCTCCGTTCCATCTGTTGATTTCAGGTGAACAGGTCCCTTCTTCACGGGTCCCCACACTTCCTTCAGTCCGCTGTAGAAGCCCTTCATGTTGTTTCTGTCTGCAGCTCTCTGCAGCTCCTCTGCCTTCATTTCCCACCAGTCTGACTTCAATGCACGGGTGCATTTTTGTAGCAATCTGCAGGCATCTTTGTATGCTGCAGTGGTGGATCTAGTGTTCCTGGTCTGCAACACTCTCTGGTGGGCTTGGTCTCTTCTGCTCATAAGATTCTGTAGCTCCTGATTGTTGGGGTCGAACCAGTCCTGATGTTTTCTGTCTGGCTTGCCGAGATTAGTTTTAGCTGTGTTGTATACAACCTGCTGCAACGATGCCCATTCCTCGTCTGGTGTTGGGCTTTCCTTCTCCTCCCATTGTGCGAGAGCGCTGTCCATCTCCCGCTCGAAGCTCTCCCTGTGACTGATGGTACTTAATTTTGCTGTGTTGAGCTTTGTCGGTTTATTTGTCCCTTGCCTGTTGTGTTTTTGTCATATTCTGAATGCCGACATTTCATGAAAGCTGCCTGCAAAAGTGTTGAAGTGCTGCTGGCTTTTGCAAGTTACCAGCGGCACTCTCTCGGGGAGCAAATAGAGGTTTCACACTGGCAAGAACATGTCAAGACAGGCGGAAAACTATTTGTCCCTGCAGTGGCTGGTCGGGAGATGTTGGGAGTTCCATACATCAACTGTGCCCTTAATGCTGCCACAGTGACATGGTTTCCTGTTTAGGGTTTGCTCCCTTAGCCTTCGGTTCTGTCAAGGACCTCTACCACAAGGCAGTGGTTTACAACTCTGCAAGGCAGGGGCGTCAAACTCCCTGAGGTATTGCTATACCTGCAATACCTGCATACACAGAACCAGAAATAATATATAATACCCATAGTCATACTCATACTCATCCGCTTCTGATTTTGTTAGGCTTAGAAGCCTGTATCAGGTTGAGTCCTGTCAATATCTGACTTATTCGGATTATAAGCATCGAGTACCAGATGTATGCAATATCGCAATCCCTGCCAATGTTTATCGAGTCTACCCTTGAAGGCATTGACTGAAGGTGCTTCTACGACATGGTCTGGCAGTGCGTTCCAGGTGTTCACTATCCTGTTACTGTGGAATAGCTGTTTGACTGGTTTTCTTACTCGTTCTTTCTTCAGCTTGTATTTGTGACCTCTGGTTTTACTGTTGTCCAGTTTCAGGTAGCAAGGATTAACCACGTATCTTCCAGTCATATGTTTGAACATTTCTATAATGTCTCCCCTGTCCCTTCGATAGTACAAGCTGGGTAGGTTGAGTATCCTCAGACGTTCTTCGTATTGGAGATCCTATATGGCTGGTGATAACTTTGTGGCACATCTCTGTACGGTGACATGTCCTTCTTGAATCTCGGTGTCCAAGCCATGTGGCCATATTCAAGGTGCGGCCGGATCAGTGACATGGATAATATCTTCACCGTGTCATTGTCTACATATGTGTACGAGCGGTGTACCTAGAAGCTTGTTCACTTTGTTCACCTTTTGTTCACAGTGAGATGAGAAGGTAAGTCCTTGGTCCATGTATATGCCAAGATCTTTCTCGAGTTCTGTGACTTGGAGCTGGACTTCTTCTCCATCTTGGTGCATGTGGTAACTGAGATTTCCATTGCTGGTACCCAGGTGCACGACCTTGCTCTTCTGTGTGTTGAACAGTAGTTGCCACAGGTTGGCCCAATCTTCGATTGCGGTCTTTTTGTAGAGCCTGTTGATCTTCAGGGCAGTTAACCTCCATATAGAGCCTACAAGTTTGTATCATCCGCGAACATCTGGATGAATGCCTGGATGACCTCGAGCATGTCGTTAATGAAACATATAAACAGTAGCGGCCCCAGAACGCTTCCTTGCTGAAAACCACTTAACACTGATGCTGCCAGTGACTTACACCATTGATGGCTACATGCTGGATTCTTGCCTGGAGGAAATCCTCGATCCAGGTCCATATTTTCCCTGTAATGCCAAAGCTCTTCATCGTCATGAGTAGGTGTTTGTGGGGCACACTGTCAAATGCTTTGGCAAAGTCTAGGTACACTGAGTCTATGTTGCTGCCATTATCTAGTGCTTCTTTCCATTTATCTAGAACTGCCAGTGTCTGGGTTACACAAGATCTCCCCTAGACAAAACCATCCTGTTATTTTGTCAATAGTTGGTTCTGGACGAGATGGTGCATGATCTTGTTGCATATTATAGACTCCAGTGTCTTGCATATGACTGAGGTTAAACTGACGGGTCGGTAATTTTTAGCCTGATGACGGTCGCCTTTCTTGAAGATTGGGGACGCATAGCCGATCTTCCAGCCTCTCGGTAGTTTCCCTTGGTCGATTGATTTTCTGTATATATTGTACAGGGGTTCAGCTATTACAGTGTGTAGTTCTTTCAAGATCTGAGTGTAAGCTCCTTCCGGGCCTGCAGATTTGTTTAGGTTCAACCTGAATAACTTCTTAGCTACCTGATCTATGGTAAAATCTGTATCTTCCAGGATCACATCTGTTTTGGTATCTGGGGTATTCGGCATATTCTCTCGTAAAAACTGAAGAGAAGAAGTTATTTAACATTTCTGCTTTATCCTTATCTGTGGCGGTGAGACTACCATCTTCTCTGGTAAGGTATGCAATTCCGGATCTTGTCTTCATCTTGGATTTTGGATATTGGTAGAACGCCTTTGGGGTTCTCTTATGGCTCAGTCACACCTTACCTTTTGGGGTACCAGATAGAAAACGGACACTGTCCATTGAAATACGTCAATGTCCATTTATATATGGTACGCATCCGGCGTGTCCGTTCTCTGTCCGGTGGTGTCCGGTGTGTACGGTGGCAAGTTTTGAACATGCACAAAACTTGTACTGGACACCGCCGGACTGACCTGTATGGTTGGTGTCCGGTTTAAGTCTGTTTAGCCCGGTAGGTCCGTTTCATGTCCGGTACCCATCCATTATGTTTGCTTCCTGAATAGTCGGTTGACGGTGTTGGGGGGAATTCGGACCGTCATTTTTTCCGGCGCGTCCGTGACAGTCCGGTGGCTATTCGTTTATGTTTGGTCCATGCATTTGACATTCGGTTGTCGTCCAGTTCTCGTCCGGTTCTCGTCCGTTGGCTATTCGTTAATGTATGTTCCTTGTCTGTTTAGGGTCTGTTTCGTCTGGCCACCTTTGACCCGAAAGCGTAACATTTCTACACATTTCGGTACATTTTGATATGGAACACCACCGGACTAGAAAATTCTTTCTCCGGTTGTGTCCGGTAATCAATCCTGTAAGGTGTGACAGGCACTTTACATTCCTTGGCAAGTTTTTTCTCAAGTGGCTGTCACACCTCACCGGATTGGGGGAAACGGACAGAAACCGAACAAAGACCGGTTTGTGTCCATACAAGTTTTGAACATGCACAAAACTAGGAACGGATGCCGCCGGATTGACATCTACGGTTCTTGTCCACTTTGAGTTTGCTTTGTTTGTTGGCTATCCGTTCATGTCCGTTTCATGTCCATTTCATGTCCGTTTCATGTCCGTTCGTCCAGCAGCCATTGACACGATAACACAACATTTTGACACATTTTAATACATTTTGATACTTATCACCACCAGACTAGACAATTCTGTCCGTTGCTCAATCTGGCGAGGTGTGACAGCCGTTTAAAACTACCTCTCTGCTTTCCAGCATTCCCACTTGGCCTGGTTTCTAGCCTTGATGTTCACTCGGTATTCATTACAGTCTCTGGTTCTGCGCCATGTGCAAAACGTCTTGTTCTTTGTCTTCACCTTTTCTCTGGCATTGGCTGTCATATAGATTGGTCTGTTTATCTGGTGTGGTTTCGACTTAGGAATGTGGCTGTCTGCCAGGAGTTTAATATTGTTCATGAAACTGAGCTACATTTCATCCAGCTCTGTACCTTCCTGTTTCCAGTCCGGTTAGGCATACATACCTAGGCCCCCACATTTCATGTGAACTGTCAAGGGTTCAATCCTTAGCTAAACAATGACCAATTATTATAATATAATGACTATAAAAAAAAAGAGAAGAAAAAAGAAAAAAAAAAGATACCTTTCGCTATCATGATGGTTCGATCCACCAGCTGTGAATTATTCCTGTTTTATCTAAGCCTGCACAATGACAAACTCAATTATCTTCATCGATGCACTATGCATAATTGTCATTATGGAGCAGCAAATCTGGAAATGCAATTAATTTAATAACTTAAGCAGCTCTGGGAGTTTTCTATTTATGAATATCACAAACTGGGTGTTGCATATTGTTAACTAGTTTCTTTAGCTCCTCTTGTAACATCATCTACCAGAAGGAATGTGAGACATTTCTATTTGCTGAACACGTACTGGTGCTCCAAACATAGCAAACAGCTAAAAGAAATAAAAGTAAAAGTAAAAAGTTAATACAACAGCGCAATTATCAAGAACAATACATTTTCGGTAATATACCCCGGTTAACAAAGCACAAACATTCGAGGATAATTGGAAATCACTCGACATAACACAACTAAATTTAGTGGTTCCATGTCATAAGCTCACGATACAAATGCTCACAAGACAAAAGCTCACAACACAACAGCTCACAAGCCAAAAGCCCACACCCTTAATGAAAAAAGAGACAGAAGCTCAGAAGCTTTAATCAGAGGTGTTACCAGATTCAGATGTTCTCACGTGTAGGCCTACCTATCACACCTCATTTCACCCCGCCTGAATCATACAAGCCTTTGTGACTAAACAATTTTAATTCACATAACTGTATTATAACTGGTGCCATTGGACAAACTTTGTTTGTTTGTCTTGTTTGTTGGGGTTTTACGTCCTAGCAACGTCTATGGTCATATCAGCACAGTTACTGACTTGTGACAGTGTACACTCATGGTGACCTTTATAGTGCTGCCCCACTGGGAGATCTGGCCACTGGCACCATGAACCGACATTCCACTCAGTCACAGTATCCTGGCACTGAGCTAACTTTCCCTATCCTAATACTGCCGAGCGCCCGAATAGGTAGTGAGTGATAAGTATACATTTTGTAAGTCATTGGTTTCACTCAGCTGGGATTCGACCTCCCGACCTTCCGCACAAGAAGTTTGCGCTGTACCAATTTGGCCATTGCGTCCGGATCCATTGGATAGAACTGCGAATTAGTATTAAAATGGTTTTACAATTTTGATTCTATGGCAAATATGAAACAAGTTATGCCATTTTTGAAAATTGACAATCCCAGTGAATGTCTAGCCTTTGTTTTATTGAAAACAAATAATAACCTATAGGGGCCTAACCAGTCCCTAAGAAATACATTCACAAAATAATCTAGCTTATACCTATGACATGTATATATTACATGTCATAGGTATAAGCTAGATTATCCTTATATCTATATAATAAAAACATTCAATTGTGAGCTTTTGTCTCTTTTTTTTTCATTAAGGGTGTGAGCTTTTGTCTCGTGAGCTTTTGTCTGTGCACCAAGATTAATCATTTGTAAAAGAAAATCAATTCTAATTGACAGAGCAGAAAGTAAAGTATTTCAAAGTAATACTAATACCGACCCACCCAGGGGAGAGGCTAATGTCTAACACGTGTATATATACATAAACAATACTCATACTCATAGAGGTGGACAATGAAATCATAACCAAAATCAACAAACGGAAACGGAAATAGCCTTATATGGGCGCCACCATTTTGTAGCTGCTTTCATGGGTTCAAGGCGGCGAGTTCCAGAGAGTCGTGATGTCAAATCGTAGTGAAACAGAATTAATCACGTTTTCTACGAATTTCTTGCCTTTAATATGAGTTGTTTCAGTATAAATCGAAATAAAATACAATTCCTAATATTTTATGCTATGGTTTACTATGTTTTTGAGTCATAAATCATAGTATGGAACAATTTTACTTAGTTGTGTCTATAACAACTCTATTATCACCCACAAGTGGAAGGTGGCCATACGGGGGGGGGGGGGGGCGTCCATTCCACATACCCGACCTGACTTTAACCAGCCTGACTTTACCCCACCCGATTCTACCTGACTTGACTTTACCCGACCTGACTTTATCTGACACGACTTTTGCCCGACTTGACTTTACCCGACACAACTTTACCCGACTTGACCCGACCCGACTTGACCCGACCTGACTTTATCTAACTCGAGTTGACCTGACTTGACTTTACCCGACCCGACTTTACCGGACCTGACTTTGCCCGACTTCACTTTACCCGACTTCACTTTACTCGACCCGATTTTACCCGACCCGACTTTACATGACCCGACTTTACCTGACCCGACTTTACCTGACCCAACTTTATCTGACCTGACTTTACCCGACTCAACTTTACCCAACCCGACTTGACTTTACCTGACCCAACTTTACCCGACCCCATTTTATCTGACCCCACTTTACCTGACCTGACTTTAGCCGATTTGACTTTACCCGACCTGACTTTACCCGACTTGACTTCACCCGACTTGACTTCACCCAACCTGACTTTACCCGACCGGACTTTACCCGGCCTCAGCTCTGCAAATAGTAATCATTCGCAGAGCAAAGCAGCTGTGCAAATAGCAATCATTCTTCTGCTAATTTGCAGAGCAAAGCAGCTCTGCGAATAGCAAGCATTCTTCTGCTAATTCGCAGAGCTGGTTAGCAGCTCTGCAAATAGCCTCGTCCATTCGATTAACCAACTTGGGTCACCCCAGCCACTTTTTGGTGCATGCACACATCCTACAGACTCGGGTTGAATATACGAATACGCTTCTCCATGCTAGGGGTGGAAAAAATGGTGGCTTAATCCAAAACCTTTTTTATTTATTAACCGATATAACTGCAGCAAAATAGGATTTAAAGTATTTTATGATTGCATAATTTAGTTATATTTCCATTTCATTAATCTGGGTTATTACCAAAAACAACTTTTAGGACTGTTATTGGTAGCTAGCTACAGGATTGGTACCAGCACACATATTACGTTATCATTGTGGCTTCAGGTCACCTCATGGTATTTACCCGGTCTGGTGTGCATAGATAGGTAACTAGGGGCGTACTAGTTAATAATTTTCTAGCATAGCCAGCTCTGTCTATCTGATACATCCAGCAGCGTACATTAGGTTTTTGGTTACACATGCAAGAGGTCATAGGTTCAAACCGTGGCTGAATCACAACAGAGGCTGGCAAAATTGATGTATGTCGCCGCATTGCCGCACCATCATTATTACTAGGACAAGACAAGCAGAGGTAAAATGAGGAAACCCACTTGTCCACAATAGACCTTTTCCATGGATCATGCCCGGTGATCTCTTGCCCACAACATCAGTTGTTGACACGACCATGGGGAGATTTGTGGTGGTAATACCCGATTAGACCTTTTCAACAGAGTCGGCTGCACTGTGAATTAGTACTGACAATATTAATTCCGCAATTACCGCTAGAGGGCAGATTTATGGTGGAAATCACCTTTTGCAATTTCCCTTTGTTTAATCAATGAATGCAAGACATCATAAATAAATACCGCATTGAAATCATTTGCGAAGTGGCTATTGTGGAACAGTAAAATCTCAACAATTACACTTAAGCATCCTGTCCCATATTTATATTGTATTGCGTCTCTGTTTAGTTAGAGATGTCGGAATACAAGGGACAGGACAGTAATGCATGCCTGTGGTATGGGGCATGAGAGTGGTGACGCTCATGATCCAGGTGTGCACTCAGTGTGATGTTAATCAGCTAATGGGGACCTTTCATGAGCCATTTCTCTCGCTAGACACTTGGTGGCAGCACCCGTTCCCGGTCCAAGTCGGCCATCATGGTTGGATAGAAGGGTGTAGGTGTGTGTGTGTGTTGGCGGTGTAGGTGTGTGGTGGGGGTGGTGGTGTGTTTCGGGGGTTTAGGGATGTGGTGGGGGTTTAGGGATGTGGTTGGGGTGTAAGTATGTGTCTGGTGGGGGTGTTGGGTGTGTGTGGTGGGGGTATGTGTGGGGTGGTGTTGGTGTGTGTGGTAGGGGTGTTGGTGTGTGTGGTGGGGGTGTTCGGTGTGTGTGGTGTGTGGTGGGGGTGTCGGGTGTGTGTGTTCGGTGTGTGGGTGTGTGGTGGGGATGTAGGCATATGGTGGGGGTTTAGGTGTGTGGTGGGGGTGTATGTGTGTGGTGGGGTGTAAGGGGTACTGGGGGTATAGGTGGGTGTATGCTGGGGGCGTAATGGGTATAGGTGGGTGTGTGGTGGGGGTGTAGGTGTGTGCTGGGAGTGTAAGGGGTACTGGGGTTATAGGTGTGTGTGGTGGGGTGTACGGGGTATAGATGTTTGTGGTAGGGTGTATGGGGTATAGGTGTGTCTGGTGGAGTGTATGGGGTATAGGTGTGTCTGGTGGGGTGTGTCGTGGGGGTTAGGGCTGTGGTGGGGGTGTAGGTGTATGGTGGAGGTTTAGGGATGCTAAAGTTTGTGAGGTACTGCTCTGCAAGACACCCAAGTCGGCCATCATGGTTGGATAGAAGGGTGTAGGTGTTTGTGTATTGGAGTTGTAGGTGTGTGGTAGGGGGTGGTGGTGTGTGGTGAGGGTTTAGGGGTGTGGTGGGGGTGTAGGTACATGTGTGGTGGGGGGCGTAGGTGTGTGGTGGGTGTGTATTGGGTGTGTAGGTGTGTGGTGGGTGTGTAGGTATGTGGTGGGTGTGTGTGGTGGGGGTGTAAGTGTGTGTGGTGGGGGTGTAGGTGTGTGTGGTGGGGTGTAGGTATGTGGTGGGTTTGTAGGTGTGTGGTGGGGGTTTAGGGATGCTAAAGATTGGGAGGTGCCGCTCTGTAAGACACCCCTACACCTCCACCAAACCACCTACACCCAGACCACACACACCTACACCCCGACCACATCCCTACACCCCCACCACATCCCTAAGCCCCCACCACAACCACCTCACCATACCCACTCACCACACACCCTTAAATCCCCATACACCCCCACCACACACACTGTCAACCCCCACCACACACACCTTCACCCCCACCACATTTCTGATCCCCCACCACACCCATACACCCCACAATACCCACTAACCACAAACCCCTACACTACAGCCCCTCAACCCCCACTCCACCCCCTCTTATTTACACATACTTGAAAGTAGAAGGCACTGCTTCTATCCAACCAAAAGCATTACAGAAACCGGCATGGTGCGCCATCTGACGAGAGAGTCATGCAAACTGAAAGCTCACCAGTGCTGTGTGACACGCGAGGAACTGTGCGAATGTGTACGTGCATTCACACTGATCGGTCCATTATGCAATCCACTTTGCCGTCTACTCATTTGCATTTGCATTTGCATTCGCAACTGATCATATGGAAGGACCCCTGTGCGTTTCCATGCTTTTCCATTTCATGTCACATTCACATTTACACACGTATACCGCGAAAACGAAATCCTAGTATTACTCTTCAGGTTAGAGTTTCCAGTGTGTGGGATGCCCCCTGGTGGTGACTGCTTGAATTACTGCTGCCCGCCTACTCTACCGGTCGATGGCCCAGTGTATGTTGGCTCTACCTGGCGGGGGACTACCGACATCGCTATTGCCCACCAACTCTCAGTCACATGATCGGCAGGCATAGGAGTTGCATAGGCATAGGTGTAGGCATAGGCATATGCGCCACCTGGTTGCCAATGATGGTGTCACTGCTTCCCACTCGCAGCGTCTGGGGAGGCACCTGGTGGCACCAGCCGGAATTACTGCTGACCGAGGAGTCTGTAGGTAGTGGGGCACACCTGGTGGCGACTGCCAGAACCACTGCTGCGTCCGCCTGCAATTACCTGAGCTGTGGGCTGAATTGGCTAATGTGCAATGCGAGGCGACATGGGAACCGTTCACCCCCACCTGCCCTCCCCTTCCTGAGGCAGACACGTGCTTGTATGAGTATGTTTGGGTGGGTGGTGGGTGGCGGGGGGTTCGCCCTCACCTACGTGCATTTCCGGAACCGCGAGCGGCATGACACTGCACGCGCCACTAGGCAGCGTGCTAATGGCTAATTAGTGCCATTAGTCAGGCTATCCCCTGCTGGCCAGATCTCTCCGCACACAGGCTAGCACCTTCTGCACGAGTGGGTTGTCAGCCAGTGGTCCCCACACTTACACCCAAACCCACTCCTACGCCACCCCCACACCCACTCCTACTCCATACCTACCCCACATCTACACCCAAACCCCCACCTACTCCTCCCCCCCCCCCCGCACACACCTACTCCTACTCCACTCCCAATCCCAAACCCACACCAACTCATACCCCACACCTTCACCAACTCCTATCCCACACCCACTCATACCTCACCCATACCCACCCCTACCACACACCCAAACCCATACCCACTGCTACACCATACCCACTGCTACACCATACCCACTCCTACCCCATACCACACACCCAAACCCAGACCCACTCCTACCCCAAACCTACCCCACACCCACAGTCACACCCACGGCTACCCGACACCCCCTCATACCCCACACCCACACCCACTCCTTCCCCACACCCACTCCTACCCCACACCCACACTCACTCCTACCCCAAACCTACCCCTCACCCACACACACATCCACGGCAACCCCACATCCATACCCTCTCCTATCCCACACCCACACTCACACACACTCCTTCCCCAAACCCACATCCACTCCTACCCCACAACCCCACATCCATACCCCCTCCTATCCCACACCCACACTCACAAACACTCCTTCCCCAAACCCACATCCACTCCTACAACCATACCCATACCCACTGCTACCTCACAACCAATCCTACCCGACACCTACCGCAAACACACACCCACATCCATGACCTATGAACTCCCAATAGCCGATGTCTGCTTTTTGTGCTGGGGGTCGTTAAACAAACAAAATAACCAAAAAAACAACAATGTCCATCCCGACTTGACACATACACCCCACCCACACCCACTCCTACCCCACACCCATACTCACATCTATAATCATTCCTACCGCATTGCACACCAGCCACCACCACTCACACAAACACCTACCCACCCCCCACCCTTACACTCACACTACCACCACAACACACACACACACACACACTTACTTACACCCACACTAACACGCATAGTGTTACCCACTACCTGGCTTACACTCATCATTCACCACACCACCCACCGCCCACCCTCCACCCAACACAACTATTACTACCCGAATACCAACACCCCTCACACCTACACTCACTCCCACCGTCCCACCAACACCCAAGCTGACACTCACTCCCTTTCCTACACCCAGCATTCACAACCACACCCGCTACCACCCAAATAACCACACACAAATCTACACCCACATCTACACCCACCCTTCTTCACCCACAACCACACTCCCACTCACTCCCACCCTGACACCCACCCTGACACCTACATCCACACTGACACTCCGTCCCCTATACCTGTTATTCACTGCCACACCCCATCATCATCATCATCATGCTGTCAGTCGCGATGCGACAAAGACTGCTTTCATTATTTGACTGCCACTCTCCATTTAGCTCTCTGCTGTGAGAGTGATGTCCATGAGTCGGTCTTAATGTCTCTCAGCTTCAGGTTTCTCTTGATGGTATGACATTTCATGAAAGCTGCCTGCAAAAATGTTGAAGTGCTGCTGGCTTTTGCAAGTTACCAGTGGCACTCTCTCGGGGAGCAAATAGAGGTTTCACACCGGCAAGAACATGTCAAGACAGGCGCAAAACTATTTGTCCCTGGAGTGGCTGTTCGGGAGATCTTGGGAGTTCCATACATGAACCGCCCTTAATGCTGCCACAGTGACATGGTTTTCTGTTTAGGGTTTGCTCCCTTAGCCTTTGGTTCTGTCAAGAACCTGTACCACAAGGCAGTGGTTTACAACTCTGCAGGCAAACTCCCTGAGGTATTGCAATACCTGCAATACCTGCATACTAGGCCACACCCACTACCACCAGAATACCCACACCTGTACACCCAAACCCGTACACACATCCACAATCACACCCATTCACACCCTCTACACCCACACCTACACCCATGCCATTCCCTACCCACCACCACGGCCGTAATCGATTAACACGACCCGAGCGACTCGGGTCACCCGAGTCGTCAGAATGTCAAATCGAACACAGCGAGTGGAGTCGAGAAATACACGTGCCGTGTGCAAAATGACCCGACCCCAGTAACCCATCTCTTGGCTGGGGTTTGCTAGGAGCGATGACGTGACATCTGTGCTGGTACCTGTAGGATAACAGCTACCCATACAGGTCCTACATGTTCTTTTAATGCTTTTCTTTTTTTAATAACCCAGATTGTCAGCTTCTACAAACATAAAATACTTTAAATCCTATTTTGCTGTACATATATCAGTTATTGAAAAAACATATTAAGTTTTAGATTAAGCCACCATTTTTTCCACCCTGAGCGTATTCGTTTATTCAACTCGAGTCTGTAGGATGTGCGCATGCACCAAAAAGTGGCTCGGGTGACCTGAGTTGATTAATCGATTACGCCCAACATGAT
The DNA here is from genome assembly GCA_030323885.1 of Branchipolynoe longqiensis. Lineage (NCBI taxonomy): Eukaryota > Metazoa > Annelida > Polychaeta > Phyllodocida > Polynoidae > Branchipolynoe > Branchipolynoe longqiensis. Next base: position 29,406,808 of record CM059189.1, read on the forward strand.
CCTCCCTCCTCCCCCACACCCACACGCTATCCACTCCCACCCCTCCTAACTCATTCCCGCCTGTACAAGCACCCACACCCACTCTAACACCCCCACCCCCATACTCACGAACACTTCCATCCCTACACCTAAGACCTAGCATCACACCCACTATCCCATGAACACCTACATCCCCATCCCACGCTCATAGTATCACTCACGCCCACCCTTACACCCACCACCCACTACAGGCTGTAGGATTTCAGATTTCATGGGAAATATGTTGGCTTCCGTGCCTGGTACTCATGGGAACCCATAGGTAACAGTTAATTAAATTTAGTAGTAGTATATTTTGAACACACCTGTGCAGAAATTATACATATATCTTTAATCATCTCCAATGTAATGAAACCAACCGTTTGTAGCATTTAATTTAATTAAACAAAATAAATTGCCTTGCATTTTTATTAATATCATGGGAAACGCAATTTCAGTTCCGTAGTTTCCCCAGCACGGTAATGACACAATACCGGTGACGATCGTTCCAGTGAAATCCTACAGCCTGCCCCCACACACACTCACACACCCATATTCCATTTATTTTCACTTCTTCACACACTACTCATCACATCCATTATCACTAATATCAGTATCACCCAAATGCCCTTACGTCAACCTTCATTTCCACCAGTACACACACCCACACTACGCGCTTACTAATACCACCGTCAGTGAGTTTTCCACGAATTGTCGCTTCCACACCCACATCTACACCCACTCCCGCCCCTGTACCCGCACACATCCACATACACTCACTCCCCTCCTAGACTCCCAACCCGACACCCACACACAGTCTGGCCCATATACCGGTATACCACCATCCCCTTACCCTCACACCTGCCCAAACACTCACTTCCCCCCAGACTCCCAGCCCAACACCCACACCCACTCCTGCGCCTATACCCCTAGCTCCCCCCCGCCTCTCCGCACCCCTAACCCTCCCTTCCGCCCCTCCTAAACTCCCAGGCCAACACCCACACCCACTCCCGCCCTATGCCCCTATACCCGCCCTTACCTCACTCCCCACACCCACTGCCCTCCTAAACTCCAAGGCCAACACCCACACCCACCCCCACTCATGCCCCTATGCCCCTATACACGCCTTTACGTCACTCCCGACCACACACACTCGCTCCCCTTCCCCTTCTAGACTCCAAATCCAACACTCACACCTACACCCGCCCTATGGCCCTATATAGCCCGGTTCACACAGGGGCCTTAAATCGGCTCAACTAGTTCGCCTCATCTAAGTCAACTCAGATCGCGCATGTGAACGCTCCATTGAGGTGAATTAGGGCTGAGTCGACTCAACTAGTTCGCCTCAAGTAAACCGCTTTGCAAGGTGGATTAGATGCGGTGACTTAGCCTGAGTTGGCCCAAGTTGCCCGTGTGAACACAAGTGGTTTAGTTGAGGCGGTTTAAGTATGTTATTGTCGATGTATGTATGTGTATGTGTGTATGTACATTTGTATGTATGTTTGTATGCATGTATGTATGTGTAGGTATGTGTGCATGATGGTTTGTATGTGTATATCTACATATATATGTATGCATGCATGTACATAGATGTATATATGTATGTATGTATGCATATGTATGTATGTTCTTATGCATGTTTGTATGTATGTATGCATATGAATGCGTATGTATGCATAATGCTTAAGTCAAATGGTCTGCGGCATGGTTGTACAGTAGGATATGGTGGCCATGTGGCAACCTCATGTTTTTTTGCAGTTGTATGTATGCATATACATATCTATGTATAATGTTTTGTAAGTATGTGTATGTACATATATATACATGCATGCATGTGTATTTATGTATGCATAATTTATGTATATATTTATGTATGCAAACATATGCGCATGTATGCATATATATGTATGCATAATGTATTGTAAGCATGTTTGTAGGCGCATGGATGCAAACTAATTCCCCTTTAAACCGGCCTAAGTACTGTGTGTGTGAACGTGACAGACCTTCAAAACTCTGTATGTGTGAACGCGCCGCTAGTTCGACTGAGTTAGTTCGCCTCATCTATGTCGGCTTACCGATGTACGTGTGACCACGGCTTAAGCTCCCCTTACTCTCACTCCCGCCCACACACTCACTCCGCTCCTAGACTCCAAGCCCGACACCCACTCCCACAACCCCGCTCCCCTCGGGCCCTCCCACCCTCACACCACACACCGCCGACAATTAGTCGCACACGGCGGGTGCTGCCCGGCCAGCGCTGAAGGCAGTAGGACGTCTCGGCATGCTGCAGGTAGACGTGGTACAAGGAAGTCGTACAACCCTCGACGATGTGCCAGTGGCAGAGGTGCCACATTGAGTGCTGCAGGTGACAGTGGTAGCAGATTATGTGCTGCACACAGATAGTGGTACCAGACTGCCTGCTGCGCACATATAGTGGTACCCCCATGCCTGCTGCACACAACCAGTGGTACCATACTGCGTGCTGCAGGTGACAGTGGTAGCAGACTATGTGCTGCACACAGATAGTGGTACCACCCTGCCTGCTGCACACAGATAGTGGTACCACCATGCCTGCTGCACACAACCAGTGGTACCACACTGCCTGATGCACACGGCTAGTGGTACCAAATTGCCTGTTGCACGCAACCAGTGGTATCACACTCCTTGCTGCACACAACCAGTGGTACCACACTGCCTGTTACACACAGCTAGTGGTACCAAACTGCCTGTTGCACACAGCTAGCGGTACCAAACTGCCTGCTGCAGCTGATGGTGGTACCACACTGCCTGCTGCAGGTGGTACCGGATTGCGTGCTGCAAATGATACCACACTGCCTGCTGCAGGTGGTAGTTGAACCACACTGCGTGCTGCACACATCTAGTGGTACCACACTGTGTGCTGCACACATCCAGTGGTACCACATTGCATACTGATTGCTGGCACACCCAGCGAGTTGGGAGGTTAATATTACACTGTTTACTGTAAGAGCTTGTGGTGCAGCATATCTTGTTACAGGCGTTGGTACTACTAGACACTTGCTGCAAGTACTGGTACTACTACATGGTTTACTGCAGCTGTAGGTACTACTAGTACTATATGGCTTACTGCAGCTGCTGGTAGTACAAAATATGTGGTACTCCCAGCTAGTAGTGGTGCCCCAGGATACTGCAGCTGCTGGTACTACTACATAGGTGGTACTCTCAACTGTTAATGGTGCCCCAGGATGCTGCAGCTGCTGGTACTACTAAATAGGTGGTACTCCCAGTTGGTAATGGTGCCCCAGGATGCTGCAGCTGCTGGTACTACGACACAGGTTGTACTCCCAGTTGGTAATGGTGCCCCAGGATGCAGCACCTGTTGGTAGTACAACATAGGTGGTACTCCCAGCTGTTAATGGTGCCCCAGGATGCTGCAGCTGCTGGTACTACTACATAGGTGGTACTCCCAGCTGGTACTGGTGCCCCAGAATGATGCAGCTGCTGGTACTACTACATAGGTGGTACTCCTAGCTGGTAATGGTGCCCCAGGATGCAACACCTGCTGGTAGTACAACAAAGGTGGTACTCCCAGTTGGTAATGGTGCCCCAGGATGCTGCAGCTGCTGGTACTACTACATAGGTGGTACTCCCAGTTGGTAATGGTGCCCCAGGATGCTGCAGCTGCTGGTACTACTACATAGGTGGTACTCCCAGCTTGTAATGGTGCCCCAGGATGCTGAAACTGCTGGTAGTACAATACATGTGGTACTCCTAGCTGGTAGTGGTGCCCCAGGAATCTGCAGCTGCTGGTACTACTACACATGTGGTATTCCCAGCTGTTAATGGTGCCCCAGGATGCTGAACCTGCTGGTACTACTACACAGGTTATACTCCCAGCTTGTAATGGTGCTCCAGGATGCTGATCCTGCTGGTACTACTACACAGGTTGTACTCCCAGTTGGTAATGGTGCCCCAGGATGCTGCAGCTGCTTGTACTACTACACAGGTTGTACTCCCAGTTGGTAATGGTGCCCCAGGATGCTGCAGCTGCTGGTAGTACAACATATCTGGTACTCCCAGTTGGTAATGGTGCCCCAGGATGCTGAACCTGCTGGTAGTACAATACATGTGGTACTCCCAGCTGGTAGTGGTGCCCCAGGATGCTGCAACTGCTGGTACTACTACACAGGTTGTACTCCCAGCTGTTAATGGTGCCCCAGGATGCTGCAGCTGCTGGTACTACTACAGATGTGGTACTCCCAGCTGGTAATGGTGCCCCACGATGCTGAACCTGCTGGTACTACTACACAGGTTGTACTCCCAGTTGGTAATGGTGCCCCAGGATGCTGCAGCTGCTGGTACTACTACACAGGTTGTACTCCAAGTTGGTAATGGTGCCCCAGGATGCTGCAGCTGCTGGTAGTACAACATATCTGGTACTGCCAGTTGGTAATGGTGCCCCAGGATGCTGAACCTGCTGGTAGTACAATACATGTGGTACTCCCAGCTGGTAGTGGTGCCCCAGGATGCTGCAACTGCTGGTACTACTACACAGGTTGTACTCCCAGCTGTTAATGGTGCTCCAGGATGCTGCAGCTGCTGGTACTACTAAATAGGTGGTACTCCCAGCTGGTAATGGTGCCCCAGGATGCTGAACCTGCTGGTACTACTACACAGGTTGTACTCCCAGTTGGTAATGGTGCCCCAGGATGCTGCAGCTGCTTGTACTACTACACAGGTTGTACTCCCAGTTGGTAATGGTGCCCCAGGATGCTGCAGCTGCTGGTAGTGCAACATATCTGGTACTGCCAGTTGGTAATGGTGCCCCAGGATGCTGAACCTGCTGGTAGTACAATACATGTGGTACTCCCAGCTGGTAGTGGTGCCCCAGGATGCTGCAACTGCTGGTACTACTACACAGGTTGTACTCCCAGCTGTTAATGGTGCCCCAGGATGCTGAACCTGCTGGTACTACTACACAGGTTGTACTCCCAGTTGGTAATGGTGCCCCAGGATGCTGCAGCTGCTGGTAGTACAACATAGGTGGTACTCCCAGCTGGTAATGGTGCCCCAGGATGCTGCACCTGCTGGTACTACTACACAGGTTGTACTCCCAGCTGTTAATGGTGCCCCAGGATGCTGGACCTGCTGATACTACAACATATCTGGTACTCCCAGCTGGCAGTGGTGCCCCAGGATACTGCAGCTGCTGATAGTAAATTATAGGCGATACTCCCAGCTGGTAGTAATGCCCCACGACACAGCAGATGCTGGAACTACTACTACTACCGCAGACATTGCAGTAGTACCAGCTGCAGCTGGTAGGGGCGCCCCGGGGTAACTTGAGACGGCCAGCAGGTGGCAGCACTGAATGGCCCGACGCCGGTTCCAGGCCGTCCCCGTTGCGCTTACCGCACTGCCCGCCGGGGAGCAGCTGCAGTGTATGACAACAACAACAAAGGCAACAACACAAACACTCCAAACCGTTGGAAAGCCCGACAAAACCCAATACACGCCGGTACCAACGGGTGTATGTGCCAGAGATGCAATGACAGTTCACTCTCAGCTGCAGCTTCTTAATGAACACACCCAGTGCGACGCTTCTTCATAGCAAAGACTGAGAGTCTAACAGTAAGACAGTCCGAAATACAATTCGGACAACAGGATTTATTAGTGAATAGGGTTCCATAATTACAAGTTGGTGGACAGGTGGCACTGATATGCATTTGGGGTAATGCGCTATGGTGATCGCCATATTCACTAGATGGCGCTCCAGGTGCTGAGAGAAGATCAATTCCGAGAAATACAAATATATTTACTGATGTATCGATCTACTTCCTCCATGCTGCGCTGGTATCGGTATTGTACACCTGCACCTCACCAACCACCCCAATTTTTCACCCCAACCTACAAATTATCACTTCTTACTGGTAGCCAATATGCCAATAAATACCCACACGCCCTCACTATGCAAAACCTATACACGACCCAAATCATGCCCCAGCGCCCTCTCTCAGATGAGTTCTTGCGGTACCTACCCCGGCTGGGAGTCTGAAGTGGATCCATGCTGATATGACCTTAGTTGTTGCTAGGACGTAAAACAACAACAAACAACAACAAACAACTTAAATTGGTTGCATTACACTTGATTCGCTGGACAACACACCTCCTCTCTCCCCTGTCCACTGCGCCTTGGACTCGTCTTCAGGTGGACGGACAAGTTTATCTTTCCGTCCACCTGATTGGCCATCAGGCTTTCACACCTTCTTCTACCATTGGCTTGCCACTCGCCGTCCAACTTTTCCGCCCAGCCGCCCTGCTACAGTATAACCCCGTTAAACCAAACTTGAAGGGCCCCATGAAATTTGTTTGGATTAACTGATCATTGGTTTAACCAAGCTTTCACTTCGACTTTGACTTGGCTTTGGCAAAAATGCGGGTGCAATATGAATGTAATATACAATGTCCTGGACACGATAATTATTGTTTTTTATGTATATACAGTTTAACCCCATTAAACCAAGCTCGGTTAAATCCAACGATCGGTTAATCCAAACTTTTTCGGCGACCCGGCAAAATACTCCCATTTATCATATAAAAAAGTCACAGATGACCTTAAAACCACATGAAAGTTTGGTTTATCTGTACCTGAAGTGGCCTAGGTCTGACAATTTTGTTTGGATTAACCGATGCTTTGGATTAACCGACTTTGGTTTAACCAACTTTTTTATATGATAAATGGGAGTATTTTGCCGAAAGAAGTTTGGATTAACCGATCGTTTGGTTTAACCCAGCTTGGTTTAATGGGGTTGTACTGTATATTGTTTCTTATATTTGTCTTTCGTAGGACGGGGCCCAGGCACTGCCATCGCGATTGAATACGCTCTTTACACCTGTGCATGCCTGTCTGTGTCATTCCTTTTTGCCAAATCAGAGTCATGTATGAATTGCCTGGCTTTAATGACGCTGGTCTCACAAAATGGCGGATCCCATTCATTTCAGTTATTTATTTCCGACTGCGTTCATACATAAACAACGGAAATGGCACTAAACAATAATGCAAACATAAAGGAAAATATTAGAACATAAAGATAACAATAAAGAGAGATGCATTTCAGTGCAACATTGCAATAACAAAGCGTAATAACATAACGTAATGACAATTTAGTTTGTAGGCGTTTTAACATTCCAGCAACAGGACGGGGACATACTTATGACATTGTGCACTCATGGCGACTTCATAGCACTTCCCCACTGTGATACCATATTGCAATCACCATGGTTCCATATACCATACAGCAATCACCACCAACTAATGGCCCTGTCACACTACGACTAAACGCGTCAGCATAGGGACAACGTGAAAATAATTTTATTACGTCAAACTTATCGGAGTAATATGCAAATTCGGGATGTCAATGCCACGTAGTTGATGTGAGCGTAACATGGGTAAATGTTAGTGATGACGTGCTTCAACGCGAGAGGACAACGTAATTATGTTCATGGCATGTTATATACATTATTCGATTGCCAGAACTACATGCCTACACATTAGATACGTCATGACATGGTGGCACAATGCTAAACGTACATTGGACGTATGTTAGGTGCACTTTATCCATATGCCGGCACTACGTTCCCACTGCCTTTAAAGTAGGTCAACGTAGTGCAACGTAGTGAACAGCGTTCGACAAACGTATGTCAAACGTCATCGATGTTCGCCTAACACGTTCATAACATGAGTGTGATGTGACCCGAACATCAGAGCATCACGTCGAGCTACGTCAAATGTTTTCAATATGTTGAAAACCTCGACGTAACTCGACGATCTCGACGTAAATCGACGTCTGCCTAACGTAACCATGACATAACTCAACGTTCCTCAACATAATGATGAAACGTCATCTACGTCGGCTTACGTTGGCACCTTACATCATAGTGTGACAGGCCTATAAGTACCTAACTAGCTAACTAACACCATACCATTTAGACACATTACTGTAATACTGAGGAAACCAGTCCTTGCCCTATCTTACTATTGCCCAGCGCCAGGTTATGTAGCAAGCATCAAATATCACTTTTAGAAGTAATAATAATAATAATAAAATATGTATTTCCACATGATCAATGTACACACAAGTTGATATTTATATCAGTAATCTTTTCACGTGAACAAGGAGAAAGCAGAAGTACAATACTTCTGAGGTGCTTTCCCCATTTAAAAATAACACAGATACATTGCTTATACCATAGAAATAATAAATAGAAAAATAAAAGTTAAAAGCATATCAACATTACCCTCAATACTGTAAATTACATCTAAATATTTATGTACTAGACTACTATGTGTTTTCCCTCTGATAAAACTTAAATATTTTCTTTTTATACATTCGTTGAAACATGTCCAGTCATTGGCTTGACTCCATTGAATGTTGTCCAGTTATTGTATACCTTATTCTATATACCTTTGTGTAAATAACCCTGAATTGAAAAATGGCTGGAAGACCAGTGCTTCGGCACTGACAAAAGACTTATTCAGCAGAATAAACATATTTACAATATATAAAAAAAATGACAGCCACTGCTCTTGCCAATTATGATACTAAACATAAAATACAAATTTTCTGAAATAACAATACCAGGGAGCTAGCTTCCATATAAGGCAGATACGCAGCTGCAAATATTAACAAAAATATTGTAGTGGTCTGCACTGACCTCTCAGGCCAGTAACCACATAGACAGGTAGGTGTGGGGAGTGTGTAGATATCAGGGAGCCTAGGTGGTGTAATGGTTAGCACACTGGCCCGGAATGCAGAGAGATGTGGGTTCGAGTCCCACTCTAGGCGCAATAATTCCCATTTTCATCACCCCCACGACACTGGTTGCCGTGATCAGGATCCTGTACAAGCTTTGCGCTGTATGGTTGTTGAACCTACCCTGTGTATGTATGTGTTAGTGCATTGCCTGTATGTGTGTAATTGTAAGCATTAAAAGACTTACAATTCCAGGGGGACGAGTGTAGTGGTCTGCACTGACCTCTCAGGCCAGTAACCACATAGACAGGTAGGTGTGGGGAGTGTGTAGATATCAGGGAGCCTAGGTGGTGTAATGGTTAGCACACTGGCCCGGAATGCAGAGAGATGTGGGTTCGAGTCCCACTCTAGGCGCAATAATTCCCATTTTCATCACCCCCACGACACTGGTTGCCGTGATCAGGATCCTGTACAAGCTTTGCGCTGTATGGTTGTTGAACCTACCCTGTGTATGTATGTGTTAGTGCATTGCCTGTATGTGTGTAATTGTAAGCATTAAAAGACTTACAATTCCAGGGGGACGAGTGTAGTGGTCTGCACTGACCTCTCAGGCCAGTAACCACATAGACAGGTAGGTGTGGGGAGTGTGTAGATATCAGGGAGCCTAGGTGGTGTAATGGTTAGCACACTGGCCCGGAATGCAGAGAGATGTGAGTTCGAGTCCCACTCTAGGCGCAATAATTCCCATTTTCATCACCCCCACGACAATATTAAAATATATGATGCTTTATAGTGTTTTATTCCATCCTGTTTTAATCCAATAGGATTTTATTCCATCGTTGAAAAAGTCTGCGTACCACCTGACAATCCCAAGCTAGGCACCTGAGTACATTAAAAGAAATGCATACCCATAGATTTGCCCCACCAGTAGGAACTCGCTGTGAAATCCCTACAAAATGATACCGGCTACAGGTATGTGAAACCTAATACAGTATAACCCCGTTAAACCAAGCTTGGTTAAACCAAACGATCGGTTAATCCAAACTTTTTTCGGCGGCCCGGCAAAATACTACCACTTGTCATATAAAAAAGTTGGTTAAACCAACGTCGGTTAATCCAAATTATCGGTTAATCCAAACAAAATTGTCGGACCCCAGGCCACTCCGGTAAGGTTAAAACCAAACTTCCATGTCGTTATACGGTAATCTGAGACACCACTGACTTTTTTCATATGATAAATGGTAGTATTTTGCCGTGTGGCCGAAAAAAGTTTGGATTAACCGATTTTTCATTTAACCGTGCAGGGTTTAACAGGGTTATATTGTACATACATAAAAAACAATAACCAAAGTGACCAAAAACATTTAATATTACATGTGCAATACACACTTACTCAAAATCAAAGTCAAAGCCAAAGCTCGGTTAAACCAATGATCGGTTAATCCAAAAACATTTCTAGGGTCCCTTCAAGTTTGGTTTAACGGGGTTATACTTTAATATCAACAGCGACACTACGCATTTGTACTGTGCCAGCCTCGTTCTCAGTAGGCTTATTTAAACTTAAAACCCCAAGTTGAATGAATCCCAGCCATCAAGCGGCTTGATGTGGTTCCTCTCCGCCCACCACGTGGTGGAGCCGGGTGCCCATTGCCTGCTGACAGATAGAGATACCTTGCCCCGGCTCCTGCTAAGCCGTGTGGAGAGGTCTAGTGTCGTCAAACTCTACCCGCCACGTTGGTTGAGCCCAGCAGCGCCACCACAGCGGTCACGTGGGTAGGCTGGATGGTGGGCGAGGAGTGTCCGCGTCCAGACGAGGCTCCCCTCCTCCTCCTCCTCCTCCTCCTCTGGTTGTCCCTGAGCTGCACCCACTTCTAACTGTCACAGAGCTACTGACAGGCGCGGGTACACAATAGGATGGGTTTACCTCCCGCAGTGAACACGGTGACGGAGAGCAGCAGTGAGTGAGTGAGTGAGTGAGTGAGAATCCCTCCCTCCTCCCCTCTCCATCCCCCACCCAGCGCTCCCATCCCCAGGCGAGCCTCCACCGTCACATAACGCGCACCACACACATACCACGAGGACGGCGGGGTAACTGGTCGCTGTGCCTGCTTGGGGCCCGGCCGTGACGGGAGAACAGGCGCACCTGGCACCAGCCCAGCCACACGGGGACAGGAGCCTCCAGACACGGCAGGAGCAGTGTCCAGACAGACGGGGAGAGGAGCGTCCAGACACGGCGGGAGCGGTGTCCAGACACACGGGGAGAGGAGCGTCCAGACAAGGCGGGAGCAGTGTCCAGACACACGGGGACAGGAGCGTCCAGACACGGCGGGAGCAGTGTCCAGACACACGGGGAGAGGAGTGATCAGACACGGCGGGAGCAGTGTCCAGACACACGGGGAGAGGAGCGTCCAGACACGGCGGGAACAGTGTCCAGACAGTCGGGGAAAGGAGCGTCCAGACACGGCAGGAGCAGCGTCCAGACACACGGGAAGCGGAGCATCCAGACACGGCGGGAACAGTGTCGGGACACATGGGTAGAGGAGCGTCCAGACACGGCGGGAGCAGTGTCCAGACAGACGGGGACAGGAGCATCCAGACACGGCGGGAGCAGTGTCCAGACACACGGGGTGAGGAGTGTCCAGACACGGCGGGAGCAGTATCCAGACACACGGGGAGAGGAGCGTCCAGACACGGCGGGAACAGCGTCCAGACACACGAGGAGAGGAGGGTTTAGACACGGCGGGAGCAGTGTCCAGACACACGGGGAGAGGAGCGTCCAGAAACGGCGGCAACAGTGTCCAGACACACGGGGAGAGGAGCGTCCAGACACGGCGGTAGCAGTGTCCAGACAGACGGGGACAGGAGCCTCCAGACACGGTGGGAGCAGTGTACAGACACACGGGGAGAGGAGCGTACAGACACGGCGGGAGCAGTGTCCAGCCACGGGGACAGGAGCGTCCAGACACGGCAAGAACTGTCCAGACACACGGGGAGAAGAGTGTCTAGACACACAACGACAGGCCCATATAGCTACATGGTGGGAACAGTGTCCAGACACAGACAGGGTCAGCAGTGTCTAGATACACCGTGACAGGATTGTCCAGGCACACGGCCACAGGAGCGTCCAGACAAATGGCGACAGCAATGTCCAGACACATGGAGACAGGGCAGCTTGCTTCTTGTTCAGACACACGGTGAGAGCAGTATCCAGACATATGGGGACAGGGCGTCTGCTTTCTGTCCAGATAAGCGTGGAAAGGGGCATCTATTTCTTTGTTCGTGTTTGGGGCACTCCACACCCTCCTGTCACATAGGGAGGGGTGACACTGCACACCCTCCTGTCACACAGGGAGGGGGTGACACTGTAACCCTCTTGTTACACAGGGAGCGGGTGACACTGCACACCCTCCTGTCACACAGGGAGGGGGTGACACTGCACACCCTCCTGTCACACAGGGCGGGGGTGACACTGCACACCCTCCTGTCACACAGGGCGGGGGTGACACTGCACACCCTCCTGTCACACAAGGAGCGGGTGACACTGCACACCCTCCTGTCACACAGGGAGGGGTAGCACTGCATGCCATCCGACCACACAGGGAGCGGTGGCACTGTATACCATCTTGTCACACATGAAGGGGTGGCACTGCGCACACTCCTGTCATATAGGGATGGGTGACACTGTACACTCTGCTATCACAGAGGGTGTGGCGACACTGCACGCCCTGCTTTCACACAGGGAAGGGTGACACTGCACACCTTACTGTCACACAGGGAGTGGGTGACATTGCACACCCTCCTGACTCACAGGGAGTGGTGACACTGCACACCCTCCTGTCACACGGGGAGTGGGTGACACTGCACACCCTCCTGTCACACAAGTGGGGGGTGACACTGCACACCCTACTGTCACACAGGGAGGGGTTGCACTGCACAACCTCCTTTCACACAGGGAGGGGTGACACTGCATACCTTCCTATCACATAGGGAGGGGTGACACTGTACACTCTGTTGTCACACAGGGAGTTGTGACACTGTACACTCTGCTGTCACACAGGAAGGGCGACACTCTGTTACGTCCACTCGTAGCACATGTCGGTTATTCACATTACATAATGTCACAAAGGCAGTATCATTCTATCACCCATTTATGAGATCACTCTATAGTGGGAAAAGACAGTTGAACAGGGAGGACAAAGTCCTCCCTAAGAAATACCGAGCTGAGTGCTCAGGTGAGTGCTTAGGTAAGTGCTCAGGTGAGCGAATGAGTGTGATAGTTTCGGGTATTGCCTCTACTATATTAAGGTTTGCCTCATGGGTTTATTCAGCCAGCAACAACCGTTAACAGTGCGGCAACTAGCCCGGCAACTAGCGAGGCAACCAGAGAGGCAACCAGCGAGGCAACTCGCCCGGAAAGACTAAAGTAACTGTTCAGCAGCATATCCTGGTATCAATCAGGCAACGTCGCGGGAACAGCACGACAAAGGAAACCCCAAATCTGGAAACCTGGCAACAGCATAGCAATCCTAGCAACTAGCCTAGAAACTAAGGGGGCCAACACCCGAGCAACTGACCTAGCAACAGGAACATAAAACGCAATAAATTAGCCCAGCAACAACCAGGGCAACTGCCCGGCAACAACTACTAACACTAAGCGTCCCAACTACCAAAAACCTTGCACTTGGCAAAACAAACAAAAACTAGCCTGGCGAATTAACTAACCTCTGAATAGCTGAGCAAAATCCCGGCAACAGCCTGACAATTAACCCGAAAACAACAGCCAGCCAACCAGCTAGCCTGTAAGTCAGCCACCCAGCAAGCTAGGCAGCTCGGTAGCTAGCCAGCCAACCAGCCGGGCAGGTCGGCAGCCAGGCCAGGCCAGGCCGGCCGGCCGCCCGTCGGTGTCGGTGTCGGCGCGTCCGGGCGTGGGGTGCCGTCGGACCGCCACCCGTGCCCGCGCCGCTCGCCGCTGCCAGCACGCTAGGCGCCCTGGATCTCTTTACGCATGATGACTGGGCGGTGTACAACGACGTCTGCCGGCCAAGGGGCTCGAGGTCCTCGGGGGACCTGCCGGACCAGGACGGGCCGGGTGGAGACGGAACTGCCGGTCCACTGCTCGGCCTTGGGCTCTGTCACCTTCACCGTCCTCGGGCTGCTACTGTTTGCCTCGTCTCCTACAGGTAAGGCACTGCCTCCCCTCCCCTAACCCCGTGCCCTCCCCCCCCCCCCCCTCCACCTCCAGACACACTCTCACCCCGTCACCCCTCGATACATACACCTTCTTTAAGCTAGGATTCAATATACGCAGTATACGAGAATGAGCGCATTCATTTTTATCACCGGCTACTGGACGTAAAACGAATGAGGTATAATGCAATTTCTGTGATCACCAACATACAAATACCGTTGCGCTTTCAGTCAGTCCACCCACATTTGTATATATATGCATTTGCACCAATCGCTACATGGAGTGATCCAGTTTGCCGTATACACATTCCGATATATCGAATCAAAGCTATTGTATTTACATTTTTTCTATTTTTTTGTCGCATTTGCATTTGCATACAGCATACCACATACCGCATATATGGAATCCTGGCTTTAGTATGGTATGAGTTCAACGCCTAAACAAGCCTCAAACTCTCGCTTTCTCACTCTATAATTTCAGCGTCGTCGTCAAATAATGTCAGAACCGTCATCTTCGATGAAATGTCTGTTAAAACAATGCCCCAACCGTAATCCATTGGGTTGAATTTCTGCTATTTTGCTTTATATATATAATATATATGTATATATGTATATATATATATATATATATATATATATATATATATATATAAGTCACTGCGGAAGAAAGGAAGAAAATTGTAGCAGGAGTGAAGTTGATTTCGGCGCTATACAGGTGGCGCCTCATTCGCGTGTGCGCCAGATGCGTGGGTGCGCGACTCGCATGAATGAGGCGCGCTCCAGTTGCCAGTCCTAATACATGTAATACAGTCGAACAGTAATAATAAATAATAATTAAACCTTGGTATATGCTGCATTCTTTATATTATTTTATAATTAATTATAATACACACACATATATATATATATATATATATATATATATATATATATATATATATTGGCCTGTACGTTATAGACACATTAACCAGTTACGTCACTGTCAATGTCATGTCATTTGCACTTTGGAATTATCCTGGTTGGCAAAACAGAACAGATCGCTGTTATTTTACGGGAAGCAATACTTTAAATGAAAGGATCATTTTTACCGTGTTCAAACTGAATTTCAGCTCATTATGCGTTTGTCGAACTGTGTGCCTGTCTAATGCTTCGAAAGCATTGTGAAAATCGTGGTTTCGCCCCTCTATACCCCAGTCACACGAGAGACAGCGTTCGCCGCCAACCTCCCTACGCCCAAAAGGACGCCAACCACCCAGCGTTCCATTCGATATATTGATTCAAATACCTTTTCGGCGCCATGTCGGCGCCATGTCGGCGCCATGTCGGCGCCATGTCGGCGCCATGTCGGCGCCATGTCGGCGCCATGTCGGCGCCATGTCGGCGCCATGTCGGCGCCATGTCGGCGCCATGTCGGCGCCATGTCGGCGCCATGTCGGCGCCATGTCGGCGCCAAGTCGGCGCCATGTCGGCGCCAAGTCGGCGCCAAGTCGGCGCCATGTCGGCGCCATTTCGGCGCCATGTCGACGCCATGTCGACGCCATGTCGGCGCCATGTCGGCGCCATGTCGGCGCCATGTCGGCGCCATTTCGGCGCCATGTCGACGCCATGTCGACGCCATGTCGGCGCCATGTCGGCGCCATGTCGGCGCCATGTCGGCGCCATGTCGGAGCCAGGTCGGCGCCAGGTCGGCGCCAGGTCGGAGCAGACCAAGCGGTTATACCCCAGTCACATGAGGCCTGCGTTCGCTAACGATCGATTCGCGACGTCAAAACCTCCTCCTTGCGCCCTCCTTACGCCCTCATTGAGTCCTGGCGCCGCGAAATCGCCACCCTCCCGGCGCCCATTTCGGAAATTTTGGGCGCAAGGAGGTTGCTGCTGCTGCACGTGCAACCTCCTTACGCCCTGTTCCGGCGGCGCCATTCAAAATGGTTGGTGCCCTGGCACCGCCCTGGTGCTGCCCTGGCGCCGCCCTGGCGCCGTCCTGGCGCCGCCCTGGGTTGGTGTTAAAGCTGCATAGTCCGATGAAATATCAAATTTTTAAAACCAAACCAATTATCTAGATTTGATTTTACATATCTAACTTAGATACTGATGCACTTATTAAGCATTTGTTTCTGCGTATAAGGCAATACTGAGTCAATTTAATAGAACCTGTTACTGCAGAAGTCTATGGTGTCAGAGTTTTGGCAAGCTTGCCAAAACTAATTTTCCATGTTTGCACTCAAAATAATTAAAAAGTTTACCATTTAAAATAAAAGTAACTTTGAACTAATGTAGAGTAGATACGAGTGATCGATCTAATATATTTATCTCAGAAAAAATACAGAAATTCAAAACCATCGGACTATGCAACTTTAACACATGCGATGCTGCAGTCACCATGTGGTCGGCGCCGACCATGGCGCCGACATGGCGCCGACATGGCGCCGACATGGCACATTTGAATCAATGTATCCAATGGAACGCTGGGTGGTTGGTGTCCTTTTGGGCGTAGGGAGGTTGGCGGCGAACGCTGCCTCTCATGTGACTGGGGTATAACTGCAGCATCGCATGTGTTGGGACCAACCCAGGGCGGGGCCAGGGCGGGGCCCGGGCGGGGCCAGGGCGGGGCCAGGGCACCAACCATTTTGAATGGCGCCGCCGGAAGAGGGCGTAAGGAGGTTGCACGTGCAGCAGCAGCAACCTCCTTGCGCCCAAAATTTCCGAAATGGACGCCGGGAGGTTGGCGTCTTCGCGGCGACAGCACTCAATGAGGGCGTAGGGAGGGCACAAGGAGGACGTTTTGACATCGAGAATCGATCGGAAGCGAACGCAGGCCTCGTGTGACTGGGGTATAATAAAAACAATTATGAACACAATAATGGAACCTATACACTTATGTTAATGACTTGATTTACTGTACACTTGGTAATACGGCCTTCTCTGTGGCGGAGTGGTTAGAGTGTCTGACTTTTTTCTAGGTTAGACTCCTAATCTGAGGGTCGGCGGTTCGATTACCCATGCCCCCAGCTCTGCCAATTTGGATTTCCACCGCTGTGTATAACTTACAGCGTCATCAAAGGCCAGTTGCTCTCATACCAATATGAGCTTAGATGTTGCTGGCATGTAAAACCCTAACATTAACCTGATTTGCCCACCAATCTGAAGGTCGGTGGTTCAATTCCCCATGCCCCCACCTCTGCCAATTTGGATTTCCACTACTGTGTATAACTTACAGCGTCATCAAAGGCCAGTTGCTCTCATACCATGTCTATGTGGTGTGGGAGGTTAAAAATCCCTTGGGTCGGTAAAAGTGTAGGCTCGGGCTTTCTATCTACCAGCAGTGGAATGAGGAAGACCAGTCGTCTATGACTGAAATTTCCCCTGCTTAAACAACTAATGGACAAAAAAAAAAAGAAAACAAAAAAGATGACTATTGATAAATGTCCATATTGTCTCTGTATTTCTGTAGCTGAATTTACTACAGTCAGCTCTGGTTAATTCCACAATTTTACTTCCCGACACGATTTCAGGTGTAACGGATTTCCCCAATGTTAATCAATGCTAATTACTCTGGTTAATCGGACACTCGCTTCCCGACACTGACACTGCTTTTTTTGTAACAAATATGTCTATAGCACGCCTATATCTCTGGTTAATCCATCAAACATGAATTAGCACTAATATCCCTGATTTAGACCTTCTTTTAGTGCCAATTCTCACACCTAATACACCCCGCCAGTTAAGCTGGAAAGTACCCGACTAGAGTGGTTCCAGATTCTACCGACAGATGTCACTAGCTTAACTGGAGGGGTGTAATAAAAGAAAAGAGTGGTGGTGAAATCCCAGAAGAAAAATACAATATAGTTGTCTAAATTGGTTAATCCGACAATTTGCTATCCGACATTATTTGGTGTGTGACAGAATGTGTCGGATTAACCAGAGCTGACTGTAGTTTCATATCCAGGATACAATCAGATCGGGGGAAAAATGTTGACAGAATGGTCAAACTGACCAAAATAGCAAATTCTCCGAATCTCAGTTATTTAGAAAAAATATCCTGACCACAGGACAGTCGTGGAGTGTCAGGCTGTTGGAGTAACTGCAAGTTGCTGTGTTTGTGTCAGTCTGTATCTCTCTAGTGCTTCTAAAGATGGTAAATTGCCCATGTTATACAGAACATGGGTAATTCGCGACATGGGAAAGTCATTGTGGGTTTAAGTGAGGATGCATGCGATTTGTGTGATCCGATAAATACGAATACCCATCCGGATTCACTCAGTCCATCAAATTTTGTATACGAGTCACCCTCATGAAAATGGGACAATTGCTGGTCAATTTAAGATGTTGGCATCACAATTCTTAAAGTGTAGTGCATCTCTTTGTGTCATATTAAATTATCCTAGAAACAAATAAGGTTGTTGTATTTTTTCTACCTTTACATTCAGGATAAATTTAAGGACTTTGGTACACTTCTGTCAATGCTAAACTATAATTATGCTGTTCGACGCTGACATCCAATGCTCGATGCCGACAACTTTACCAGTTGTCAGCGTCACAATTCTTAAATTTTAGTGAATTTCTTTGTTTTATTTTAAATTATCCTAGAAACAAATAAGGTTGCTGTATTTTCTCTACCTTTACATTCAGGATAAATTTAATGACTTTCCAACACCACTGCCAATGCTAAACTATAATTATACAGTTCGACATCGACATCCAATGCTCGACGCCGACAACTTACCCCAATTGGCCCATTTTCGTGAGGCTGACTCATATGCATTCGTATCAATCACTACATGGAGCCATCCTGTTTGCAATATATGCAAAGCACATTCACAGTCGGACATATGGAATCATTTGTATTCTACTTACATATTTTCCATTTTATGTCGCATTTGTTTACCGCATACTGCATACTGCACATATTGAATCCTAGATTTAGTATCCCCTGGTTCAAGCCAGCTGCAATTTCCTAAGTGGGTACAGACAAAGACCCTATAATACTAAGACGGCTCACTCCCTATCTCTGCCATGGTAATGTAAATTTTGCTGTGCCACCTTGTGGTGGGTTTGATCAACCCA
Source organism: Branchipolynoe longqiensis (assembly GCA_030323885.1). Taxonomy (NCBI): domain Eukaryota; kingdom Metazoa; phylum Annelida; class Polychaeta; order Phyllodocida; family Polynoidae; genus Branchipolynoe; species Branchipolynoe longqiensis. The sequence continues at coordinate 29,425,806 of CM059189.1, forward strand.
GCTGCTGGTTGGTGTTTCACATGTAAACACATACAATTATATTATACATGAGATAGGTAAGTATGAATACACATCAATAGGAAATTGCTATGAACAAATACCCATCATCATCAGCATCATCATCAGCATCGCCATCATCACACATCTTTCACATTCGTATATACATTTCTACATATAATATCGCACCTGTTTAACCAAGAGAACACCCAGCGCACCAAGTGGTGGGCTTGATCATTTTGATTACACAGTACAGGCTGAGTGAGCCGTCTTAGTATTATAGGGTCTTTGGTACAGACGACAGGAAGCTATGATTTTAAGTAGCTTCGCCTGCTAGCATCGAGGTGGTGTTATGGAAGACACCAGCTGGGAACCAGCTTGGTGATCTGTTGTACTTAATGCTGGATACCCACATCTCTCTAGATACATCATTTCAGGTGTGTTGGCACAGCTGTGACTCGTACCATATGACGTCACTAGAATATAATCCCATAGCAAATAACAAACTGGTTCTGTATATATGTGCAATGAAAAGCGAAGGAGATCATTATAATGAAATTAATTTAAATCCGCAATGGTGGTGACAATACATAATGATACACAATATAAGTGAATAATTTGTTCAGTTAATTTATATTTGTATACTACTTATACATCAAATATATGTATGAGTCAGGATCATGAAAAGTGGCCAATTGGGGGAAGTTGTCAGCGTCGATCACTGGATGTCGGCATCGAACAGTATGATTATAGTTTAGCATTGACAGAGGTGTTGCAACGTCCTTAAATTTATCCTGAATGTAAAGTTAGAGAAAATACAACAACCTTATTTGTTTCTAGGATAATTTAATATAATACAAAGAAATGTACAACACTTTAAGAATTGCGATGCCGACATCCGTTAAAGTTGTCGGCGTCGATCATTGGATGTCGGCATCGATCGGCATACTTATAGTTTAGCATTGACAGAGGTGTTGCAACATCCTTAAATTTATCCTGAATGTAAAGTTAGAGAAAATACAACAAGCTTATTTGTTTCTAGGATAATTTAATATAAAACAAAGAAATGCACTACACTTTAAGAATTGCGATGTAAACATCTTAAATAAACCACCAATTGGCCCATTTTCGTGAGGCTGACTCGTATATATACTGACATTACATTACTCATGATTTTTCTGTTATTACAAGAATATAATAGATAACAGAGAAACAAAGTGAAACTCTGGATAAGTACAAATAGGTACCAACATTGCCCATTATCAATTTGCATATTTTATAGGATCATTACAAGAGAATCAAAACCAAATCAACGCACGGAATTGATCCTAGATATCCGACTTAGAGACTTATGCATTCATAAAGCATTTATTTGCTGCATAGAAAGAATGCTAAGTCAGTTGAATGGAATTTGTCAATCTAGAGTATCCAACATTTTGATGTTCAAATGAACATTAATTCAGCATGGTTTCACTTCAATTAAAACCTGTCAAGTTAACCCTTTTCAATATTAAGTCAGCTTAATTGAATCTGGTGGTCTATATTATCCAACATTTTTATGTGCGCATCAACATTAATTGAGCATGTTTCACTTCAATTATAATCTCTTTAAGCTAACCATTTGCAATAAAATTACTTCAAAGTAAATTTAAGGTAGACTATAGTTATCTATCTAGTATATTTATCAATTAAAACCTCTTATGTTAACCCTTTACAATCAAATTACTTCAAGGTAAATTAAAGTAGGCTATGATTAGATATCTAGCATAGGTATATATATATATTTTTAAACCCATAAATTGCAGGAATTTAAAACCATCCAACCAGGCAACTTTAACAAAAGTGATTCTCCACAAGTATTATATAATATTGTACACAGATAATCCGCACACGGTTGTCTGGGCATTCTCTTTTAAATATAGCTGAAAGATGGTTAGACTCATATATCACTAATTACAGAGCAGCACTATAAAGAAGCAGTGCACTGAACAGGCGTGTGTCATGAGGCCTCCTGGGAAGCAGCCAAGAGGCTGCCTTTGTAAGATAATGGTTTCAAGTCCTTTGCCCATAGTTTATATTGGCTGTAATTCCACCTACCCCTTCCTTTCCTGACATCACATGATCCAACCCAGGGACTGGTCCCTCCAGAAGCATTAGAGTAAATTACTAATCTTACCAGTTCCAAACTCAATGCAGTTGCTCTTTCCAGAATGTGAATATTTTGATTAGATATGAAACATGTGCATATATATTTATATATGAAGAGTTCACACCCAAAACCATGTAAACGGCGATCCAAACATTTAATTGAAATAAAATATTTTGACCTGAAAATAATTTTAATTCTCACTAATTCCACTGTACAAAATAGATCTTTTGAAGGTTTGATTCCAATGTTTATCTCAATTTTTGGATTGGCGTTTACGGGGTTTTGCGCCTGAACTCTTCATACATTTTCAATGGTACAGTGAGTGGCGGTTACAGTGTGCAGGGGTGGTGGCGCCACCATCGGAGCTGGGGTTGCGGAGGCTGGAGCAGTAGATGACTAGGACTGACTCCATCAGTCCATGGAGCTGATTGAGTGGTGAGGGAAAGGAGTGATATTCCGGGTTATTATACTTGTATAATTCTTATGCAGCATATATATTATATATATATATATATTGACAGTTGTAATCCATAACAGAGAAAACAAGGAGACAGAGCCGACAGTGAGAGTATATGCTGGAGTTTGGCAATGCGTTGAAGGGGCCAGCGACAAAACCAGGAATCTCATTAAACTCTGAGGGATTAACTGCGAGCTGGTCTGCCCTTTTTTATGCCTCCATAATTCATCATAGAGCTTAAATATAAGAGCGGGATGTAGCTCAGATGGTAGCGTGTTCTATCCTGCTCAGTGGACCCATTTGCAGTTGAGATATTTTCCGTTCCAACCAGTGGTCCACAACTGGTTCATCAAACGCTTTAGTATGCTGTTATGTCTGTGGTAAAGTGCATATAAAAGACACCTTCCTGCTTATCAGAAAGAATGGCCTATGTGGCGGCAGCAGGTTTCCTCCAAAGAAATCTGTCAGAATGACCATATGTTTGACGTCCGATAGCTGTTGATATGAAAATCAATGTGCTCTAGAGGAATCGTTAAATAAAACAAGCTTTACTTTAGAGTTTAAATATAATTCATATAATAAATAGTCTATTCTGTTTTGGGGTTTTACATCCTTGCAACACTTCACAGCCATATCAGGACAGGTACTGACTTGGGACAGTGCGACTTTATAGTGATGCCATTTGGGAAACCGAATCATCGACAGACACCATGACCTGACATCCCACTCAGTCATATTATCCTGATACTGAGCTAACTATTGCTTGCCTATCCTATTAGTGCCGAGGGCCATGGTAGATAGCAACAAGTATTAATTTTGTACTCAGCCGGGAAACTTACATCCTTCCACATGGGAAGTTAGTCATGATGCAGGTAGTTCCGATGAGATTGGCACACATTCAGGAGTAGTTCTTTTTTTTTCAGTGTAATCATTTCATTCATCTGAATTGGTATTTTTTCAGTGCTGGGGCATTTTGTCTTCCAGCCATGGACTACATCCAAATGAATTTACACAAACCTTGACACGTGACATATGTATACAATGTATCTTTTTGCATATTTGAATATACAAAGCATATACCTGGGTTTATAGGATGTGTAGACTTGTGCTTGGTGGATATTAGTTAATTATCTCTATTATAGGTGATAAGCAGGTGGTGAGTCTCAATGGTTGGTTAAGCCCCAGTCACACCATGACTTGCGACCACTTGCGAACAAGTGCTAAAAATGGTCGGCGACCTCCGGGCGACCGTTATGGTCACAAGGAGGTTTTTGCTACAGCAGCTGCAACCTCCTTGCGACCAAAATGGTCACCCAGAGGTCACTGAGCAGTCGGTGACTGGTCGCTGACGGATCTCTGACAGATCTCTGTCTGACCGGCAACTGATTGTGAACCATTGTTTTTCTCGTCTTTTTTGTTGCTTTGGTTGCAAAGAGGTCGCTGGCCTTTCGTCGCAAAGTGGTCGCAAGTGGTCACAAGCTCTAGTGTGACTGAATCATTAATTCTTCCTGTAACTGCATGGGAAGATTACATAATCAGAAGCGCTATAAATAAAAATGCTACAGATTAAATTAATGCAACGTTACATTAATCAAGCAGAAAACAACAGGTAAGCAACTTTCGAAATAATCGAACAATCTCGCTGGTTAGAAAAAAAACTACCAACAATTTATTTAAAGGAAATCCTAGGTGGGAATATTGGAGCAGGGTGCGTGGTTAGGTAGTCGATAGCACAGATACCTGATCTCCAGGTTGTTTTAACTCCACCTCTAAGGGGAGGAATAGCAAGATGAAAAACCTAGTATAATATTATATTTAATAATATGCATAAATCTTTGCATTTTTGTTGGTATATTAGTTGATTAAGCAGGGGAAATTTCAATCGGGGACACTTGGTCTTCTTCATTCCACTGCTCCTTTCCCTATCCTAGTATTGCCAAGTGCCAGGCTAGGTAGAAACAAGTATCAATTTGTAAGTCAATGGTTTGACTCAGGACCCGGGGGTTCAAATCCCATGACCTACCAGATTATACTAGTTGGCTTTTTAGCTTTTTGAGTACGTAATAACTCGTATACAGACCTGTATGCAGATGTAAGAGAGAAGGACTCCCGCTATACTACTTTTGGTCACTCCACTACTGTAGTTCCTGGGTTCGCTACCAGGGGTGCAGGCGGCGCTGTCTGACCACGCCCCCCAACCTTGTGAGGTGCACTAGACCTCACTCGCCTGCTAGCTGCGCCCCAGAGCACATCCAGGAGAAGTAAGAACTGGGGTTAGAGGGCATCATTAAATTGCTAACTATCTGCTTATCTTATTTTGCTTCATTCATTAATTTCCTTTTCCTAATTGTCATTATCGGCTGCTTGTCGATTCAGCGCTGGGGGATCTAGTGGAGAGGGATCCTGAAGTTGTTGAGGTGATGTGGAGAGGAGGATGTGTAGGATATGAAGAGGTAACTAGTTAGGTGGCCACCTGGTGGCATTGCCACCAGTCATATTCCGGAATAACAGAATAATCATACTGTGATAGGCCGCACCTTTAGTATGGCCGAATGTTCCTTGTCTGTTTGAACAACAATGTCAAGAAACAACAGGGAAGAATAACAAGTGCTTCTGGATTTATTCCTTCTTTATGTGCTCTCTGCAGCACCACAGATCAAGTGACCTGCCCCACGACCAGCCAGGTTACAGGTAACCTCTCATGGTTGGGGGCTGGTCGCTAGCCAATCCCAGAGGGGCAGTCCATCTGGGGACTGCCTCTAGCTAGCTTTCTGCAACCTATTGCCTCGGAAGGGTGACTGATATCATCATAGCTCCTGCCACCACTGCATGGTGGTAAGGTTCATGTATGGACTGTTACAAATATGTAGACAACTCCCATTATTTATATTCGTATAAAGCTAAGATTCCATATATGCGGTATGCAGCATTTTTGTTTTTTGTTTTTTTGTGACAAGTTTTTTTATAATGCCAATAACGTATAAGCTCCTGTGAGGGTGCTTGTTTTCAACACCGGACAGCTGTGATACTGAATTGGTCTGGTCCCACACTCAGGAGTGTTTACCTGATCTTTCTCGGGCCAACCTTTTGCTGTTTTGGTTGTTAGTAGTTTCTATATTAGTTTTTTTGAACTTTGAATTTTTTTCCCTAACCTGTATATGATAACTTAGCCTACTATGTACATCTACCCAGATGACATACAGGCCTGCAGGAGAGGATCCCGTCCCATTGAGGTTTGTTACAGCATCCTTTCACCCACGCCCTGTCCTTAGATAGTACATGTGAATGTGAATGTGTACACAGCATGCCATTTTTGGCCTTTCTTACGAAAAATTTGTGAAGGCAAGTCAAGGTTCCTGTTGTCTTTTATGGCAAATGAAGCATTCACATTCACACCGATCGATCCATGGAGCGATCCATTTGCTGCATTTGCATTTGTATTCCCATCCGGACATGCTTTTCTATGTGTTGGTGCATTTGTATTCGCATACCACATACCGCATATATGGAATCTTAGCGTAAGTCATTTTACATAGCATTCATGTACGGAATAATTCAGACACGTGAACAAAATAGAGAACAAACAAGGACATGGAAATAACAAAAATTTAATGGAGAACATAACCTGCGGCAGGTCGAATTATGTGGCGAACATATCGGTATCGTGTCTCTCCTGGAGATGGATGTCATGATCGGGTTAAATGCAATCGAGATGATTGTTGGTTATCAATGTCAAATCATATCGTAATCATATCATATCAAGTTGGGCTTAATGCTAGTCAATAAAGGTTAATTGTCGCTTATTATCTAGATAGTATTAAGAGTCAGAATCCGAAGCCGAGACATAGGACTAGACAGACCCGGCAGCCCTCAACCCCTACCCCTTCAGATCGGGTTGCGGGTGGGTGAAGCGACTAGCAGGAACGGGATCACACGGAAGAGTGAAGTAAAACTGAGTGTCAGGTAAGAAAGCAGTGCAGTCGAGAAAATAGTGCGTGAAAGTAGTGCCAGTGTTCCCGCGTCCAAATTATCCATGTTGACTCGCCAACATGCGTAATTCAGACAAGTGAACAAAATAGAGAACAAACAAGGACATGGAAATAACAAAAATTTAATGGAGAACATAACCTGCGGCAGGTCGAATTATGTGGCGAACATATCGGTATCGTGTCTCTCCTGGAGATGGATGTCATGATCGGGTTAAATGCAATCGAGATGATTGTTGGTTATCAATGTCAAATCATATCGTAATCATATCATATCAAGTTGGGCTTAATGCTAGTCAATAAAGGTTAATTGTCGCTTATTATCTAGATAGTATTAAGAGTCAGAATCCGAAGCCGAGACATAGGACTAGACAGACCCGGCAGCCCTCAACCCCTACCCCTTCAGATCGGGTTGCGGGTGGGTGAAGCGACTAGCAGGAACGGGATCACACGGAAGAGTGAAGTAAAACTGAGTGTCAGGTAAGGAAAGCAGTGCAGTCGAGAAAATAGTGCGTGAAAGTAGTGCCCAGTGTTCCCACTAAGCGTCCAAATTATCCATGTTGACTCGCCAACATGCGTAATTCAGACACGTGAACAAGAATAGAGAACACACAAGGATCATGGAAATAACAAAAATTTTAATGGAGAACAAACCGCGGCAGGTCGAATTATGTGGCGAACATATCGGTATCGTGTCTCTCCTGAGAGGATGCCGATCGGGTCTGAAATGCAATCGAGATGATTGTGGTTATCAATGTCAAATCATATCGGTAATCATATGCATATCAAGTGGGCTTAATGCTATCAAAAAGGTTATTGTCGCTTATTATCTAGATAGTATTAAGAGTCAGAATCCGAAGCCTGAGACATAGGACTAGAACCAGACCCGGCAGGTGGCCGGCTCAACCCCTACCTTCTTCCGATCGGGTTGCGGTGGGTGTAAGCGAACAAGCAAGAACGTGGAATCAACACGGAAGAGTGAAGATAAAACACTAGAGTGTCAGGTAAGAAAGCAGTGCAGTCGAGAAAATAAGTGCAGTGAAAGATAGTGCCATGTTCCCGCGTCCAAATTATCCATGTTGACTTCGGCCAACAATGCTAGAATTCAGACAAGTTGAAACAAAATAGAGAAACAAACAAGGACATTAGGAAAGATAACAAAAAATTAATGGAGAACATAACCTGGCAGCGGGAAAGAGTCCCGAATTATGTGGCGAACATATCGGTATCAGTGTCTCTACCTGGAGATGGATGGTCATGATCGGGTTAAATGCAATCGAGATGATTGTTGGTTATCAATGTCAAATCATATCGTAATCATATCATATCAAGTTGGGCTTAATGCTAGTCAATAAAGGTTAATTGTCGCTTATTATCTAGATAGTATTAAGAGTCAGAATCCGAAGCCGAGACATAGGACTAGACAGACCCGGCAGCCCTCAACCCCTACCCCTTCAGATCGGGTTGCGGGTGGGTGAAGCGACTAGCAGGAACGGGATCACACGGAAGAGTGAAGTAAAACTGAGTGTCAGGTAAGAAAGCAGTGCAGTCGAGAAAATAGTGCGTGAAAGTAGTGCCAGTGTTCCCGCGTCCAAATTATCCATGTTGACTCGCCAACATGCGTAATTCAGACAAGTGAACAAAATAGAGAACAAACAAGGACATGGAAATAACAAAAATTTAATGGAGAACATAACCTGCGGCAGGTCGAATTATGTGGCGAACATATCGGTATCGTGTCTCTCCTGGAGATGGATGTCATGATCGGGTTAAATGCAATCGAGATGATTGTTGGTTATCAATGTCAAATCATATCGTAATCATATCATATCAAGTTGGGCTTAATGCTAGTCAATAAAGGTTAATTGTCGCTTATTATCTAGATAGTATTAAGAGTCAGAATCCGAAGCCGAGACATAGGACTAGACAGACCCGGCAGCCCTCAACCCCTACCCCTTCAGATCGGGTGGGCGGGTGGGTGAAGCGACTAGCAGGAACGGGATCACACGGAAGAGTGAAGTAAAACTGAGTGTCAGGTAAGAAAGCAGTGCAGTCGAGAAAATAGTGCGTGAAAGTAGTGCCAGTGTTCCCGCGTCCAAATTATCCATGTTGACTCGCCAACATGCGTAATTCAGACACGTGAACAAAATAGAGAACAAACAAGGACATGGAAATAACAAAAATTTAATGGAGAACATAACCTGCGGCAGGTCGAGTTATGTGGCGAACATATCGGTATCGTGTCTCTCCTGGAGATGGATGTCATGATCGGGTTAAATGCAATCGAGATGATTGTTGGTTATCAATGTCAAATCATATCGTAATCATATCATATCAAGTTGGGCTTAATGCTAGTCAATAAAGGTTAATTGTCGCTTATTATCTAGATAGTATTAAGAGTCAGAATCCGAAGCCGAGACATAGGACTAGACAGACCCGGCAGCCCTCAACCCAACAATAGACCGAGGGCTGCCGGTACGGTTGAGATAACAGTCGGCGCCAAATAGGCGGAGACCGCATCACTGGCCCACGGCCCTGCTTCTTTTATATCGTCCATGTGAACCCCTGCCGAGACGCAGGCCTGCACCGCCCCTCTCCTGAGACTATGCAGTGTAACCGACCGTTCCGGGCCAAACAACACACGGGTGGTCATGGACAGGACCTTAGCCAGGCGATGCGCCGTCAAAGGCAGCCCAGAAGGAAGAATGAACGCAGGTGAGAGGTGAGATGAAGTGAAGGTACATGCATACTTCAACCAAGCCGCACGTGGGCAGCAGGCCGAACCCGGCAGACTAGGAAGAGAATAAGTGAGAGAAGGCTGCGAGTTATATCTAGTCTTAGAAGACTTAAATGAGACCAAGAGTTGATTATTAGCAACAGTAATATCGTGATAGCGTATCGTATGCGGCCCTAGGAGGGCCAAGACTGGGGTGGTGACATTACTTTGTCTGGCTAGTGTAAAGTAGATTAGGAGTAAGGCGGCTATATAAACCGAGGCATGATCGCCGAGAGCAGATAGATAGGTAATTATAGCTTTAAGCTCAAATGGTAACAACGGCGATGCTCTCATTGGCTTATGAATTGAGTTCTTAAGAATGCCTTTTCTTAATACTATCACTTGATACGCGTTAAAGCTTGCTACATTACCACCAAGCGCCTGAATACATGTTTTGGCACCACTGAGATAATTTGCAATCGAACCCGGAGACTTCAAGCGAGCCTTAAGGAACAGGAAGTCGACATGATGACGCGCACAGAACGTCCTATATGAGCGAAGATGAAGGCCTTTATTTGCCCAGGTCCCTGTTGAGAGAGCGTCTGCCAGAGCAGAGACTAGCTGCAGATGATGTGTTAGGCTGTACCCTGGAAGATAGAAGCATAAAATTGGCTATCTTCCAGGGAAACATATGTATCATTACAGAGAAAAATCGATAGTTTCTAGAGAAAAAGCAACAGTGATATGTTTCAAGTTCAAACGTTCACACTCTCTTAGCGCTGCCGCTTTAGCTTTAGGATCCGTCGGTAAGCGACTCAGATTATCGGCTAGTATTAGCTCAGAACCTTCTTTATGTATAATTGTAATCTTGCAACTATTCAACGCTGAGATCAGCCAAATTTGCCTTGCGAACGCAGTCAAAACTGGATCCCTCCCAGCTCCCGAATCTAGGACCTGTTGTGACACTAGATTATCAGTATTGACAATAATACTAAAATTCCTGGGACACGGCGGCATAAGCACCTTGAGTGCTGTTACGAGATTAAAGGCTTCCAGTTGGTTTATGTATTTTAGTCTGAGTACTACATCTACCGGATACTCCGCTGCATAATAAGCAACTGGGGAGAAAGCCCCCCCCGCCTTCAACGTCGAGTCACACTCTATTAGCCACTCACGAACCGGTGCCACCGGGAGAAGAACCACTCTATTGAACTGCGCTGCAAATGTTAGAAACCAATCAATATCTTTCAATATATCATCAGCGAACGGGTGCTGGCCCACGTTGGGGGACGCCCTAACCGCCGCCAGGACACGATTCATGAATGTCCTCGCCGGCTTGATACATTTTGCAATATGTTGCATCTTTCCTGCAATACTTTGCAATTGCTTCTTTGAAGCAACCCGCTTCTGTTTCCAAGCCCGACACTCATCAAGGACATCGATCAGCTTCTTCTCTGGAATAGTTACAGTCAGATTAGGCGCATTTATTGAGAAACCTAGCCAAACCAAGTTATCGGAAGGTGGTGTACACTTATTTGGCGCCAAGACCAAGCCGAGCTCCCTTGTAATTTTGAAAAAAATGTCATATGCTTCTAATGCCCTTTGTTTAGTCTTCTCAACCCCAACAAAATCATCCAAGTAGCACAGGCAGAAGAAACCTCGCTGGCGCATGAGCCACACCACCGCCCGGGTCGTCCTAGCACAGGCTAAGGCCGATGTACGTGACCCGAACGGCGGAGCTATGTCAATATAAATATTATTGTCTAGCATTATGCCTAACAGAGGAGTAGAGAGCGGACACACCCTTAACTGGCGATACGCACGTGCAAGATCCGCTGCCCAAAGAAAAGATGACTTGCCCGTAACAATAAGCCTATCAGATAACGTGGTTACTGAGGGGAGCGAAAAAGAAAACGGCCTCCCTTGGTAAAAGCCCCTCTTGATTCCTGAATTAACACTATCTCCTAACGGAAAACTCAAGTCAATAATAACTCTTCTTTCTTGCGAATCTTTCTTCGGCCTTGTCATTACGGGGCTTATCTGAACCCAGGGACGAACGGGGGAGCCCGAAACGGTCCCAGCATTGCAGCAAAGCCGCACTCCTTCTTAATAAAAGCCGCTACGTGTGTGACCAACTCGTGACGCGGCGCATGATTCTTTAACGTTGCTGTCGGGGGAAAACTAACTGAGTAGTCTAGAGGCCACCCAAATTCCAAATGATCAATTAATGAAATATCTGGATAATCCGCTAACATAGCTCGCCAATTACTTATCGCCAAGCCCGACGGGACCGGCACTCTAGCTTCTAAGTAGTTAGGAAGCCCGGTAACTCTTACAGCCGAGAAAATCTTAAGATAGGTCTGACAGTCTGACCAATAAGGAATGTCTGCGACCGGCCAAAATGACAACAATGTTGGCCTATACTCAAGCGGGGAAGGCGGTGCATATGCTTCTAGCGCCGAGCCCGGCTGCGGGTTATCAACAAACAAGAAACCTGGATCAAAACAATCAAACATCACATCAATAGGCACATCGCGATCATTAGTATCAAGATACATGTTATCTTCATTCAATGCAACAAGAGGACAAGAGTCATCTGCTACTATAAGTGACGACATATGGCTTACCGGTAGAGAAACCTCCGCACCGTTACTGTTACTACGACTTGTGCTAACACCCCCGCCCACAGAGTCACATGGTACGGTCTGACCTAATAGAGAACCGGCAGTCAGCTGTGCGCACCGACCTCGTGACCCACTTGACTCACTAGCAGCGAAAGCACCGCCAGCACCCTTCACTGGTGAGAGCCCCGCGGGCACCGCTTCACACATTGTTTGCACACAAGACTCACGCGAGCGGGACGGACCCCCCCCCTCGTGACGACAAATTAGTAATAACAACAAGACTCACATCTGCGACTGGTGTAGCCGCCGGCTGGGCCGCTTTCTTATCGAGGAAGCGTCGCTTTTTCAAGCAATCCTGCTCCCGATGTGACAAAATCCTCTTATACCTGAGAGCGCACCAGGCACAATTATGGATAAAGCGGCCCGGAAGGACACCGTGCGACTCCGTAAAGCCACACTCGTCCCCCCAATTCCACTTATGGCACGGGACTCCATTGACTTCCTTCACATAGTCATCACGCGGGTTGATCGGCTGGGACGACTGTTGTTGCTGCACTGGTGCCACCGCCGCCTTCTGTGGCGCCGCGCCTACCACCGCTACTTGTCGCGCGACACCCGACTGGTAGGCATACTGCTGGTACGACGCCTGCGCATACTTCATAGCCGCAGAGCACACATCTCGCTGAAGATCTTTGATGGCGGCCTCGTTATCCCAACCATTCTTGATCCTGCCTGCTGCTAACCTCTTAAATACTTTCTCCGACCACCGTCGGCACGTCGGCCAGTCCCAGGTTTCCGCCATTTCCGCCAGCTCTTCCTCATGTTGAGCGAGCGCAGGCAGCCAAGCAGGAGGAAGAGACGGCTCCGCTGCCAACCTCTTGAGCGCACCGAAATACTCCGGCCAGGAAGCCTCCCCCATCTGAATGGACCTACACGCATCCCCCCTTGTAACGAAGGAATGTGGTTGAAACACTATACCTTTCGGTTTCTTGAACGAAGTCGAGCCGTCGAGCAACAACTCCGCCAGCGCAGCTGCCGACTGGTGCGCCTGCACCACAGCCGGTGCCGTAGGCGTCACCGCAGGCTCAGCCACTACTGACACTGGTACCGACACTTGACTGACCGCCGGCTGGCCCGCCAGTACCACTGGCAACCCCAAACCCGCTCCGACGACGGGCACTGTCACAGGTTGAGGTACCTGCGGGGGCGCTTGCACTTGAACCGCCATTGCCGCCGGCTGAGAGGCCACTGGCGGGGGCAGCACTACTGGGGACGGCGGCGGCGAAACTTCCACGCCTGTCGGAAACCTGAACGCAGGTCGCACCTCCCTGGCTGCTTCCAAATCCGCAACCCTCATTGCCAACTGCCTATTCGTCAAAAGCACCTCTTTTTGCATTTCGAACACTGTCATTCCATCCGGGTCAGGAAAATCCGGAACCGCCGACGTTGACGCCACCGGCTCCCGACGCCTTCTTGCCGCCACGCCCCCCGTCACCACCGTAGCTTCCCGCCGGACTACCAGCTTCACATGTCTCCCACTTTTCCTCGTCACTTTCTTGACCACACCAGAAGAAACCTTCTTGCGAGCTGGCTTAGAGCCTTTCTTCACTTCCTTTGGCGGCATAGCGACCACCGGTAACACTATCAACCAACGGAGCACAGCTGAAGCGACTAGCAGGAACGGGATCACACGGAAGAGTGAAGTAAAACTGAGTGTCAGGTAAGAAAGCAGTGCAGTCGAGAAAATAGTGCGTGAAAGTAGTGCCAGTGTTCCCGCGTCCAAATTATCCATGTTGACTCGCCAACATGCGTAATGCTACATTGAGGTCCCCTGAATTTTAACCATACCCGATTGTTTAACTGAGATAGGGTATCAACGTTGTTCGACCCTTTTAGTCACAGCCTGACGTCAGCATTCTACATCCCAGATTAAGGTCATGCAGAAGTCATACAGAATAGCTGTTTACAAAACGTGTAAGCTATTCAATTTCATCATCATCGTCATGCTGTCAGTCGCGATACAACAAAGACTGCTTTCATTACTTGACTGCCACTCTCCATTTAGCTCTCTGCTGTGAGAATTGCGTCCATGAGTCTCTTTTTCATGAAAGCTGCCTGCAAAAGTGTTGAAGTGCTGCTGGCTTTTGCAAGTTACCAGCGGCACTCTCTCGAGGGAGCAAATAGAGGTTTCACACCAGCAAGATCATGTCAAGACAGGCGCAAAACTATTTGTCCCTGCATGCAATGTCATACTCAATCATATAATCTAGCTTTTTCTGTAGAAACAAGATAGCGAGTAAATAACTATTTAAGTTGAACTATTTAATTACTTTTTCCATTAGTTCCCTTATCTATATTTCCAGAGTACTATATCCAAGTTAAGGAACTTAGAGAAACACATTCACTTAAAATAAATCTATGTTCATTAAGCTGCCTGTATTTAGCAGACGACAAGCAACCATTGCTTTGGCATTGGGAGAAAAGAAACCCACTATATATTCTATTGAATAGATCACTCCCTAAAGATGTTTCAATGAGTGTGATGAAAGCATCAACCTTTTAAAAATGAAAACGCTTAACTACATTTAATTCTATATATCCAACTTCGGAATTTGTGCACTCATTAAGCGTGTATCCCTGCTTAGAAGGGAATATGAAGTTAATTTAATAGCACTTGGCACTGTTGGAAGTCTATGCTGTCGTCTGGTATTTTGATGTGCGCGCCAACATTAATTTGACATGTTTTTAACTTCAACTGTCTCCAAAGGTAGCCATTTATAATAAAAGCTACAAAGGAAAAAGTAAATCCCAGCGATCAATCTAATATATATATATAATTTTTTTATTTTTATTGAGGCTGTATTTATACTGTCCATAGCATATAAGCCTGGGTATTCAGGCTTGTTTTCAATGCTGGCCAGTTGTAGTGTTGGTGTTATCTTACCACACAGTAGCTGCTGATAATTTATTTGATTGCCTGCATTTCAGTAGCAGATAGATAATTAGTTGGTATGGTTAGTAGCCTATGTTAGGTTTTTTTGATTTTTTGATATTTGCCTCAAAATATGGCGGAAACTCAAAGGCATTGGACTAGGCAACTTAAAAGTGATGCGAGGACCATGTTTAAAGTATGCATCAACTTATGTTGAATACATCTAACAACAAGCTAACATTCCATACACACTATTCATACACACTGTCCAATAAGCACACAGTATCAAATGACTGTCTGTCAATGGCGATAATTCAGGGTGTATCATTTCGTAGGCGACTAACTGTGAATAAAATTGAATTAATTAAATGTACATATCAGAATGAATTGGTTGATTGTTGGGAGTTTTACGTCCTGACAACATCTAGGGTCACATCATGGCAGGTACCGATTTGCGACAGTTTGGACTCATGGCAACTTTATAGTGTTGCCCCACTGGGAAATCAGACGGCCAGCACCATGCCCCGATATCCCACCCAGTCACATTATCCTGCAGTTCATATCAGGATGTTTCCTATACAAATGTGTGTCAGTAGTGCAAACAAAGTAGTATAAGTAGGTAATGTGCACCACTTTATACGCGGTGTGTATTTTAAGCACGCCACCTATCGCATATATGGTGCATATGAAATGGTTGATGTTGGGTTGTTTAACGATCCTCTATCACAAAAAGTAAGATTCAGCTATTGAGAGCCATACAGTAGTTAAACACATAACAAACTATTTAATTAAGAAAACTGTGTAAACAGGTGAGTTTTACTTCAAGTAGACAGCAATGTACAACAAACAAAATAGCATAGCAATATGGTAAACAATCAAAAGAGCTGTATAAGGAGTAAAGCAACAGTAAGATCAAATACAGTAAATTAATTATGGAAAATGAATTTACGGTAAAAATCTGTCTCTTTTAAAACATTTACCATGAGTCGTGGATGGAATTGAAATGAATCCATCACACCCTCATTGTCAAACACACCATCTCTAACTGGCTGTAGGTGAGGACATCTCACCAAAATATGACACACGATCAATCGATGCTGACAGTGCTCAAACCAAGGCGGAGGATCCCCCACCAAAATATACCCGTGGGTCAAAAATGTATGATCAATGCAGGAACAACAAAGGAAAACCTCATCCCATCTCGACCTTCTGTAGGAGGACTGCCAATCTCATAAGATTGGCTTCACTGATCAAAGTTTGTTCACTCCTGCTCGTGCATTGTTCCATTCATTCTGCCAGCTAGGCATGATGTATCTATCAATATAACAATTTAGCCTCAGGATGTGGGATACCCAGATTCTCATAAGGTGTAATGCTCGCACGTCGGATATGCATATCGCAAAGCATGCATATGGAATGTGAGAATTAGACGTTGGATAGATATGTAGCTATTTCTACACTTGACCTTTTATAGTGCAGTTGTGGTGCTTTGCAGTCTGCATATGATTCACATTCGTGTGCTTCTTTTTCTGCCTATGGAATGTTACCTTTATAACACACTGTATACTAAGTACATATCATTCACATTCGTGTGTTTCTTTCTCTGCCAATGGAATGTTACCTTTATAACAGACTGTGTACTATGTACATATTATTCACATTCGTGTGTTTCTTTTTCTGCCAATGGAATGTTACCTTTATAACAGACTGTGTACTATGTCCATATTATTCACATTTGTGTGTTTCTTTTTCTGCCTATGGAATATTACCTTTATAACATACTGTGTGCTATTTATATGTTATTCACATTTGTGTGTTTCTTTTTCTGCCAATAGAATGTCACCTTTATAACAAAGTGTGTGTACTATGTCCATATCATTCACATTCGTCTTCTACTTTTTTTCTCTGCCCATGGAATTCCACCTTTATAGTAAAACTACCTTTGTGTATGCTATGTACGCATTCATTGTGCACATTTCTTTTTCCATCCATGGAATGCTACCTTTATAGCTGAGTTACATATGTGTTCACTATGGGCAGATCCTGTCTGGAACTCTGGCAGAGTGATGGACATCTCGCCATCAACATCAACGTCACCCGATCCCCCTGTTGGAACTATGCACAGGCACAGGGAAAGATTGATGTCTGCAGATGAAACATCAACTCTAATAACCTAACAGGCTGCAGTGATTACACCCATTTCACATACTCAAGGTCACAGTCAAATTTCACGTGACTTACACAACCATGCCCATTCCGCTATCCTGCCCCACAGTGGCCAAACATATGTAATGACCATGGCTCACTATTAGGTAATTATTATTCAATGGAGCCATTACCACTGTATTACACAAACCACCCTTATTACAATTAATAAGTAGGGTTTCATAGCTCTTCCCGCAGCCTAGCCCCGTATTGACTAGGTACCCCCCCCCCCCCCCCCCCCCCCCCCCCCCCCCACACCCACACACACACACACACAGGCTGTTCCATTTAAGAGTTATACGCCCTGAGCGATCATACTATATATGCGCCTTCCACGCTTCTATAACTTGCAATTGTTCCATATAATTACTTGTAACAGGCAAGACACATCCTCCGGTGTGGCTGATACTGGTCAACATCCGGTGGATGTGAGGTGGACCAAAGGTGGCGCCACCAGTGCAGTGCAGAGTATTACAATATAATAATAATTTCCTTCTGCATTTTTATACCGACCCACCCACGGGGAGGCTAATGACTAACACGTGTACATCATATATATACATACAGATAAACAATATATCCATAAACAATACCCACAGAGGATTTTGTCAAAATCCAGAAACCGGAAACGGAAATAGGCCTCTATGGGCGCCGCCATTTGTAAACTAGTGTTGAATAACAAAAATCCAGCAAATGGAAACGGAAATCGCTTGTCAAACTTCGGTCCGCAGCAATCAGGGTCGACGACAGCTATTGGTTAATACTATATCAAAACAAATGCCCACTGCCATAGACTTTGCTGATACGTGCAGTTCAAAACTTAGTTTATTCAAAATTAAAAGAAATATATAACAATTTGGCATAAACATGGATGCACAATTGAAATATTAATAGTTTACTCCACGGAAACGACGGCCGTATTCAGGTTACCTGAGTTGATAGAATTTCAAATCGAACACCGCGAGTGGAGTAAAACGAAAATCATAAAATACTTTGCTGTAGTTATATCGGTGGGTCGGTCCTAAGCATTGCTTATTCATATTACTTGCATATGTTATACATCACATAAACTCTGGGTACGGACACACACAAATAACTCAAGCCGAGACTGGGTTGAGAGCCTTTTAATCTGTCTCAAAGGATTATATGTCTCCACGGACACATACAACAGCAGGCAGTTCGGACAGGGAGTGCGGCAGGAGTAAACTGAATAGTTGAACGCAGCCCCGCATGTGGCGCCACTGTCTATATAACATAGTATTATAGCGCTAAGCCACAGCTAACCTAGAATTACAAATAAATAAATGATTTAATAAAAACATGCAATACCCCTAATTCAGCCTCCACCTCTTTATATCCGCATACAATATTATACAATATATATATATATATATTGTATAATATTGTATATATATATAGGGATTATCTGCACCTAGAATCTTTGTTTGTTGGGGATTTATGTAGGGTCATATAAGATCGGGTACCGACTTATGACAGTCCGCATGCATTGCAACTTTATAGTGCTGTTCCTCTGGGAGACCAGGCTACTGGCACCATGGCCCAATATCCCACACAGTCACAATGTCCTGACACTGCGCTAACCAGTCCTTGCTCTATCCTATTAATGCCAAGTGCCGGGTCAGGTAGTGACAAGTATCAATTTTATAAGTCGCTGGTTTGACTCGGCCGGGTTTTCAAACTTCCGACCTTCCAGATTGGAAACCTGCACTCCTACCAAGTGCATCATCACCCTTTTCCTGCTCATCTAATTTCATCTGCTTTCCATTCCTTAATCAGTCATGACAAGAAAACCAACTCTTTTTTTGCCAAAGTGTCGCCTGTAACATGTTATGGCCGGAAGACCAGTATTTTGGCGCTGATAAAAGGCACATTATGACAATTAAAATCATTTATTGCGGGGCACGCAGGTGGAAAGTGGACGTCAGACTCTTGAGAGCGTTCTGAAAGAAGCACAACGGGTAAGTGAATAGTTCACATGATATATGGTGAATATATCACGGGATGTACAATGGATATACCACGGTCTGGACAGTGAATATATCACGGGATGGACAGTGAATATACCACGGGATGTACAGTGGATATACAATGGGATGGAGAGTGAATATATCACGGGATGGACAATGAATATATCACGGGATGTACACTGAATATATCACGTGATGTACAATGGATATACAACGAGATGGAGAGTGAATATATCACGGGATGGAGAGTGAATATATCACGGGATGGACAGTGAATATATCACGTGATGTATAATGGATATACAACGGGATGGAGAGTGAATATATCACGGGATGGACAGTGAATATATCACGGGATGGAGAGTGAATATATGACGTGATGTACAATGGATATAAAACGGGATGGAGAGTGAATATATCACGGGATGTACAATGAATATATCATGGGATGGACAGTGACTATATCACGGGGTGTAGAGTGGATATACAACGGGTTGGACAGTGAATATATCACTGGATGGACAGTGAATATATCATGGGATGGACAGTGAATATATCACTGGATGTACAGTCAATAGATCACATGGAGTATAGTGGTACATGGTGAATAGGTCATGTAGTGCACGTTGAATAGATCAAATGGTGCATGGTCACTAGATCATGTGATGCATGGGGAATAGATCACGTGATGCATAGTGAATAGATCAGGTGGTGCAGGGTCACTATATGTTGTGGTGCATGGGGAATAGATCAGGTGATGCAGAGTGAATAGATCAGGTGGTGCATGGTCACTAGATCACGTGGTACATGGGGAATATATCACGTGATGCAGAGTGAATAGATCAGGTGGTGCATGGGGAATAGATCACGTGATGCATAGTGAATAGATCAGGTGGTGCATGGTGCATACATCCAGTGGTGCACGTTGAATAGATTACCTGCTGCATGGTGCGTACATCATCTTTGTTGTTTGTTGTTGTTTTAAGTCCTGACAACATCTAAGGTCATATCAGGACGGGAACCGACTTGTGACAGTGCGCACTCATGGCAACTTTATAGTGCTGCCCCAATGGAAGACCAGGCTTCCATCACCATGACCTGATATCCCACTCAGTCACATTATCCTGACACTGAGCCAACCAGTCCTTGCCCTATCCTAATAATGCCAAGCGCCAGGCTAGGAAGTGACAAGTATAAATTTTTAAGTCATTGGTTTGACTCGACCACGGTTCGAACCCACGACCCCACGATCTACCAACAGGGGAGACGGACGCTCTAACTCATTGGGCCATCCCGTCTGGTGTGCGTACATCATGTGGCACGCATGCCTATGGTGCTGGCGGTGTTCACAAAGGCCCATTACTAGCTAACTTATCCCAACGCGGCAGATAAAAAGCAGTCAGTCGCCGGCCCCCGACATGACGCGGCGCACTGGTAATTACCATAGTTATAGAAGACATAAATGTCAGATCTCCGTACGGAAACATGGAATGACTTCCTTATGTAGGGCGCGTCTAATACGCGGCATTTTGCAATCAATTGATCTGAAGTGCACTTTACTATGCCAACTATCCCCGGCCACCAGCCGCCATATTGGATGCTTCCCTTCCCCCAGCAACTCTTCCCCCCCCCCCCCCCTCTCTTACTTTCTTTCTAATATTTGGAGTTTGGACTAAGTATTTTTTTCGTTCATTATCGATTATTATGCATTATACAATTATCTGACGCGATGCCCAAATGAGTTGAGCATCCGCCTCCCGTTCTGGTAGGTCGTGGGATTCAAACTCCTGGGTTCGAACCCTGATCGAGTCAAACCATTGACGTAAAAATTGATATTTGTTTCTACCTAGCCTGGCACTTGGCAATACTAGGATAGGGAAAGGAGCAGTGGAATGAAGAAGACCAAGTGTTCCCGATTGAAATTTCCCCTGCTTAATCAACTAATATACCAACAAAAATGCAAAAATTGATGCGTATTATTAAATATAATATTATACTATGTTCTTGATCTTGCTATTCCTCCCCTTAGAGGTGGAGTTGGAACAACCTGGAGATCAGGTATCTGTGCTATCAACTACCTAACCACGCACCCTGCTCCAATATTTCCGCCTGGGATTTTCTTTTAAATAAATTGTTGGTAGGCCTTTTTCTAATGAGCGGGATTGTTCGATTATTTCGAAAGCTGCTTACCTGTTGTCTTCTGCTTGGTTAATGTAACTTTGCATTAATTTAATCCGCAGTAGCCATAGCATTTTTTCCGATTATGTAATCTTCCCATGCAGTAGTTCAAGTCTTCGAATCCCAGCTGAGTCAAAACAATCGTATAAGTTTATACTTGTCACTACATATCATGGTGCTTGTTACTACCAGGATAAGGCAAGGAGCAGTGGAATGAGGAAGACTAATTGTCCACTCGTGAAATTTCCCCCGCTTAATCACTGAATGTAGCGACAACAAATGTAGCTAGTATTTTTCACATATTATGAAGAAAGTCTTCGTGTAATGAGGTTAGCGATCCAGCATCCAATTGCAGTGCCCCCGGTCTTGTTGTTTTGTGTTCAATCCCCGATTGAGTCAAATCCAAAACTTCCAAAAATGATTGTCATCGCCGCTTCATTCGACACCCGCTATCAATCATTGGTTGGCTCAGTGCGATGATAATGTGACAGACTGGGATATCGGGTCATAGTGCCAGCGGTACGGCTCTCAGTGAGGCAGCACTATTAAGTCACAGTGAGTATGCACTGCCAAAACCCATTACCCATCCTTGTAGGACCTCAGCTTTAAAGCCCAAAGAAACACTCTCACACAGGTACCATTCGAACTGCTGCGCATGCGCTGCCCTATGGCATCCGCAGAAAAGATGTGCAAGTAACCAGAGACAAGCCACTTAAACGCAGTTAGTCTAATGATACGGCCCCACTTGAATTTCCAGATGCATGCGATTAACGCTCCAGGCAATTAGTATTAATGCAAGCAGCCATTACAAATCTCCGGTGAATTCATCATCTATTCCCTAGCACTGATAATATTCAGTCGAACTTAATTGACTATTCATATTGTATAGATCTCATATTGTCAGCTGTTATTTAGAATTATGCAAAGGTGATGGTTTCTTGCTACTCATTGAGGAATTAATCTATTGATACTCAGGTGGACTTCTAATAGCCCTATTCTGTGAAGGGATGAATTGTATAGGACATTAGGTGTAATTATGTGTTCTTTTGGTTAATGATCAGTCATTGCTCTTCTCGCCATATCATGCTATAGTAAAACCTCTCTAAATCGACCGACCATGGGACCGACTTTAAATGGTCCATTATAGGGGGTGGTTGGATTAGGGAGTTTAAAAAAATCATTACAATGGCATTGTATGGGCGATCCTTTGGGACCTAAATAAAGCGAGTGGTATAAGGGAGTGGTCGGTCTGTGGAGGACGTCAGTTTTACTATATATTCATTCATATATATAATATACATGTAGTCTAAAAAAACAAAAGTTTGCTACAAAGATAGAAATAATAGTGCTGCCATTCAACAGAATTGTGAGATAATAGATCATGCATTTGATATTCTATCTGTCAGAGTTAGGGTAACTCTGTACTAATGCACACTGTGAATATGATTATGAAGTTGTTTTGTTAGTAGAATTGGATGCAGATTAAATCCTATATTTCGATAGAGATTTGATGGAAAATATAATATAGTGTTTGGTGTGGTTTCATAAATATTGAATTATTCAAATAGGGATTTTTTAAACTTCCTCCAAGAGGAGGGGGCTGAAGGTCCAAGTATCGCTCCACAGGAGCAACTTTTAAAGTCTATGCAGAGCGTGTCTTTCAATTTAAGCTTGTATGCTTTAAGGGAGAGTCAAATAGTTTCAAAGTCATTATGACTGGATGGAATGGCCAACGCAGTAAGAACCCTTGGTGGCTTCCTGTGTGGGAGGTCGTGGGTTCAAATGCAGGCCGAGTCAAACCAAATACAGTGCTTGGGGAAGGAACTCCTGCTGGAGAGCCAATCTAAGATTAATTAAAGTTGCATAGTCTGATGGTTTTGAATTTCTGAGATAAATATATTAGATCGATCACTAGTGTCTACTTTACATTAGTTCACAGTTACTTTTATTTTAAATGGTAAACTTTTGAGATATTTTGGGTGCAAACATGGAAAATTAGTTTTGGCAAGCTTGCCAAAACTCTGACACCATAGACTTCTGGGGCCGTATGTAGGAGTCAGTGTTAGCGAGGCAAAACGGTGTTTGGCGGGAATTCCGGTTTAGCGGCGAAAAAATGGTATGCACGAGTCAGTGTTAGGCCTAACACCAAAGGCTTAACCGGTGTTACCTTACCCCTAAAAAATATTAGGTTTAGCGAGTTTATTAGGCCCAAATCTATTCAATGCTGTCATATTTAACAGTATTACATATGCAATAAGTGAAATTTTATCAATTTAACCCTAAATTCGAAGCATTATTAAGGCTACCGCCGCATTGGCGCCGATATTAATACTTATATTTTCGAATCAACGAACGTAAAGTAAACAAATCACCGCCGTCGCGACCGCTGCGTCGACATTGACATCCATACTGGCCGACGTCTACGCATTGGCGTTAATGTATTAGCGATTTGTTTACTTTACGCTCATCGATTCGAAAATATAAATATTAATATCGCCGCCGTTACGGAGGCAGCGTTAATATTGCTTCGAATTTAGGGTTAATTTCCTCAAATTTCACTTATTGCGTATTTAATTCTGTTAAATATGATAGCATTTAATAGATATAAGCCTAAAATATGGGTACAGACACAGAGGGATTTCCCAAATCTATAAATAAATTCACGTTTAGCTATAATGAAAGTGTTACGCGCTCCTGCATACGATTTGACACAGGTCCGGACTTCGGTGATAGGTAAACGGTAACAGGCTCTAACACCAAACCCCGCTAACACTGACTCCTGCATACGGGCCCTGCAGTAACTGGTTCTGTTAAATTGACTCAGTATTGCCTTCTATGCAGAAACAAATGCTTAATAAGTGCATCAGTATCTAAGTTAGATATGTAAAATCAAATCTAGAAAATTGGTTTGTTTTGAAAATTTGATATTTCATCGGACTATGCAGCTTTAAAAAAATAAAAGAAATAAAAAGAAGAAAAGATGGCCACGAGACAAACTAAGTGGGCAGCAAAGGCTGCCGCTGCTGGTAGAGATAAGGCACACAGCGAGACCAGCTTCTGAGGGCTGCGATAGGCGTTGACCTTCTGTCACGTGACTGCAACACGGCGCCTAGTCCTAAATAAAAGCAGGTCAGTGTCGGTATGGGGCCTGGAATGTCTTGACAAGTCCGGAACTTCATTTGTCCCATTTGAAGGCCTTGAATTTAACTTATTTGGGTAATTAGTCTTGAAAAGCCTTGAGTTCCATTAAACTGCCCAAACTGATCGAAATTAGTCCGAAATTGCCATTCCAAATGGCGATTTCGGACTAAATCCAAAGGAAAATAGTCTCATATTCCTATCAAAAACAGCCTTGAAAAGCCTTGAAATAGCCTTGAATTCCATGTCTTCACTAATGTACGGACCCTGCCAGTTCAAGCTGTGCCGGTGACTGCTGATTGTCCTTTAATCTGAGTCTTGTGCCAGAATAACTGCCTTCTCCACAGTGTCGACACCTGGTGACGAAGGTAGTCAACGGTCAGACCTGCCTTCCCATATGATCGTTTGTTTGTTGGAGTTTTTCGTTCTAGCAACATCTAAGGTCACATCAGGACGGGTACCGACTTGTGACAGTGCGCACTCATGCTGACCTCCCCCGCTGGGAGAACAGACTGCCGGCACCATGACCTGATATCCCACTCAGTCACATTATCCTGGCGCTGAGCTAACCAGTCCTTGCCCTAGCCTAGTAATGGCAAGTGCTAGCCTAGGTAACGACAAGTATCAATTTTGTAAGTCAATGGTTTGACTCAACCGGAATTCGAACCGACCTTCCGCAAGGGAAGCCTGCGCTCTACCGATTCGGCCACTTCGGCTGGTGCCTACCCATGTAATATTAGCGTAATTTGCACAAAGGTTTAAGTCGGAGTACGCCAGTAAAGAAACTAAAACTTCTGTGGGCCAACAACAATTTTTGGAAGTACACAAATTTGTTGTTGGTATTTAGTTCGTTGAAGGTAAACATTTTTTTACTGGAGTTCCCAAATAGGAAATTAAGTGTAGGCAAGACCTGCCTATCCATACAATTTTCCATATTTTATACAAAGTTTTAAGCGGGAGTATGCCACCAGGCAAAATTAAAATTTTGTACGCCAACAAAATATGAAAGTACACATTATTTTTGGAAGGTTTCACACATTCTTTTTTTTCCCACTGGAGTACCCAAATAGAAAGTTTGTAGTAGGCAGGTCTGTTAAATGTGGTGGACCCAGTCTGTTTATTCTAATCGAAAAACATACATGTAGGCATATGTAATAGGTTGAATGGGCGGGCGGAGTGATTTCAAGTGGGTCAAAGCTGACGTCTGAGGCCCATTTGACATCACACCATCCACCAACAAGGACTATTATGTAACAGACACGTTTGTCTTTCGCACCATTTACCTTTTATTGCAGATTTCCATAGCTATTTTGCTATTCATTATAGCACTATATTCAAGTGACTTCATTTGGTACTAGTGCCATTCGGCCGAGACAAAAGGCCCCTCCGTATCTGATACGAAATACATGCATGGAACGGATTTCCACTATTCATTTTATTTCTTTCTATTTAGAGAGTGCTCCATTTAAACCCCAACAAGAGAAACTAGTACAAAATGCACCCTAAAACATACATATCAGGCACTCAAATTCAGCATGAATCAGTGAATGTAGCATAACATACCAAGAGTAGAGTACAATATACCCATTCTGGAATATAATACTACGATAGCAATATTAAATATGGATTCTATGCCGGATTTAGATGAAGTGAGGTCATAGACTATACCACTTGTAAGACCCCTCCCAAAGGTCTATGATAGTGTCAACAATATTATACACCTTGAGTAGAGCCCCTCTAGGTTATAAGGCATAGGCTTCATTCAGCCTGCAAAGGCTATATGTAACTCCTGCACTGAATGTCGTCTATGATGATCGCTTTTAAAAAATTTAAATTTTCTTTTATAAATCCGGGCGTCGGTATGTGAAGTTGGTGCAAGCGGTTTAACCTGGGGTCAAGGACGGCGTCTGACAACCTCACTATTCTGGCACTTGGTGTTGAGACAAAGTAGGCTGGATTACCATAGGTTGACTGTATATATGCAATATATACACTGGATGTAGTAAACACTGTTTGTCTAGCTAGCATATAACACTATGCTGGTGGTGAAAGGTAAAAGTGGATCGATTTGCTTCAACATCCAATTTAGGTTTGAGGTTAAAGTTGCATAGTCCGATGGTTTTGTGTTTCTGACATTTTATGAGATTAATTGATTGTTATAATCTACATTACATTAGTTTGAAGTAACTTTTAATTTAAATGGCTAACTTTTGAGATATTTGAAGTGAAAGTGGGCAAACATAACTTTGGCAAGCTTGCCAACACTCTGATACCATAGGCCTCTACAGTAGCAGGTTTGATTAAATTGCCTTAGTATTCCCTGCTATGTGGTGACAACTGTTTATTAAGTGCACTAGTATTTAAGTAAGATATATAGAATCAAATCTAGATAATTGTTCTGAAAATTGATGTTTTCATGGGACTATTCAGCTTTAAATATAAATGACATTACAGAGCCTTCTGCTTCTAGATCAACTGTGTCAGTTAACAACTGCGCAGCTCTTTATGTGAATTTGCTGCAAAGCTATTGTGAATTAAAATGTTTACTTCATGGATACGCATTTTCCACACAATCTAGCAGACCATAAATATCTTTCAAAACTAGCCTTGTTAACTTATTCTATAACATGACATATACGTGATTAAACAGATATTCTTTATGTGGAACATCCATATTGACTATTTCTGACGTTTGATATATGTGCATATGCTGCTGGAGCAGACTGGAAAATCACGGATTTGCATACAAGCGGTAACTAAGGTTGCAGTTACATCACTGAATCATTGTAGCCATTAACTTGCTTCCTAAAAATTGAGTTTTAGGTTATTTAATAAAGTCGGACTGATCTATTTGTACTAAACCAGAGCTTTGATTCAACCAGTCTGTATTTGTTGTGTCGCTTTTGTATTTGTGCAACTTTCAGCAGTACAGTGAATGAGGTTAAGAGCAGATAGCGAGAGGTGGGAGGTGGTGTCACCGTCGGAAATGAGGTTGAGTAGGCTGGAGTAATAGATGACTAGCCCCAGGCTCCATCAAATCCGGGTTATTATACTGGTATAATTCTTATACAGCAGATATAATTATATATATGGGTCAGGATCACTACATTTTACTAAGTTGCGTTGATTTTTTGGCCCTGCGGCAACAGTTCTACACTGCAGACAGTATGCATGACCTTTTTACTAAGGTAAAACAGGAAAACATTTTTATCCTTTTTGAGGGCAGCTGGACTGTACCACCTCATATAGTTTACTAAATAGATTCTATCAATTATTAATAAAACTTTTCTTTTTCTATGGGAATTTGTTTCCCTTGACCACAAATATATGATTGTGAGCTTTCTAATTTAATGAGTGTCTATTGGCACATAATTGATTGTCTGCTTTTACATGTAAAAGCGATGGTTTGAACAAAAAACAAACATTTCTCGCTGTGAATATGGCCTATGCTGCCGACACTGTGTAAAGCAACCACCAATCAATCAATCAATCAATCAATCAGGATCACGAAAAGAGGCCAATTGATGGAAGTTGTCGGCGTCGAGCATGGATGTCGGCGTCGATCGGTATAATTATAGTTTAGTATTGACAGAGATGTTGGAAAGTCCTTAAATTTATACTGAATGAATAGGTCGAGAAAATACAACAACCTTATTTGTTTCTAGGATAATTTAATATAAAACAAAGAAATGCATGAGACTTTAAGAATTGCGATGCCGACATCTGTTAAAGTTGTCGGCGTCAATCATTCGATGTCGGCGTCGATCGGTATAATTATAGTTTAGCATTGACAGAGATGTTGAAAAGTCCTTAAATTTATACTGAATGTATAGGTTGAGAAAATACAATAACCTTATTTGTTTCAAGGATAATTTAATATGAAACAAAGAAATGCACTACACTTTTAAGAATTGCGATGCCGACATCTTCACTTGACCTCCGATTGGCCCGTTTTTGTGAGGCTGACTCATTATATATATTATATATATACACATATATATACATATATATACATATATATATATATATATATATATATATATACATATGTAAACAGCGGTCCTAGATAAACAGAATATAACAACAACAAAAATAAGGTCTGATTGAGTTAGTTTATTCTCTAGCAAGGAATAAAGTTAAAAATCTGGCCATAAGGGACCACGGATACACGGGCCTGACCAATGGCCAGTGGCGCCGTGGCAAGGCATGGAACTACTTCCGTTCTTTCTAGGTCTTTGCCTGCAAATGCATCACACCGTGAACAGCTGTGGATGTTCTTGGTTCTAATGCCTCTGAAATTCAACGTAATACTCGAGTCAATGTCTTAAGGTCATATCTATGTCCTATATAAAATGCAATTTCTGTGTCTTTCTCTGTCCCTGTGTCCATCTATCTCTTCTGTCTCTGTCTGTGTCTCTCTGTCTCTATGTCTCTTTATGTCTATCTCTTTCTCTCTGTCGCTCTCTGTCTCACTCTGTCTCTCTTTGTCTCTCTGGCTCTCTCTGTCTCTATCAGTCTCTCTCTATCTCCCTCCCTCTCGCTTTCTGTATCTATTTCCAAGGTCATCCTGATGTAGCAGGTGTCCTGTCATGAGAGCGCTAGTAAAATGGGACAAAAGCAGTTTGCGCATTGACAAATTGCACTAATAGGGCTTGCCCGATGAAAGGCACTGCTGGAGGCAGAGTTTATACAGTGTCTAGCTATAGTCCCCACTGCCATGAATAATTGTGTCTAATTGAGGGAGGACGGGACAGTCATGTTCATTGAGGTGACACGTGATGCCAATTAGCGGTGGCCGAGACGTGGCACAGTGCACCAAACAGCTACATCCCACTACACTGAAAGGTCTGCGCTTCAAGCTGGAACTGCGGATATACCCACATTCTTGTGCTCAGTTATTAGCTTTGCGCTCCTCGAAACAGGTCATGTTATTTGCGGTATAATTATTTTTGCGAGTATGAATAACTGAAGTTTGCAGTTCATCATATTTCTCTGTGTTATCTATCCATATAAAACAACGGATAGTATGTCATCGCGCCCTCCTCTGTATTCACATAGATGACATGCCATTGCCACCCTGCTCTGTATTTACACAAATGGCATGTCATTGCCATCCTCCTCTGTGTCATCTTCACCCACCTCTCTATTCATATGGATGGCTTGCCATCTCCACCCTCCTTTTTATTCACACATATGTGTCATCTCCACCTCCTTCTTTTTAAAATTCTTTTCTTTAATTTCTTTGTTGTTACACATATGGCATATATCAGAACAAGATAGATTACAATGACCAACCTAATATCTCAGAAAATGACAAAACCTCAAAACCATCGGACTATTCAACTTTAAGCAGATATTGACTGGAAGACACTGCCTTTCTAAAATACACTATTAAAATACTTTAAAAAATCGATTTCCCTATAGCTTTGTACCCGTTTGAGATAATAAAGTGACCCCCCAGTCACTTCATTAGATACAATAAAGCAACTCCCTTCATCATATTGTGGCTGTAGGTATGGTTAAGGTATATGTTGACTCTTTTGTTATGTTAAAGACATGATATGTATAGCTACTCATTTTCATGTATTTTGATACATATTTGTCTATATTATACAAGATCCCATGTGGGGCAGCTCAACTCATTTGGCCATCCCGTCTGGTCGAGTCATGTAAGAGACGTACCCATTTTTGTACTTGTCGCGTCTGAGTTTGCTGGTGCTTGCCACTTGTAGGATGAGCCTGCTGGTGGTTGGCTGAGTGTCATAGTAAATGAGTCTGTGTGTGTGTTCACATTTTGTTGAAGGGATGTTGTTCCAGTAGGGCAGCATTATAAAGCTCAAGCATTGAAAATGTGAACAATTAGATATTTGTAGATATACGTGCAAAAATTAAATTAGCTGAATGTAGGGAATGTGTACAATTAACTGTGGGTAGAGAATGTCTACGATTAGAGGTATGTAGAGCACATGTACAATTAGCTGTGTAGAGAATGTGTACACTTATTTGTGTGGAGAATATGTACAATTAATTAGCTGTGTTTAGAGCATGTGTACAATTAGCTGTATGTAGAGAATGTTTAAAACTAGATGTGTGTAGAGAACGTGTATATTTAGCCGTGTGTAGAAAATGTGTATAATTAGCTGTATGTAGAGAGTGTGTGTAGAGAATGGGTATAATTAGCCATGTGTAGATAATGTGTAAAATTATATTTGTGTAGAGAATGTCTTTAGTAAATTAGCCGTGTTTAGAGCATGTGTACAATTAACTATCTGTGGATTATTCACGACGAACATGTGGTAAAATTAGGCATGTTGACGAGGCAACATGTTTAATTCACGCACGAGGTAAAAGGCTGACCTCCCACTGACCTACTTTATGCATAGCGACCCGGCCACTTCTCTCGCGGCTTTCATACTAGCAAGTCAAAATTCTTCCCTCCCACCCACCCTCTGTTGGTAGGGGTTAAGTGCTGTGGTTTTTTGTTTACCTTTCGTTATTGTTTGTTATTGATTCTTGATTGTTCATATGATATCTCGCTCCAGGTACCAGACCGCTATTCCGCATGAACATTAAACGGGGCCACATTAGACCTCATGAACATTGCCTGATCATAAGGTGCCAGCCGCCTTCAGGTCTCCACGCGCGAGACCTTGACTTCGGAGCCAGCCTCCTGTTCACCCCAGTGGCATGTTACTTATTTGATTTGTGAAACAATTAAAATTGATTGTCTAACCTGAAGTCCTGTCCTTTGTCCGAGTGTCGTGAATTAGCATTTATTCAGATCAGAACAGTTTGACAGTTTAATCAGGCAGGTGACAGTTTAATCAGGCGAATGGACCACTCAGAAATCTCAACCCTCACGATCTAATGTCTTTTTGTAGTTGAGGGGTGGGCGGCGGCAAAATATGGTTAGCTTGACTTTGCGGGTTTCTGTCCAAGCAGTGACTGAGAGATCGGTGCCGGGTTGTGACATCAGTGCTGAGAGGACCAAACCCCCTAGGGGTGACAATTTAATTTTGTATGATGCAAAGTCAAGCTAATAGGTAGTGGCAGTGGACGGGTAGGAGGCCCTGGAGTAGGTTAACGATCAACGCTGGGCGGCGACACTTGTACTGAGTTAGTTAGTTATTCCGTAAGCCGGCAGATGGCGTGGCAGTGTCCATCGGGAGGAGCATAAAGCGTCTACAACCCCACGTCCCACCATGAATTAACCATATTAGCGCTAACACGGACAATTCACGACGAGACAGGTGAATAAATGCAGATTAGAACAGTCTGACAGTTTAATCAGGCAGATGACAGTTTAATCAGATGAATGGACCACTCGGCAATCTCAACTAAATAAGGTAGAGAGTGCCCGAGTGGGTGCCGACAAGAGCTGTGTGTAGAGAATGTGTAGAACTACCTTTGTGTATAGAATGTATGCAATTAGGCATGCATAAGTAATCTGTACACTTAGCCGTGAGTAGATAATGTGTACTATTACTATTAGTAGTCATGTGTAGAGAATTTGTACAATTAGCTGTGTAGAGAATGTGGACAATTAGCTTTGTGTACAGAAAGTGTACAATTAGTCATGTGTAGAATATGCATAGAATTAGCAATCTGCTGAACTACTGATGAATTTTCAGATGTTCTGCAGGTACCCTAATCTTCAACGTGAATACAACATATGTCCATAACAGACTCAGGGACATCGATTTTGGAATCAAACAGAGTCACCTCTGTTCATACATACTCACACACACAAAACACCACCACAAAATGCAACAAATCCGCACCAGTGGTAGTTTAAAACCGAGTGCATGAGGAGATCGATCACCCCACACCGGGTTCACTCCATGCATAATGGACGCCCCTTGTGCTTGGGATAACACCAACACCTGAAGCCATCTATTGTGGCCGTCCATTAAGGCCTGCTTCATCCTCGCTGATTGTGTGTTGCCTGTAGCGGGGCATGTTCACCATGCAAACATCAGAGATAAAAGCTACTCAGGCCGCGTATCGGGTCCTGCGGCCGAATCGTTAGAGCATGGGGCTCGTGTTTGGGAGATCGGCAATTCAGTTCCCGGTCACGTCAAATGAATGACTTATAACATTGATACTTGTCGCTTCCTAGCTATTAGGATAAGGAAAGGACTGGTTGGCTCAGTGTCAGGATAATGGGACTGAGTGGGATATCAGGCCGTGGTACCAGTCACCTGCTCTCTCAGTGGGGCAGCACTATAAAGTTGCCATGAGTGTGCACTGTCACAAGTTGGTACCCGTCTTAATATGACCTTAGATGATCTCAAACTCCAACAACCAACCAACCACTCATGCCACGGAAGATAACAATTCTCATCCTACAATACAAGTAAATGGCGGACAGCCGGCTATTTCACCATCAACCCTGAACACAGCCATTTGTGGTGCCATATGTGTGAGCGGTCATTGTCTCCTAAGACCCCAGTCACACTACAGCTTGCGACCACTTTGCGACCACCTTAGACCAAAGAACCGACACTGACCTGTGACGTCCTTGCTACCAAATCAATGGTTGCTGATGCCTGGGCGTCACTGGTGAGTGTGGTGTGGTTTCTTTGGTCTAAGGTGCTCGCAAAGTGGTCGCAAGCTGTAGTGTGACTGGGGTATAACACTACATGTACCGTTTAACTGGTGCTACTTTCAATTTAGGCCTGTTGGGGATAAGAAACAATAACAGAAATGGAGATAAAAGTAGTCATCCTCTCCTTTCAATTAAACTTTTCAAGCCATAATACATTATTACGAATTAGATATTTTGAAGTAATGATAACCATAATATTAAATGTTGTGCGGTAAATACTTAACATCACCTTTCCATCATTAAGCTTACCTGACGCATGACCTATCGCGGAGGGCTAAAGCTGCATAGTGCGATAAAAGCATCAAATTTAGAAAACTAAAACAATTATCTAGATTTGATTCTACATATCTAACTTAGATACTGATGCACTTATTAAGCATTGTGTTCAAACTAGAAGGGAATACTGAGTTCAATTGAATTGAATCTGTTACTGCTGAAGCCTAGGGTGTCAGTGCTTTGGCGTGCTTACCAAAATTAATTCAGTAGGTTTGCACAATTTAATAGAATCTGCTACTTCTGAAGTCTAGGGTGTCAGAATTTTAGCGTGCTTGCCAAAATTAATTTGGCTTGTTTGCACTTCAAATATCTCAAATATCTCAAATATCTCCATCTACAAATGAAAATTGCTTAAAACTAAAGTAAGGTAGATTATAACTATCAACCTAATATATATCTCTCAGAAAATGACAGAAACTCAAAACCATCGGACTATGCAACTTTAATATCAAACTAGACTTGACTGCTAGGTGGCTTCATCTCTAGTTTGATATGACCCTAAAAGGTGCGCCCTGTAACCCTAACCATGGAAAGATGGATGACAGGTGCCCCTGGTTATTGTCACATTAGAAAGATGAAGCTTTCGCTGTTGGTCTGCGCATGTGCTGAGATCCTTACATCCAGTTACGCAATTATAACATGCATTTCTTCCACGCATATTCCGTATTGCATAAAATATGCATATTCGAGAAAGAAGCAACTCTGTTGCACTACTAAGAATAGCCATAGCGTACTCAATCTATTATCCCTGGTTAGGTTAGTGTCAGTCTACTAGGTTGGAACTGAAACAGTCCATTGTGTGATGTGACAGAGGGAAAGGGTACGTGAAATTACATAGGATATAAGGTAGTTTTTAACTTTGAATTCTATTTTACCATGACATGTGGTAGGGTGTTTTCGGTTTCCATCTTTTTGCCTAGACACCCGACAACGTCTCCCTAAACTAATAATAAGTAACTAGCAAGTATCTAAACAATTTGACACTTTAACAATAACATCTAAATAAACAACATTTGTTTGTTGGTGTTTTACGTCCTAGCAACATCTAAGGTCATATCAGGACGTGACCTGATTTGTGACAGTGCACACTCATATTGACTTTATAGTGCTGTCCCACTGGGAAATCAGGGCGCCAGCACCATGACCTGATATCCCAGTCAGTCACATTATCCTGACATTGAGGGAACCAGTCCTTGCCCTGTCCTAGTAATGCCGAGTGCCAGGCTAGGAAGTGCCAAGTATCAATTTTTAAGTCATTGGTTTGACTCGACCAGGGTTCGAATGCACGATCTCATGGGTTCGGATCCTCCGATTTCCCGAAACAGGGGACGAATGCTCAACTCATTCGGCCACCCCGTCTGGTCGAAATAAACAACAGGTTAGGGAATTACATGGGCGGCATTACAGATACGTCACAGAAATGATTTCTAATAAACATACAAGAGGTACATACATTATGGGATCCTAGAAATATATAAGAATATATTCACATAAATAGTAAACGATGCATAATACATGAGTATTTAAGACACAAGAGCCCTGGTCCCTGACAATTGAAGGGAGTTGAGATTGGTGTAATGGTTCAGATGCGATGGGATGCTCAGTAGGAATAGTCAAAGGGCTTCAATTTACTGCACACAAAAGTGGGCTCTGTTATGCTCCGTTTGTTGAATTCTAATACATTGCCAGCGTACATTATTACATTGCTGGCTTACTCTATTATATTACCAGTTTTCTATATTACATGGTCGATTTACTATATTACATTACCAGATTACTCAATAACTTACTCAATTACAGTGCAGACTTAATCTCTTACATTGCTGGCTTACCCGGCAATGTAATAACTAATATTGTAACTCGATCATGATAACAGAAAATAAGTAATCTTGTGTTGGCCATGCAATTACCCCGTTAAAGATCTAGTAACGTATTTTTAGCATGTGTTCCTGATATGGGCATTTGGTATATCTGAATGACAGAGCAACCTTAGAAAGTACCATAAGAGCTCGAACATAGTAGTTTGGGAGTGAGCTGCTCATTAGAGGTTGATCACCTAATGACTATTATTAGTAGTTCTGTAGCGTCACACAAGGAATATATGGGTGAACTTACAGAGGATCTGACTATGAGGCATGTTTAGACACCTTGGCAGTTAGTTTGAGTGATAATAGGGTTTAAATTACTTTCCACGTCGCTAATATTAGGTGTGCGTAGAGAATGCGTACGCATATCAATCTGCTGAACTACTGGTAAATATTCAGATATTCATTAGTGGACAGTCATTAGGACGGAATAACACTCACAACCACATCTTGACCACAGAGTCCTTCGGACCATGGCTGGACCATGAATAACTCCCAGAGAACACATTGTTTTAAGCTATACAAATCTTGACTGGTCATGCTCGATTGTAATAATTGTGACTAAGTTGTTGGTTGGTTGGCAACATCTAAGGTCATATCAGGATGGGTACCAACTTGTGGCAGTGCGCACCCATGGTGACTTTATAGTGCTGACCAACTGGGAGATCAGGCCACCAGCACCATGACCTGATATCCCACTCAGTCACATTATCCTGACACTGATCCAACCCATCCTTGCCCTATCCTAATAATGGCGAGTGCCTGGCTAGGAAGCGACACACATATTTCAAAGTCATTAGGTTGACTCAAGCAGGGTTCAAGATCCCATGATCTACAACAATGGGAGATGGACGCTCAATTTATTCGGCCATCCCGTCTGGGTCATTTTTGACTGAGTAAAGTAGGTTCGATCATGTTACAGGCCCTTTAAGGCTTGTGATTTTGGCGCTGCCCCCTACCAACCTGCCGACTTAATGCGCATGTCACGAATGCACACATTGATTGAGTGTATATCATGGGGGCGAGGTGCTGCCAGGCAGCTATTGCTCATCCATTACTCCCCCGAAAGAGGCCCTGATGGGGGCAGCACGTGGTAGGGCGCCACCTACCGGGCTGTCAGCAGCTGGTGTCAGCTGTCAGTGCCATCGTCACCAGCTGTCATATGATGTGAGCAACTGTCCACGCACAGTTGCCAATAGCTGCCACTACTATCAAGGGCTGTCAGCAGCTGGTGTCAGCTGTCAGTGCCCCTGTCAGCGACTGTCAAACGCTATCAGCAACAGTCCATCCACAGTTGTCAATGGCTGTCCTTACTGTCAACGGTCGTCAGCAGCTGGTACCAGCTGTCAGTACAATCTTATTGGGAATTTGTCAGAAGTTTTCAGTAACTGTTAGCAGCTGTTGCTAGCTATCAATGGGATTATGCAGCTGTCATTAGATGTCTGTCACTGTCAACAAATGTGAGGTTCTGTTGACACCTGTCAGTAGACGATTTCAAATGCTGTCATCACATAACATTAACGCCAAATAAAAGGTCGCAGTGAATTCTTACTGAAATCATCCCATCCTGATATGACCATAGGTGTTGCCAGGACGTAAAACTCCAACAACCAACCAACTAGAATCCTTTACAGATATCAATGTCTGTAGGACAGCAGTGTGTGTCACCTCTGATACTACCATGGTTTGGAACATGATTTGTGGCTAAGCGAACACCAATGCTGGTATCGTGGAAGTGACATATTGCAGAACCACATTCGCTGCGCTGCGTTCTTTCTCAGCCTCTGCATTCATCTCCCAAGAAGCCCCCCGTGGAGTGAAACTGATTTGCGTCGTCTGAAAGTCGCCTCGGGGCTGCGTCGCACAGCCCCAGATACAGCCTACCTCAGGTGAGCTGCTCGCTGGCCATTAAGGGCCGCTGGGGGGGAGCTGATCCGATTCGCAGCATTTCTGATGATGGGAAAATCCCACCAGAAATATCACTCTTAAGGAGTGTTCGCGTCAGAGGGTGGTAGTCTGCTCTGACGTCACATGCAAGGAACCAAACTACAGGAAATAGGTTGTATCATGGAACCTTGAGAGAATAAGGCTTAAAATACTCCCCCCGGAATGGCAGAAGTGTGGGTTCGATACCCACTCTAGGCAGCGTGTCCCTTTGTGTGCATCACCCACAGCGATTCGGGGAGGAAAAGGCAACATACGTGAGGAATTGGTTGAACATTAATTTATTGAAGGTAAGCTTTACCAGATGTTTAAAGCTGCATAATCTGATGAAAGCATCACAAGTTTAAAACCACAACA
The DNA here is from genome assembly GCA_030323885.1 of Branchipolynoe longqiensis. Taxonomy (NCBI): domain Eukaryota; kingdom Metazoa; phylum Annelida; class Polychaeta; order Phyllodocida; family Polynoidae; genus Branchipolynoe; species Branchipolynoe longqiensis. Next base: position 29,463,226 of record CM059189.1, read on the forward strand.
GTTATCTAGATTTTATTTTATATATCTAACTTAGATACTGGTGCACTTATCAAACATTTGTTGCCACATATAAGGGAATATTGGAGCAATTTAACAGAATCTATTACTGTTGAAGTCTATGATGTCAGAGCTTTGGCATGCTTGCCAGCATTAATTGTGCATGCTTGCACTTCAACTATCTAAAAAGTTTGCCATTTAAAATAAAAGTTACTTCAAACTAAAGTAAGGTAGATTATAATTATCAACCTAACATATTTATCTCAGAAAATGACAGAAACTCAAAAGCATCGGCCTATGAAACTTTAATAAATGTCAAGGAAGTTGTATATGTATGAAGAGAGCTCGGGAGAAAGTTACCCGGTGAAAAGAATTGCAGAAAACTGGACACGCTGGCCGAATCGATTGGGAATTCAAATCATGGTTGAATCACACCAATTGTTATGTATGTACCGAGGCACGGTGGGTCGGGAACCAGCCCACCGGGACCAGTGTCACATGCAACTAGCGTAGACTGGCGCGAAGCATAATAAACCATTCCGTAACTAGACGTCAGCAAGTTCAGTCGTTCCTGAGTTCTAACTTTACATGGAGTCAGAGGCAGAACCTTGGACAGAAATTTCTCTCTCCAGCCTGAAGCCACCTGGGACATTAAACTTGGAAGAAAATCTAGCAGCCAACTAGAAGGCATGATGGATACACATATTCAACATTTATGCCATGGCAGCGGGCGTGCTGAGTCGAAGCGAACAGGTTCAGTGCTGCGTATTCCTACATGTTGCCGGCGCAGAGTCACAGAAGCTGCTATCTATGAGATTCACTGCAGCAGAGACAGACAAAGTCAGACCACTGAAGGAGGCTTTCCATGTGTATTGTGAGGGAAAGACAAATATCAGGTGACTATATACAAGATTAACACATATAATCAAGGGCAAGAGAACATGGACGCCTACATACATGAATTGCAGCACCGTATTGGTCATTGCGAATACGGTGTGATTGAGGATTCGCTTATGCGGGATAGATTGGTGAGTGGTATTAAGTGTAATACCCTCAGGGACCGTCTGTTGCAGACGCCCAAATTGACATTGAACCTCTGTGAGGAGATGTGTAGGATGAGCGAGCATTGGGCGAAACAGCTCACTGCCGACAGCAGTTCTGAATTCACATTGGATCCCATCCAATGCTATGCACTAGCATGACAAGCACCACAAGCAGCAGGAATGCAAAAGCAGCAGCAGTTCCAGTGGGCTCCAGGCAAGTTTTCTTGGGATCAGCTGAACCAAACCGCTGGCACAGAAGCAGAGTGTGGTTGGTTCGGTTATTCTCATCACCGGGACTGTGATGCCTGTCCGGCCAAAGGCAAAGCATGTGCGGTGTGTAAGAAGATCAGTCACTTTGCGAAAGTGTGTTGGGGAAAGACGGCAGCTGTGAACGAGAAACTGTTGATGACAACAATGATGCAGAGGAGTGGCAGGATGAGGAGGAGGACCTGTTAATTGGTGCTATTTCATCCGAAAATGGTGAAAACAATGATTTGTGGTTCGCAGACATTCCGATTGGAACAGTCGATGTAAATTTCAAGCTGGACACAGATTCAGAGGCGAACATCATTCCCATGGATGTGTTCAAGAAACTACACAATGCAGAACTGACTAGGCCCAGATGTCAGTTAGTCACATACTCAGGGCAGAGGATCAACCCGTGAGGTGAGACTGTGCTGAGTGTTTGGGATCAACATCTGCATTTTCAAGTCATCGAGACGGGATGCCCTATCCTCGTGAAGGATGCGTGCATGTGTCTGCGCATCTTGTGATGCATTGACAGTGTCTGATAGGAAGGTGACAAAGACAGCAGTGAAGCAGAACAAATGGTAATGACATTTAATGATGTGTTCATGGGGCTAGATACCATTAAGGTAGAAGATAAGATCAAGAGAGACGAGTCTATTCAGCTGGTGATTGATCCTCCTAGGAGAATTCCCCATGCTATTGAGAGTAAAGTACATGCAGAATTAGCTAGGATGCTTGAGCTGGGAGTTCTAGTAGAAGAAACTGAACCAACACCATGGGTTAATTCTAAAACAATTTGAAAGAAACGGGATAAAATCCGGGTTTGTTTGGATCCTACGAAGCTAAATAAGGCTATAAAGTCGGGGCCTTATCCCAGTCGAACGATAGGGGAAGTAGTATCAAAATTAGGGGGATCTAAATTCTTTTCGGTAGTAGATGCGAAGAGTGGTTACTGGCAGATTCAACTTGACACTGAAAGCTCAAAGCTATGCACATTCAATACCCCATGGGGAAGGTTCAAGTACACAAGGTTGCTATTCGGAATCAAAACAGCAGGTGATATATTCATCTATGAGATGAACTGCATCCTCCACAGTTTAAAAGCTGTTAACATCATACCTGATGACATTCTGGTCTATGGAAATTCATTGCATGAGCATGAGCATCTCAGGGCTGTCCTTGAGCAAGCCTGAAAAGTAAATCTAAGACTACATCCTGCCAACTCTCGCATATGTAAAACTAAGGTAGAGTATGTTGGCCATATTATCTCTGAGAAAGCAATGAGAGAGTCCAAGCAATCACTGACATGCCCACCCCCACTAACAAACAATCAGTGCAATGGTTTTTAGGCATGATTGCATATGTTGCTAAATTCCTTCCGAATCTAGCGGAAATAACAAAGCCATTACGCATTCTCACTAACAAAGACACAGCATGGCATTGGGATGCAGAACAACAGAAAGCTTTTGATAAACTAAAACACATGGTAATGCATGCGCCTGGGCTCCATTTCTATGATGTAAATGAAGAAATCACCCTTCAGGTAGATGCTTCCAAATCTGGGCTTGGGGCGGCTTTGTTACAGGAAGGCCATCCAATTGCAATGGCCGCGAAGGCTCTCGATGACACTCAGAGCAGTTATGCTGTAATCGAGAAGGAGTTGCTGGCAATTCACTTCGGGTGTAAGAAATTTCACAATTACATATTTGGAAAAAAAGTGCACATAGAAATGGATCACAAACCAGTAGTAGCTATTCTAAATAAGCCGCTTCATCAGCTGTCTGCACGAATGCAGCCCATGCAAATGCGTTTACAAAACTATGATCTAGAACTAGTCCATATAAAAGGTTGTAACATGTTCATTGCAGATGCACCCTCGAGAGATCACAGCACCACAACCCAGCCAAATGAACTGTTTGACAGGGAAATCAGCGTTGCTGCAGTAGAAATGCTTCAGGACTGTCTTAAAAATATTGCCACCAAAACACAAAATGACACAGTTCTGAAAGAAGTGGTACCATTGGTTGAGAACGGGTGGCCGGAAGACAAGAAACAAATACCCAAATGCGCGACACCGTTCCACACATTTCAACACAAAATAACAAAACAAAACAATGTACCACTGAAGGGCACCAGAATTATAATACTGAAACAATTACAAAAAAAGAATATTGACAAAGTTACATGGAATGCATCAGGGAATAATAAAGAGTAAAAGATTGGCTAGAGAGCACGTTTTCTGGCCGGGGATGCAAACTCAGCTAGAAGACATAATTTCAAGGTGCAGTTTATGTCAACAATACCGTAACAAGCAATACAGCAAACTGCTAAAATCACACAAAATCCCATGCATCCCATTCAGTAAAATAGGTGCCGACCTGTTTCAAATAGGGACCGAATATTATTTGCTTTTGGTTGAGTATTTTTCTAAATACCCTGAGGTAATTGAGCTGCAATCCACAACAAGCAAGGCGGTGATACTAGCTATGAAGCAGACATTTGGTAGGCATGGCATTCCGTCAGTAGTTATCTCTGATAACGGACCGCAGTTCGGTAGCGCAGAAGATAGATAATTCACAAAAGAATATGAGTTCATGATAACATTCTCAAGTCCGCACTATCCGCAAAGCAATGGGCAGGCAGAAAGACACATTCAGACAGTCAAAACGATGATTAAAAAAGCTTTGCATGAATCCAAGGATTAAATTTTCGGAATACACCTGAAGTGGGTGAGATTGCTAGACCTCATTTTGCGCGGGCGCGCATTTTGCGAGGCAGGGTTCCCTGCTGTAAAGCGTTGCTTGGATACGTCGATTGTGACTATCCTAGCAACGATAGGAGGTCGGGCGTTCGGACCCAGACCCATCGGACGTGTTTTTGCACGCTCCGATGTTTTAGCCGATATTTAGGCTTTTATTGTCGAAATTCCAAACTTATTTAACTTAATTATATGGGAGGGGATGTGGCTTATAACATACATTCCACTGTTGAACTATATTTAACTAAGAACATAGATTTTATTGATCAATTCATTCTGTTAGTAAGAGGTAAGAATAAAATGGTGAGCTCCTAAGAAGTGACATGAACGTTCCTTGCATTCCTTACTGTCCTCCAGACTTATATTTTTATCTTGTAAAACACACACCACCACATTAAAAATATACCTTGATTTGTATATAGTTTGTAATATTGTATGTGGTATATTATTGGTATATTGGTTGTAGAGCAAGGAATCAGTTAGGCCACTGGCATTTCTTTTGAGCACCTTTTATATTGAGTATTGTGGTAAAAACAGATTTAGAATTATAGGTCAAAAACCCTTGCAAACATATAATTACATCATACATGTTGGTAGAGAAAAGTAAAATACACCACAGAATCCTTGTAGGCCTTCACGGTTAAACTGGTACACAAGGGGATGGGGCCCCAAATCAAATAGTAACATATTAACCCTAAACTTAAATTTAAATAGAGTTAAAACTAACCAGGTTTCTATGAGAGTAAACATATATGTGAACAGTCTACAATTTGTTGTAATTATCATAATAATAGCAATTTTCCTCAGGCTGCTTTCTTCCGGAGGGAAACAGCCTGTGGTTGGTAAACCTATTATAGTAAATATAAAAAAACTGGCACTAAAATATAGCAAATGTTTATATTTGGTCATCTAGGAGGACACAGGAATGTTCAAAATTGTATCTGTGTAAACTAGAACATTTCTAACTGTTTTATTAAGGTAAATGTAGACACCTCTTCATAACCAACCACTTGACTAAATTATTAAATGGTGGATATAGGTGTTATGTTTGTATTATGTGTTATTTGTGGCTCCCCATGTTGTTGGGGAAATAAGTTGGTTAACGGTGGGTCCAACTATTGCCATAGGTTGGTTAACTGTGGGTCAACAACTGCCAGGGGATTTTCTTCATGGTTGAACTGGTGAATATATTCTTCATGGTTAAACTGATTCAAAATGAGCATTGAATATGTATGTCTCTAAACTATGAAGCTTAACAATCATTTACTGAATCTGGTTCTTCTCTCTGAGGGCACCAGCTTGGTTTTCAAAATTTTCTAGAATATAGGCCTAAAACTAATTTATGGGGAAATAGACATACACATTCAATCAAATTAAACATAAAATTAAACCATTTAAAATTGTAGGAGTAACTAGCCGTGATCTCTGGGGATAACCACTAGTTAATCATACATGTACATTAGGGATAAGAGTGAAATGTTAATATGAATTGTTTGGTCATGTGGAAGGGTAGGGATTATTCCAAATTCTATTATAGGTAAAGTATTTGTAACGGTTTTCCCATGTAAACATTAAATCCCCTTCATACTCGACCACTAGACCAAAGTGTGTATAGGTGTAAATATGTTTAAATTGTATTATCCAAGTACTATAAACATTCTATAAAGTTGAACATAAAAAGTGAACCATTTAAATTTGTGTAAGTAACTACCAGTGTTACTATATGAATTTTTGTTATGGTGATTGTGAAGATAAATATCTATAAGGTTAAACATCAAAATTGAACCATCTAGAGGAGCTACTGTATAACTACCCATGTGGCTAGAGGTATTTCAAAATGTTTAGTAAATGAAGGAACAGGTACCTACACAAGCTTAGATGTTAACAAGGATGCATATAAATTAGGGCTACAAGTAGAGTATTAAGGTGTCCTGTTTGGTCGTGTGCAAGGGTAGGGATTATTCCAAATTCTATTATAGAACAAATTTTGCAGATTATTATAGAACAAATTTCGCTAGAAAGTAACATTGATGTGATACTTTAGCATTGTCGCTATATTACATCCATGCGAGACCTCTACGAGGCCTCGTGTGTTCGCATTTCCTAAAGTCTGTATTGCTAACAACTTAACTGTGCTGAAGTATTTGTATATTTAAATATCTACTCCCACGGCCGGAACGTTCACGGCTCGTGATTGACCCCGTATTGGGTCAGATTAGTGTAACAATCGTATATTCGCTATCAGTTTACAACCGAGTGAGTGGGCGGGTGTCCCCTCAGAGTGTGTGCCCGGTACCCCTGGCCACACTAGGACCCAATTTTGGATACCCGCATTAGCTATTTCAATTTTTTTCTGGTAGTGTGGTGCGTCGGCGATAGCCATTGCCGCTACTAGGGGTGTGCCCCTCATTATTATCGGCCATCCTGAGAAATCATCGCGTTTTGGATTGTTATTCTTGTCACTAGGACGAAATATTTACTTAAAGGACATCAGTCCTATTACTAGTTAGCACATGTTAAATTATTATACAGACCATCAGTAAGGTTACACGGTGCCGTTTTATTAAGTATATTGTATATTATTAAATTTCTATCTCTGTAGTCTGAGAATTAAAATTTATATGTAAACTAAAGGATAGTAACTCTTACCACGTATTAGATAGCTATATTATGTTTAACAGATTCAGCTTTCATTTTATGTGATGTACGCGTATATGCAGGCTTTTGTGCTTTGCCATGGTACATTTTATGTAACAGTGGTTCATTGATATGACGGCACACACCCCCATTGAGATCCCGGGGGCTTGATCTGTGCGATAAATCTGTATTTAAAATCTTTGATAATCCATTACTGGGTATGGATAATTCAGTGTTTTCAGTGGTTTAGTAGTAATACATAGAATAAAAAGGTAGTCTTGTGTTGGCTACGGGGCTGACTTTTTCGTGGGCCTGTGTTCGTCTGGGTTTTGTCATCCGTAGTGGGTTCCGGACAGCCTTTGTTTTATTCTGCTATAGGGCCTATTGATGGGTTGCTAGTCCGGGAACTACACGGGGGAAGCCGAGAAATAACTAGCTTCATCGTGGGAACTGGCTATTGTTATTTCCTTCCCCTGGGGAAGATGAGAAATAACTGGTTTCAACCCTGGAAATGGCCACGTTATTTTCTTCCATTAGTTACTAGCAATCGTACTATAGTCGGGTATTGGTGTCCGTTGAAGTTATTTTTCAAGAGTGATGTGGATGACGGGGGATATTTGGAAACCCAGATCGATCAGGCTACGACAAGGTCAGCCCTGGTGAGGATCCTATGAATCGTAGGATATTTTGTAGATGTAATAGCTCGGGAATACCCTTCGTACTCTGTGCCATGCAGACCCCATGGTACTTGTAGTATGAAGAGTGCACCTTTGAGAGTTGCTGGCTAAATCGGGATAGGGATATTACTAAAACTGACTTTCATGGTTAACACTGCTATTTCATAGCTAGGCCTGTAAACTGTTGTATAACCTATTAGAAATAGTTTTTGTGTAAACCAAAAGCGGACTTCCTTCGGGAATTTCCGGCTTTGGTTACAATGTAGTCATTGTATAGTAGTCATTGTCTAGTAGTCAAGGTGTGAATTTTTAGAGAAAAACGGGACCCTGTCGTTGGAGCTGTATACATTTAGGGTAACGTCGTCTGTAGCGAATTCCAAATACCCTTCACTTTTAGCGTACGGTGGGATACGGACTTGAGATAGGGATATTACTATGGTAACGCCGGCCAGAGTACTTTTGAGGCTGTAATGAGTTTACAGTATAGGCTACTGGTAGAGGAGAAATATTGAGCTAGCTTTCATCGCGGGAACTGGGCTAGGGAATTTTCTTCCAGGGGTTAGTAGTACATGTGTGGTCAGAAGTGTCAAAATGGTGGAGTGCGTTATAAAGGGTTGTGATATTGGATGGTGTGCAATGGTACAGATGACAAGTGACTAGTGGAGTTTCTCTCATTGCCAGACTGACTGGCAGGGTATTCAGCTACGACAGGGTCAGTATTTTTAGTTGGGCCGGTACCAGAATTGAAGGTCGATTCTGGTAGTTTCAATTTTATCAAGTAATGATTCAAAACTGTTTTTTGAAGGAATTTAAGTAGAAACATATTTCTTGTGAAATACTGAAATTGTTGACCAGAGAGCTGGCTTGTCTCAAATCGAAAAAAATTACACAACGAGAAGGAAGTATGCGGTACCTCGCATTCCACGCCATATAGTCGTGGATCAAGCGGGGTCGCGATTACGCTTATTATTTGTTGCTACAGCCGCGAACCCTGGTAGTCTCTCCCACTTTACCTTTCTTAGACGAACATCAGTTCCTGTTGTTCGTCTGGGGAGGCTGTGAAGTGGGTGAGACTGCTCGACCTCATTTTGCGCGGGCGCGCATTTTGCGAGGCAGGGTTCCCTGCTGTAAAGCATTGCTTGGATACGTCGATTGTGACTATCCTAGCAACGATAGGAGGTCGGGCCTTCGGAGCCAGACCCATCGGACGTGTTTTTGCACGCTCCGATGTTTTAGCCGATATTTAGGCTTTTATTGTCGAAATTCCAAACTTATTTAACTTAATTATATGGGAGGGGATGTGGCTTATAACATACATTCCACTGTTGAACTATATTTAACTAAGAACATAGATTTTATTGATCAATTCATTCTGTTAGTAAGAGGTAAGAATAAAATGGTGAGCTCCTAAGAAGTGACATGAACGTTCCTTGCATTCCTTACTGTCCTCCAGACTTATATTATTAACCGCTATGGTCAACTTCAGATTGCTATTTGGATTGCTCTATAATCTTATTTAATTAAGGGCCTTCTGCCCATGGTCTGTCAGGAGTCGAACTCTCCACCTCGGACATTGCTAGTCAAGGGTCAGGCTGGCAGGATGACAGACAACCGGCAGCAGGAGGCACAAGTCATTCACATGGAAACAATTATTTATATTAACACGTAGGGTCGCCTTAAGCGGGGGTGGAATAGCCCGACGGTTAAACACCTATGTCAGAGATAAATGCTTCACCCGCTCAGTTATTAATGCATCATAGGCTATGGTCTAAACTACCAATTTTAAGAGGGCAGCTAAAACCAGAAGTTAATAAAGTTAATGACAAGCAAATCGAGAAAGTACAACAGAACCAAAAGAAGATTTATGATCGGCATGCCGGAAAGCAATACAAACAGATAAAGGTCAGAGAGATTGTACAATACATCGTGCATAAAGGGAAATGGGCTCCGGGTGTAGTTACGAAAACAACTGACAAAGACTCAAGAAATTATGAAATCAAAAACAAATATAACTTGACAATTAGAAGAAACCACAAACACATATTTCCAACCAAAGCCGAAACAAATGAAAACTGACAAGCACACGCACTTCCAGAAATCCTGCAACTGGGAAAACCAGTTAATCTAAATACAACACTAGCTAATTATGTTACACAACATGGCCAAGAGATAAGGCCTGTGAAAAGGCTTGGTTATCAATGAAACGACCAATTGTGGCATGCTTATCAGTCAAGATAATGCTAACAAGCTAAATGAAAGGAGATTTAAATTTCATACTGTTCATTAAACCGGTAACTATGTTGTATAATCAGCATCGCAAGTGAAAGTAAGATAAGCGAAAGCAAACTCATGAGGATTTCTGTTAGTAATTAAGTTACAAACTTTATTGTGTCAAAATATATTTATTTATATTTGAACAAGCCACTTGATGAGGACAGAGTTTGTTATAGTTCTGAAAATGTATATGTAACCGGTGAACTATATTGTTGATATGTCATGTGTTTAAACTGTATTTGCAGACATTTCATAAACTACTACTGTTATGAACATGTGTTAGTATGCACTGGCATTTACTATTGACGACAGTCATCGTTTCATGTGGAAGTATCCACCACACTTTGTTGATGATGTGCTTTTATTTGAAAAGGAAATAATGGATGTAAGTCCTACATTAAAACCAGAGACTGCCAAACAAACCAAACTGGACTGAAACATTGTTTAACTAGTTCAGTATACATTGAAACCAGAGACTGTCAAACAATCCGAACTGGAATGAAAACAACTGCTAACTTGTTCATTATCTTTTATCGCTTGCTGTATTCTTGTATCTTCAAATTGATCTTTCTTTTATTGTTTGTGAAAGGAAGATGTTATGTATGTACAGAAGCACTGTGGGTCAGGAACCAGACCGCCGGGACCAATGTTACACGCGACCAGCGTAGACTGCCATAAAGGATAATAAACCATTGCGTAACTAGATGTCAACATGTGCAGTCGTTCCTGAGTTCTAACTTTACACCAATGACTTACAAAATGGACACTTGGCATTACTAAGATATTGCAAGGACTGGTTAACTCAGCATCAGGATAATGTGACTGAGTGGGAAATTGGGTCATGGTGCTGGCTGCCTTGTCTCCCAGTGGGGCATCACTATGAAGTTGTCATGAGTGTACACTGTCCCAAGTTAGTTCCCGTCCTGGTATGACCTTGGATGTTGCCAGGATGTAAAACTCCAACAAACAAATAATACAAAGGTAGGCGTGACTCAGATGGCAAGACTTGGGAAATGCAGGTCAGAAGAATACAATCAAAGACCCTATAACACTAAGACGTCTCACTCCTTATCTCTCCCATGTAAGTTTTGCAGTGCCATCTTGTGTTGGGTTTGATCAGCCCGGTTGCTGGCTGGTGTTTCACATGTAAGCACATACCAGGCGAGAGGGTGAGTTTAAATTAAAATAAGAGAGATTGCCTGTCATTTGGATGCCGATGTTGCACCTACTGCCTGGTCCCCACCTCCCGCTGCCCCGCCCTCCCTCATTCCCCCTCCCTCCCCTGCTCTCTCACCCTCACTCCCTTTCCATCCCCTCCCATTCCCCTCTCTGCCCCCCCCCCCCCCCCCCCCCCCCCCCCCCCCCCCCCCCCTCCCCCCCCCCCCCCCCCCCCCCCGGCCTCACCGACCTTCCCCTCCGGCCTCCCATCCCCACCCTCCCGTCTCCCTATCTCCCTCCTAATCCACTTTACCAAGCACTCTCACACCAACCTCCCTCCCCCTTCCTCCCCCTTCCTCCCCCTTCCTCCTCATTCTTCCTCTCCGCCTCCCACTTTCCCTCCCACACTCCGTCTCCCCCTCCCCTCCTCACCCACCTCACTCGGCGCTCACACCACCCCTCCATCCTCTCCCCCCTTCCTCCCCCACACTCCCCCTTCCTCCCCTTCCTCCCTCCCCGCCTCCTCCCCCGATTTGTGCATCGAGATTTCCGGCATGCAAGCTAAAAGCATAGCTAAATACCTCTAGAACTACTTACGGTATTACTGCATAAAATATTAACTCCCACTACAACTACTACTGTATTACTGCGTAAACATCACTTAAGCAAAAGTGTTAAGCATGCATTCCTTACACGTGGTATGCGGTATGCGGCATGCGGCATGCGGTATGCGGTATGCAAACGGTTTGGGTCCTTTCACCCACACCCACACACATAGTGTCAGGTTTCTCTAACACTGTTGTCTATGGGCATTCGCATTCGCATGCCGCACCGATCGCTACATGGACCGATTCAGTATTGGCATGCCACATGCCACATGCCGCATACCACATGTAAGGAATCACCCCCATTGACTTAGATGCTTTTCGATTTTTTGCCGCATTCGCATTCGTATTTGCATACCGCATACCGCGTGTATGGAATGTAGGCTTTAGGGCAAGTGATTACTCATCGCAACCTTGACTAGGTTGGTTGGTTTTGGGGGTTTTACGTCCTGGCAAAATCGAATGTCATATCAGGACGGAGCCCTGCCTAGTGATCAGTTTTATTAACATTAGCTGATTGGTTAATATTTAACAGTGTGCAAACAAGACAGGCCATATTAGTAGCATAGTACAACATAGGGAAACATTCGAATGATCCATCACTTTTTTTCATTATATATATGAAGGAATTTACATTAAAGTTGCATAGCGCGATGGTTTGGAACTTTTGCCATTTTCTGAGATAAATATATTAGGTTGATCATTACAATCCATCTTACTCTTAGGTTGAAATAACCTTCCTTTATAATTATTAACTTGGCATATATGTGCAGTTTAAGTATGGTAAATTAGATTTGGGCATGCTTGTCAAATCTTTGACTCTAGAGGTTTCAGCAGTAACATGTTCTACTAAATTAACTTACTACATCTTTCTATCCAGCAACACATATTTAATAAGTGCAACAGTATACAAGTGAAATGTGTAGGTTCATACCTAGATAAGTGATTATGCAACTTCAAGATCTACACATAATTGTGAGATGGCCATATATGTCTGAAATGACAGCCAGCCATCACTGAGATGATTCTGGATGAGAACACAAAAGGGTGCGAGGGTGCGAGGGTGCGAGGGTGCGAGGGTGCGAGGGTGCGAGGGTGCGAGGGTGCGAGGGTGCGAGGGTGCGAGGGTGCGAGGGTGCGAGGGTGCGAGGGTGGGAGGGTGCGAGGGTGCGAGGGTGCGAGGGTGCGTGGGTGCGAGGGTGCGAGGGTGCGAGGGTGCGAGGGTGCGAGGGTGCGAAGGTGTGAGCGTGCGAAGGTGAGAGGGTGTGAGGGTGTGAGGGTGTGAGGGTGTGAAGGCATGAGGGTGCGAGGGTGAGAGGGTGTGAGGGTGTGAGGGTGCGATGGTGCGAGGGTGCGAGGGTGCGAGGGTGCGAGGATGCGAGGGTGCGAGGGTGCGAAGGTGTGAGCGTGCGAAGGTGAGAGGGTGGGAGGGTGGGAGGGTGGGAGGGTGTGAGGGTGTGAGTGTGCGAGGGTGCGAGGGTGTGAGGGTGTGAGGGTGTGAGGGTGCAAAGGTGAGAAGGTGCTAGGATGTGAGGGTGCGAGGGTGGGTGGGTGGGAGGGTGGGTGTGAAGTGCAAGGGTGCGAGGGTGTGAGGGTGTGAAGGCGTGAGGGTGCGAGGGTGAGAGGGTGCGAGGGTGTGAGTGTGCGAGGGTGTGAGGGTGCGAGGGTGAGAGGGTGTGAGGGTGCGAGGGTGCGAGGGTGCGAGGGTGCGAGTTTAAAATCAACATCGAAGCGCGCGTATCAGAGGTACAAAGCTAGTAGTATAATGGAAGTGGGTTGGTATCAGGTGAGAGTACGCTTCAGGTAAATGCTAATGTCAGTAGTACAGAAATGGGGGTTTGGCGATGGCGATTAAAACCCTTTCAGATGATGAGAGATGGCAGAGTTTCAGGCTAGGGGAATACACTTAGGTGAGGAGGGGGAGAAGGGAATGGAGAGAGAAATGGAGATGAAGAGGGAGTGGGGGAAGTTAATGGATCCGGGAAAGGGGGAATTCTGTGACCGGTGGCATAAGTCTGGAACTGGAAAAAGGGTGGGTGGGTGTAGAGAAAAGAGGAGGAGAAGGCGTCCTGTTAGGGTTTGTTGACTGGTGAGAAGTGCGGAGCTGCGGTGTCCTGGGAAGCAGAGGAAAGGACGGTGGAGGGCGATGGATGTGTTAACATCTGTGGAGGGTGCAGGCTGGCTGGTAAGCTCAGTGGGAGGAGGGAGTAGGAGGGAGGCTGTTTCGGTATCCTCCCCGAATCACCCACAATTCGAGAATTATGAACCAATGCGACTATCGGCCAGTGTCAGGAAAACGTGACTCAGTGGAATATCGGTGGTCGTGCAGTCTTGTGGCATGGTATCCCACCAGGGAAGCACTATAAAACCACCAAGAGCGCACTGTCGTTCATAGGCCAGTCTTGCCAGTCATAATATTATTGATGGTACATGGTGATAAGAAGCAAGCGTTTATTTAATAAGTGCATCAGTATGTAAATATATAGTAAAAGGTGGATTTTGGACTGTTTGCAATCTACAAACAGTTACAACCCATAAACAAGAGGCAAGAAAACGGGAATTATTACTAAAACTAAATTAAACATATTTAAATCAAATTGGATTAGTGCTCCCCAGCAGTGAAGACAAGTGTTAGCAGCACACTTATCCATTATGAGCAGGGTAAATCAATTCATTAAAAAAAAAGAAAAAAAGAAAAGAAATAAAAGTCACCCCCCCTCACAACAAAAAACAAACACCAACAAAACAAACATATTCTACCTGCACCCCCCTTAGAGTGAAGCCGGTGTGGCGGTTTCAGCACCCGGTCAGTTTTAGCGGCCTGTCGTGGCTTCTGTGCATGCGCGGATTTTTCGGACGTTGCGGCGAGCACTGCTATTTGTTTTGTTTACACTCGGTGATTCAACGCTGATCTAGCTGTTACGTTAATATCGCTTGGAATTTAAGGTTAATTTAATTAAATTTCATTATTTGAGTATGTAATTCTGTTAAATATGATCGCATTCAATAGATTTCGGCCTAATCGGTCCCTAACACTGCCGGGCACCAGTGATAGTTACAGCTGAGCTTGTAGCCGGCGAGGCCACGGGTGTTGTGCATATGTCTTAAAATCCGCGCATGCGCAGAAGCCACAACAGGCCGCTGAAACTGACCGGGCGCTGAAACCGCCACACCGGCCACCAACCACGAACCAACCAGTCAGCCACGTGACGTCATCGCTGACACGGGGCCTTTATCTACGACTGAGCGTAATAATACATGACCGTCGTGTCACTTCCGGTCCTGCCGGTCATGTGACTGATTACCCACGTGACACGTAGGAAGCGGCCTTTACCCACAATTCATCGCGTCGTGCTGTTGGTTTTTTCGCCGGCCCTAATTCTGGCCCACTGGGAACAGCTTTTAAAAAAATATCTTGTCTGAGTGGAACTCTCTTTCTGCCAGCAACATGGAGGTTGTAAAGGGAAGGAGTTTGGTTTTTGATTACATTTCCGGTTTTCCGGTGTTTGCCGCGGTGTCAGCGATATTGCGTTTGAGCTGCTGGGAAAAGAAGTTATTGGAGAGACCTTTGCCCTGCTATTGGGTGGTGCTGTGGGGGTGGGTTTGGGGGGGGGGGGTGAGGTGGGGTGGGGGTGGATGGGTTTGTGTGGCTAGGGTGATGTGGTTTGTGACAGGTACCTGGCTGAAGGTGACACCTGGCTGTCAACAGTGTCTTATCGTGACGTCATCCTGTCACATAGCTGGTTCTCGGTGTGTGTGTGTGTGTAGGCGTGTATGACGTCATCGAATGTGGTGGCCGAATCAGTAGAGCGCAGGCTTCCCGTGCGGAAGGCCGGGCGTTCGAATCCCAGCCGAGACAAACCAATGATTTATACAATTGATCGTTGTCACTATCTACCCGGGTATTATCATATAGTACATTATCAGGATAATGTGACTGCTGGATATCGGGTCATGGTGGCGGTGACCTGATTTTCTAGTGGGGCAGTACGATAAAATCGCCACGAGTGCACACTGTCACAAATCCGTACCCGTCCTGATATGACCCTAGTTGTTGTAAAGATGTAAAGCAGCACCTTCGCTCATCATTGCTGTCACCACGTCCTGTCACAGTGTCGGCTCACTTCACTGCTGTCACCCATTGCCCACTTTCCCCACGTTCTTTTTGGTCAACCTTGTGACAGCTGACCCCACCACAAAACCAATCCTCGAATAGATATACGCACCTGCTGGACGGTTCACATTCCGGACACGACTTGCATAGTGCAGGACACAGACGTCACCATAGCAACCACCTGTCTAGACTGAATCTATCCTACCATAAGTATTACCCGGATGCCAAATAACTTTAAATAAAGGCCATCTTTCTCATATTTGAGTAGCGAATTTGATCTGATTGACACCTATGCTGCCATTCAGTGTTGTAGTGAACAAATATTTCTAGGCATTCAGAAAATGAAAATGGCAAAAAGTAAAAACCATCTGACTTAGCCATTAAAGTTGTATAGTTAGATGGTTTTTAGTTTCTGTAATTAAAATTTGTTTGTTTGTTTGTTGTTGTTTTACGTCCTAGCAACATCTAAGGTCATATCAGGATGGGTACCAACTTGTGCCAGTGTGCACTCATGGTGACTTTATAGTGCTGCCCCACTGGGAAATCAGGCCACCGGCACCATGACCTGATGTCCCACTCAGTCACATTATCCTGACACTGAGCTAACCAGTCCTTGCCCTATCCTATTAATGCCAAGCGCCAGGCTAGGAAGCAACAAGTACCAATTTTAAACTCATTGGTTTGACTCGACCGAGAACCAAACTCCCGACCTTCCACGCTCTACCGATTAGACCACCGTGGTGGTCTGTAATTAAAAAGATAAATATATTAGGTTGATTAGTATTATCTATTTTACATTAGTTTGATGTATGTTCAGTTTTAATTGCACATCACAATTCTGATACCGGAGGCTTCAGCAGTAATGGGTTCTATTAAATTGATTTAGTATCCCCTTCGATGCAGCAATAATTTGTTTAATACGTGCAGCCGTATCATCGTGGATGTGTAGGATCAAATCTAGATAAATGTTTTTGCTTAGAAACTTTGATGCTTTAATCCGATCATTTAACCTTAATGAAAATAAATGTGGTTGTTTATATTACCATAA
Organism: Branchipolynoe longqiensis; assembly: GCA_030323885.1. Taxonomy (NCBI): domain Eukaryota; kingdom Metazoa; phylum Annelida; class Polychaeta; order Phyllodocida; family Polynoidae; genus Branchipolynoe; species Branchipolynoe longqiensis. The sequence goes on from CM059189.1 coordinate 29,479,786, forward strand.
ATGAGCTTCATGAAATAGTTACCAATATCAAACTACCAGATTTAATTGCGGTTATGAATACAGGGTGTACTGCCCTACTGATATATATATTTTCTGATGGTACATGTTCACAAATCAAATGTCACCATTCATATTCTAAAAGTAAGGTACATGTTCCCAAATACAAATCAAATGTCACCATTCATATTTTAAAAGTAAGGTACATGTTCATAAATCAAATGTCACCATTCATATTCTAAAAGTAAGGGATATGTTTACAAATCAAATGTCACCATTCATATTTTAAAAGTAAGGTACATGTTCACAAATCAAATGTCACCATTCATATTCTAAAAGTAAGGGATATGTTTACAAATCAAATGTCACCATTCATATTTTAAAAGTAAGGTACATGTTCACAAATCAAATGTCACCATTCATATTCTAAAAGTAAGGTACATGTTCACAAATCAAATTTCACCATTCATATTTTAAAAGTAAGGTACATGTTCACAAATCAAATGTCACTATTCGTATTCTAAAAGTAAGGGATATGTTTACAAATCAAATGTCACCATTCATATTTTAAAAGTAAGGAACATGTTCACAAATCAAATGTCACCATTCATATTCTAAAAGTAGGGTACATGTTCACAAATCAAATGTCACCATTCATATTTTAAAAGTAAGGTACCTGTTCACAAATCAAATATAGCCGTTCACAATTTTCATATTTTAAAAGTAAAGTGTACAACACGAGTTCTTACTGATCAAATACGGCTTTATGACTCCCTCTGAGACAAAGCCTGGACTATTTAATAGGGTCAGTCAGTCTTAATGGACCCTCCTCACAACAGGTGGAGCCGGAACAAGGGAATACTATGCAAATTGATAGATTTCCTCTATGAACCAGTACCGAAGCCTACTTAGGCTCACAAATCACTAATTATAGAGGGATATAAACCGTCAACCTGTGGTACCGGAACAAATATCACCAAGCCCCCAAAGAAAGTACTGTAGTAGTCCGGAATGAGCCCTGCTACCAGACAGTGGTGGGAACGACTACACAGACCCCTGTTTGTTAAGAAGTAGCAACTGGTGGCAGCACACTGGCTGGAACAGTCTCTGGGGTGGACTGTTCCAACTACTACCAATGGCCAGCCCCAGAGGGAGTTTACGTGCTACCCGACTGGGCAGTGACAGGTCACGTCTATTCTGGCCTTGGTGGAATAAACCAGGGAGTGCCCTTCGGTTTGACACTGTATCGGTGTTTCTCCTTTATTCATCAAGCGGAGTTGGAGATGGTCCATCACAGTATTAAAAGGCCTACGTGGAATAGTATTGGAATTGCAGCTATTGCGATGAATGGTTTCAAGAACCTTCCCCAGAACATTTGTCTTGAAACTAGGCTGTTGTTCATAGTTTCTGTGAATTATCCAATGAAAATTAATTTACACAATACTGATAATTCTGTTTGATTGCTATAATAAACAATATTTTAAGGTAGCCATACAGAATCACTTTTATACAAAAATATAACCAAAAAATTGACTGGATTGATCATAGCCTGCCTAAGTTCTGAACATAAACATGCCAAAGTGGGATTTAGTAAACAAAGTCCCAGCCGAATCATGTCTCAATTGAAAAATCAAATCAGGAAAGAAGTTATCATTCTAATTATTCTAATTATTAGCAGAATAAAATATGAAAATATAGATATCACTAGGGCAGTACACCCTGTATTCACAACTGCAATATCACACAATTTCATGTTACTGCTCCTTTAACCTTTTGCATTGTCTATGATTACACGACATGTTACTGCCCTTTTAACCGCTTTATTGTCAATGACTAGAAGATATGCTACTGCCCCTTTATCTCCTTGTATTATTTTCACTGACTACAATACATGTTCCTGCCCCATAAATCATTTCATTGTCAATGACTACAATACATGTTTCTTCCCATTTAACTCCTGTATTGTCACTGACTACAAGAAATGTTTCTGCTCCTTTAGTTCCTTGTATTGTCAATAACTAGAAGATATATTACGCCCATTTAGCTCCTGTATTGTAACTGACTATAAGACATGTTCCTGCCCTTTAGCTCATTGTATTGTCAATGTCAATGACTACAAGCCATGTTACTGCCTTCTTATCTCCTGCATTGTCACTGACTACAAGACATGTTCCTGCCCTTTAACTTATTGTATTGTCAATGTCAATGACTACAAGCCATGTTACTGCCTCCTTATCTCCTGCATTGTCACTGACTCCAAGACATGTTCCTGCCCTTTAGCTCATTGTATTGTCAGTGTCAATAACTACAAGCCATGTTACTGCGGCTTTATCTCCTGCATTGTCACTGACTCCAAGACATGTTCCTGCCCTTTAACTTATTGTATTGTCAATGTCAATGACTACAAGCCATGTTACTGCCTCCTTATCTCCTGCATTGTCACTGACTACAAGACATGTTCCTGCCCTTTAACTCATTGTATTGTCAATGACTATATGACATGTTACTGCCCTTTTAGCTCCTTGTATTGTCACTAACTACAATGCATATTACTACCCATTTAACTCCTTGTATTGTCACTGACTACAAGTCATGTTACTTTTTACTTACTTACGCCTACCGCCCATCTTTGCGCATAGGCCACAAACAAGGGCTCTCCAGTTATCCCGGTCCTGGTCCATCTTCTCCAGCTGTCTCCATGTATGGCCAGACCTCTTCACATCTGCCTCCAGGTCACGGCACCAACTGTTTCTTGGCCTTCCCCTCTTCCTTTTCCCCTGTGGATTCCAGGAGAGGGCATGTCTTGCGGTGTTGGATGCAGGCTTGCGAAGGGTATGGCCAACCCATCTCCAGCATCTCCAAAGGATCTCCTCCTCAACAGGCTGCTGTCCTGTTCGCTGCCATAGCTCCAGGTTACTGATGGTGTTTGGCCAGCATACTCTTAGGATTCGTCTGAGACAGATGTTGATAAAGGACTGGATTTTCTTCATTTCTTCATCTTATTAAAGCCATATTACTACCCCTTTAACTCCCTGTATGCAGGTATAGCAATACCTCAGGGAGTTTGACGCCCCTGCCTTGCAGAGTTGTGAACCACTGCCTTGTGGTACAGGTCCTTGACAGAACCGAAGGCTAAGGGAGCAAACCCTAAACAGAAAACCATGTCACTGTGGCAGCATTAAGGGCGGTTGATGTATGGAACTCCCAACATCTCCCGACCTGCCACTGCAGGGACAAATAGCTTTGCGCCTGTCTTGACATGTTCTTGCCGGTGTGAAACCTCTATTTGCTCCCCGAGAGAGTGCCGCGGGTAACATGCAAAAGCCAGCAGCACTTCAACACTTTTGCAGGCAGCTTTCATGAAATGTACAACCGCACAAAGCGGAGAGCGGCAGTCAAGTAATGAAAGCAGTCTTTGTCGCATCGCGACCGACAGCATGATGATGATGATGATGATTGTGAATGATTAAAAGACACATGACTGCACCTTTATATCCTTGAATTGTCAATGGCTACAAGCAATGCTACTGCTACTGCCCCTTTAACTCCTTGCATTGTCAATGACTCCAATGCATTTTACTGCTCCTTTCCCTCCTAGTGGTGTCAATGACTACAAAACATGCTATTGCCCCTATAATTCCTTGTAGTGTCAATGACTACAATACATACTACTACCCCTTTACCTCCTGGCATTGTGAATGACTAGACGACATGTTCATACCTCTTTAACTCCTTGTATTATCACTGAGTACAATACATGTTTACGCCTCATTAACTCCTTGTGTTGTCACTGACTACAAGACATGCTACTAGCCCTTTAACTCCTTGTATTGTCAATGACTACAATACTTGTCCATGCCTCTTTAACTCCTTGTTTTCTCTCTCTTCTAGGTGAGTTGTCCTCATAATGCACGCCACTTCAAGGATGCTGGTGGCAGGTAATCAAAGCCCTCAGAAGGGCCTAGTACACACTGACAACATTCAGCGAGAAAGAATGTGGCATTAATCCAATAGCAGGTGCTGGGCTGCAATTCGATGTGCATACGTAGGACGTTTGCATGATTAAAGAACTACAGTAACACCTGTCTTCAACTGATAACTTTGCATCCATACCACCGTTGTTCAGAAATAGCAGGTGCCCTGTCATTGTGGGGACAGCAAAATAAGACGTATTGAATTTCACACACTGACAAATTTTCAGTGCCAGGCATATTTTCGCTAATTACTGGGTTCCCTGAAGACAAGCGTTGCTGTAGCATATAATTATAAACATAGGTAAAGGCCATGTCACATTACGGCGTATGGCATTAGCGTATGCCGGCGTATGCGGTTTTCGACCCATACACCATCATACGCCGTCATACGCCGTCATACGCTATGCACAAGGTCCCAGCGGCATCTGAAGCATATGCTCAGCATATGCCTAACCTATGCCTAACCTATGCCTAACCTATGCCTAGCCTACCCCAAGCCTATGGTGGCGTATTCAAAGCGTATCCCGACCTATGCGCAGCGTACTGTGATGAGGTTTGACGGTTGTGATTGACAAGTTCAGCATACGCCCAACCTATGCGTAACCTATGTCGGCATATGCATAGCGTATGTCGAGCGTATGAGCAGCATATGAGCAGTGTATGAGCCATACGCCACCATACGGCGACAATTTTTGAGCATGCTGAAACAAATTTGGACAGACGCACATATGATGGCGTATGACAGCGTATGCCGGCGTATGCGTAGCGTATGCATAGCGTATGTGAAGCGTATGACGGGGTATGATGGCGTATGGGTCGAAAATCCATACGCTAACACCATACGCCGTAGTGTGACACCACTTTTACAGAACGTTGGGGGTACGCAAGAGACACCCGGTGGGTGTCAATCCAGCGTATGCCCAACCTATGCCAACATACCCCTAACCTATGCATAACCTATGCCGGCATATGCATAACGTACGCCTAGCATATGAGCAGCGTATGATCCATATGCTGCCATACGCTGACAATTTTGAGCAAGGAAACAGGCTTGTTGGAGGATCGGTGTATGACGGCGTATGACAGTGTATGATGGCGTATGCGTAGCATATGCGTAGCGTATGGTGGCGTATACCGACGTATATGAGGTAATGCACTTACGCCGCCATACGCTCCCGCAAAAAACGCTAATGTGACAGCCCCTTTAGCACTAGTAGACAGGGCTAGACATGGCGGGTGGTTCGTCAATATGCAGAGCAGTCAGCGTACATTGAAAGTAGACACATTAGTCAGCTATATTAGCAAGATACATATATGGCCGAATAAACAAAACAATGGTGATCGTCCCCACCCATGCCTGAAAGATAGTCCGCCCCTAATTCTATTCATTTATTTATTTTGTTGAACTGTTAACAATGCGTCAGACTAGTAGCAATTCAACTTTTGTATCAATTTGTAAGTCATTGGTTTGACTCGAACAGGAGTTTGAAATCCACAATGTACCAGAATGCCAGGCGGATGCTCAACTCATTTGGCCATCGTGTCTGGCTATGTATTACGTCTATCTCAAAAATAAAAGATTCAAAATGAAAACCGCCCGCCCGACACTGATTTTTATTTCAAAAGGACGATCATCAATTTCTTTTCGACTTGGCCTAAGTAAGATACATAGTTAAACTACATAAGCAGCTGACCCAGAAGGTGCCGACATCTAGTGTCTGAGGTGAGCGCCAGTACACTGTAGAGTAGCTTGAGGCCCGAATTGTGTATCAGTGCCACCTATCGGCCTGTGGAACCCATTGCAAGATTACACAGCTATGTGTGCTACCTTTATAACTGTACACGCTGACGGCCTCAGAGTCCGCTTCAAGTGGCCGGATTTGAGCTGATTTGCATCTCTCAGGAACCCGAGTCCTCTAAACATGTCTTAGCTCCAAACGACATGAAATAAACTTCTGTCACACATACTCCAAATAAGACTATTCCTGTGGACACTGGTAGAAGCGCAAAGCCAGTATATACACATACATCTCTTCTATGATTATTTCTCGGTTGCACATAATACTGACCCCCCCCCCCCCACATATACACATAAACAATACCCACACTCATATAGTGTGACAACCCCATATATTTTGACACCAAAATCCAGCAAATGGAAACGGAAATAGCCCTATATGGGCGCCGCCATTTGTATGCTTGTGTTGAATAATCAAAATCCTGGAAATGGAAATCGCTCGTCGAGCTTCGCTACACAGCACACAGGGTGGGCAACAGCAATTGGTTAATAATTTCCTATGGGCTTAATGTCTAGACGATGACCTGCCCATAGTAGCACACACCAAGTCGAGGTACAACTACACTGGTCCCTCGCTACAGATCTTCCATAGTGATCCGAGTCGCCTGGGTCGTGTTAATCGAATACGACCCAGGGGTCGGTCCTAAGCGTTGCTTATTCATATTATTATATAGTTATTATATAGCAGTATTATATAGTTATTATATAGCAGTGGAAATTTCAATCGCAGATATATGTTTTTCCTCATTTCACTGCTCCTTTTCCCTACTATCCTAGTAATGCCGAATGCCAGGCCAAGTAGCGACATGTATAGCTTGTTAAGTCATTGCTTTGACTCGGCAAGGGTTCAAAACTATGAATTCGAATCCCATAACCTTCCAAAAGGGAATGCGGGTGCTAAACTCATATTGCCATCCGGTCTGGTCATGCGAGGAATTTACTCTTTCACGACACACACCTCAACATTGCTCACAGGGGTTGAAGTCAGACGGTTCAAATTGTTGATTGATGCAGTTAATGCATGTGTCTGGATATGATAAATGTATTGCACAGATTTTGTTGATATAACCAAGGCTTGCACTCATTATGCACTGGCACGAGCCATGTGGACAGAGTAGTTAGATTGATTGATCGCTTGATTGATGATGATTTAGCACAATGCCGGTAGCAGGTCATATTCTCAGCGAAGAGTTCATCGAATTTATGCCATCACTTTGCTAGGTTTTAAAAAAGGTGCTCAGCAACATCATTTCTTTACATAAAAGTCCACACACAATTTAGCAATGACTAAATTTGTGTGAAATAAAGGCAGAATTTAATGAACCACACGTAGCTACAATGACTTTATATTTCTGTAGCTGATATTACTATTGTGACATCCAGAAAATAGCCACATCGGCAAATATTTGTAAACCTTTTTATTTCACACAAAACCGATCAAACTGGTAAAACGGTGAGGCTCATTAAATCTGAACTCATCATCTTGTTATCAATTTGTGTACCTGCCCAGAATGTAAAGCGTGTGAATGCAGCATTGTGAATAAAGAAACCACATTCCGACTGAAAACATATTGAAATAGTAATTAAATGCCCACAGCCAGATTTGGTGGTGGGTATGCAGACTTATGCTATTATGCTTTAACAACTGTCATAGCTCTTGTTAAAAATGACAGTCTGCTCTTATTTTACCGGTACATATTAAAAAAAAGAGTAAAACATACAAAAGCCTTGTTGAATAATCACTATCTTCAATTTCAAATATATTTTTGTAGCTGATGTTGCTCGTGTCGTGTTTCTGTGACAGACCAGCTGCTCTCCCTGCATATCCCACCACTGAGTTAAGTGCCTTGTTCAAGAACGGCCGCTTGGTGCGTAAAGGCTCTGTCACATGGATACGGATAGAAACCGGACACTGTCCGGTGAAATACGTCACTGTCCGTTTTATATACGGTCGGCATCTGGCGTGTCCGTTATATCTCCGGTGGTGTCCAGTGTGTACGGTGTCAAATTTTGAACATGCACAAAATTTGTTCTGGACACCGCCTGACTGACATGTATGGTTGGTGTCCGGTTTAAGACCGTTTAGTCCGTTTTGTCCATTTCATGTCTGGTACCCATCCACTACGTCTCCGGTTTCCTTCCTGCAATGTCGTTCACGGTGTTGTGGGAATTCGGTCAGTATATTTTTTCGGCGCGTCCGTGATCAGTCCGGTACATCCGTTTGACATTCGGTTGTCATCCAGATATCGCCCGGTTATCGTCAGGTGGATATCTGTTCATGTCCATTTCATGACCGTTTCATGTCTGTTCGTCCAGCGTCCGTTGATGCGATAGCGCAACATTTCGACACATTTTGATATATTTTGATACTGAACAGCACCGGATTAGACAATTCTTTGTCCGGTTTATGTCCTTTGCTCAATCCGGTAAGGTGTGACAGGCGCTTAACAGTCGCAGCTGTTACATGGCCTAGGGCAGCAGTTGAATTTCTTTATATACACGTTCTCTGGTCGCACTGATCCTAGCAGAGTCCGAGTAAAGCTAAGATTCCATATGTGCAGTATGCGGTATGCGAATGCAACAAAACAATGGAAAAGCATATTAACGCATGGTGGTATTTCCATATGTCCTGATGCGAAAGCGAATATGAATACGAATGCGATTGTGGCAAAATGAATTGCGGGGTTTGCTTGCATTCGTCGATTCGACACTTAATATCACCGCCAATGCGGCGGCAGCGTTAATATCGCTTCGTTTTTAGGGTTAATCTGATGAAATTTCATTTATTGCATATTTAATTCTGTTAAATATGATAGCATTGAATAGATTTGGGCTTAATATATTGCCACCGATGCGGCGATGACGACAGTATGGATAGCGACATCGATGCGGCGGCGGCGATTTGTTTACTTTACATTCGTCGATTCGAAAATATTAATATCTCCGCCGATGTAGCGGCGGCATGAATTTCGCTTCCGATTCATGGTTAATTTGCTGAAATTTCACTGATTGCGTATTTAATTCTGTCAAATATGATAGCATTGAATAGATTTGGGCACCTTCCTCACAGTAACCTAACACTAACACCGCTGTAAACCTGCTATGAGCTTAAACGCACGGTGTTAGGCCTAACACTGCTCCATGCACACCAACTTTTCGGCGCTAAACCAGAAATCCCGCCCTAAACATGGTTTGGCTCGCTAACACTGCTCCCCCCCCCCACACACACACCCACACCCCACCTCACCCCACCCAAAGTGATACGCTTCTATAGCATCGAATCGAAGTGTCATATTTCATAGGCAATCACATGGAGCCAAATTGCAACATGGAGGGAATACTGACGTGAGACGTGAGCTGTTGGATCAGAGCAGACCTGTAACAGGTGTCAATATGAACGACTGACGTGACTCAGGGGAGTGGAGATACAACTGGAGATGTGAGTGTCAGTGAGTGACGTGTCTATGAGATGCGAGGTGCCAGCTGGTTGATATGAATTTACGAGATGCAATATGTGAGCTATGCATACTGGTGATGATGTGTGACGTGACATTATAAGATGCAGGATGTTGGCTATTAATATGAGCAGTGATGAATGAAGTGACCTTATGAGATGTGAGGTGTTAGGTATTGATGTGACGATTGATGTGACGATTGCTAGTTGACGTGACCGATGTGCTGCCAGATCTCAGTTGTAGATGTGAGTGCTGATGTGTGATGTGAAATATGAGATGTGAGATTTCAGGTATTGATATGTGATGTGAAATATGAAATATGACATTTAAGATATTGATATGTGATGTGAAATATGATATGTGACTTTCAGATTTTGATGTGTGGTATGAAATATGAGATGTGACATTTCAGATATTGATGTCTGGTGTGAAATATGAGATGTCACATTTCCGATATTGATGTGTGGTGTGAAATATGAGATGTCACATTTAAGCTATTGATGTGTAATGTGAAATATGAGATGTCACATTTCAGATATTGATGTGTGGTATGACATATGAGATGTGACATTTCAGATATTGATGTCTGGTGTGAAATATGAGATGTCACATTTAAGATATTGATGTGTGGTGTGACATATGAGATGTCACATTTCAGATATTGATGTGTGATGTGAAATATGAGATGTCACCTTTCAGATATTGCTTGTTGACATGAATTAAGATATATCAGATGCTGACTATTCATCTGATAATTGACAAGTGAGCTAAGCCTAGGCTACCTTACGTGAGATTGCACTGAATATTGGTTACCTTGAGTCCAGGCTATACACCGTCACAATGCCAGATGTGAGTGCTAATTGATGACATCATTTATGGTTGGTTGATTATTGGAATTATACGTCCTGGTAACATCTTATGTCATATCAGGACAGGGGTTTAATTTATAACATCTGAGGTGCCAGCTATTGATGTCACTGTCACTAATTGACATGATATATGTCCTCCAAGTTGTCAGCTAGAGATGTGAATGTTGATGGGTCACATAACTTATGAGATGTGAAGTGCAATCTATTAATGTGACTCATCGAGTGACTTGAGTCCAGGTTGTACAATTGGACAATTCTGGGTATTGACGTGAGAGTTAATGGGTGACGTGATGCTAGACTGTATCCCGTGAGATTGACGTGACTTGTTGGTTGACGTTAACCCGGATGTGGATGTGATCATCAATGGTAGTGGAGCTTGTCGAGAAGGCTTTCAGTGTCGCGGTCCACTATGTCTCCAGGGATAATCGCAGATCCATACGTCTTTCCATGAAGACATGCTATAGCCCCTCTATCACAACGATTTTATGGCTACTGCAGCAAAAAAGAAAATAGGGTTCAAATTTTCAATTTAAATAAACAATTCAATGACATGTTTTATGCAATCCATTTACATTTAATTAAAGTTCATGAATTTGATCACATTTGATTAATTTCGTAAAGTTAATATATGTAATGAATGTGATCACAATAAATAGGCTGGTGTCTATTAAATATATACACTGATTTGCCCATAAATATCAGTTTTTATATACTGAAGGCATGATTGTATATTATAAATATATATCTTATTCTTATTACATTCGCCGAAAAAACAGGGGGAATTTCTACAAAGAATAATTAGTAATTCCTACATAGAATAATTATTCCTTTCCATTTCACTGCTCCTTCCCCTCTCCGAGTGACGCCGAGCGCCAAGCTATGTATAATACCGACAAGAACATATCTTTAAATCAATGAATTGACACCACCAGGTTTTGACGCCAGAGTTTAAATCGCGCAACCTGCCACATAGCAAGCCGACCCTCAACAGATTCGGCCATTCTCTCTGTTTTACTCATTACTCGCTATGTCCTAGTCTGCTCATTTGTTAATTCTTTCTCAGCACACATGCCCGGAAATATTTAAAGGAGGCGCACACAAATAAGCAGGCACCTGCAATAATCCATGTGCTTACCGACATTGTTGGCCAGGCCGATCCATATGTAAAGCCGACTAGGCGCAGCGAACAATGTTTTATTGATGGTCACCTGAGTACGGCTCTATTGACAGGCACCTGTGTGTGACTCTGTATTGACTGGCACCTGTGTGTGACTCTGTATTAACAGGCACCTGTGTGTGTCTCTCTATTGACAGGCACCTGTGGTTGACTCTATTTTAACAGGCACCCGGGGTGAATCTGTTTTGACAGGCACCTGGGGTGACTGTGTTTTGGCAGGCACCTGGGGTGACTGTGTTTTGACTGGCACCTGGGTGTAACATTCCATTGATAGGCACCTGTATCTGACTCTCCATTGACAGGCACCAGGATATGAAATTCTACTGACTGACAGCTGTGTGTGACTCTGTATTGACAGGCACCTGTGAATAACTCCCTAGTGACAGGAACTGGGGGTGACTCCTATTGGTAGGCACCTGTGTGTGACTCTGTAGTGATAGGCACCTGAGAGTGACTCTGCATTGACATGCACCTATGGTTGACACTGTATTGACAGGCACCTGTATGTGAATCTCTATTGACAGGCAATGGGAGTGACTCCTATTGACAGGCACCTATATGTGACTCTGTATTGACAGGCACCTTTGTGTACTCTGTATTGACAGGCACCTGTGTGTGACTGTATTGACAGGCACCTGTGTGTGACTCTCTATTGACAGGCACATGTGTGTGATCCTATATTGACAGACACCTGTGTGTGACTCTCTACTGACAGTCACCTTTGTGTGACTCTATAGACAGGCATCTGGGGTGACTTTCTTTTGACAGGCATTAACTGACATCTGGGTGTGACTCTCTATTGACAGGCACCCCGGAGTGACATTCAATTGACAGCTACCAGGGTATGATATTCTATTAACAGGCACCTGAATACAGATGCATCCACCTCATAGGCCAGGTTCAGAGGAATTAGGGAATATTGCTATTGATTAGCTTATGGCACTGATTCACTGATTATCCTATCCTAATATGAGCTTAGATGTTGCTGGCATGTAAAACCCTAACATTAACCTGATTTGCCCACCAATCTGAAGGTCGGTGGTTCAATTCCCCAAGCCCCCACCTCTGCCAATTTGGATTTCCACTACTGCGTATAACTTACAGCGTCATCAAAGGCCAGTTGCTCTCATACCATGTCTATGTGGTGTGGGAGGTTAAACATCCCTTGGGTTGGTAAAAGTGTAGACTCGGGCTTTCTATCAACAAACTGTCTAATGGTGAAAACAAGTCTATTCAGACTTATCCATGATAGGCAGTATAAATCCAGTTCATCCATTAATCAATCAAGTGGCTTTCGTTTTGAACATGCTGCTGGTCATGTGACCACAGCTCTACCCCACCACACTATCAGGCCTGCTATTCGGGAGATCTCCCTATGAAACTCCATTAACATTTAGGCTATCTAGGTTCCCAGCCTATATCTAAGCTAAACCTTGGAAAACAACCATCATTGATATGCATTCGTCATGATTCATTAAGCATTATTAAGCAACATTGAGTAATTTCCTATATGCATTTAACCCGGATACAAGTTGCATGCTAACTAACGGTGTGTTTACACAATGCATTTTAATTCATTAAGCATTATTAAGCAACATTGAGTAATTTCCTATATGCATTTAACCCGGATACAAGTTGCATGCTAACTAACGGTGTGTTTACACAATGCATGTTGACACAATGCATGTTGACACAATGCGTGTTTACACAATGCATGTTGACTGAAACTTTGTTGAGCCGCTGTTGAGATGTTGAGTGCAAGGACCAATGAAAACACACCTCTCTGATCATGTGACCTGGTTCCCTAGATCTTTTCGTAGATGGTGCTAACAGAGTAGTAGACGCACCCATACAACACCTAGTTGCGCTCAACTCACCAGACAGGATGGCCGAATGAGTTGAGCGTCCGTCTCCCATTTTGGTAGATCAAGAGTTTCAAATTCATAGGTTCGAAACCTGGTGGAGTAAAATCAATAATTACAAATATTGATGCTTATTGCTTCCTAGCCAGGCACTAGGCGTTATTAGGATAGGGCAAAGAGCAGTGGAATGAGGAAAACCAATCGTCCGTGTCAACGATTGAAACTTTCCCTGCTTAATCAACTAATGTACAACAAAAAACAAGTTGCAAACAAGTCATGCAACTGGTTGCGCCGTGTAAATACACCATAAACATCGGAAAAATAATGTCTTAATATACAACCTTCACAAGCAGTAACCATTGTTAAGCGCTGTACAATAAAACGACAATATGATGTATTTGTACCCTGGCTGGAAAATACTGACAGACGCATTAATTTCATGTACCAGTACAAGCAACCTTAACAAATTAATGTCAAGGTCAGATTAAAATTAGTCAAGAACTGACTCATTTTCATTCCTCCTGTAAAACAACATTAACTACAATGCCTTCATCATGAACATGGGGGGGGGGGTCGAACTAAGCCTCGGATAACAGCGAACACTAAAATCTGCCTTCGCTTTATGAGTGCTGTAAACTAATCATTAAAAAGCAAGAGCAGGCATTAGCTAGTGAAGTAGGCAGCACTAACCTCTCAGGCAAGGAACCACATAGATAGGTCAGCGTAGATAGAGTGATTGCATACGGGAGCCTATGTAGTGTAATGATGAGTATCCTAGCCCCAGGGTGGCAAGAAGTGTGGCTTTGAATCCTGCTCTAGGCGCAATATTTCCCATCGGTATCATCCCCACAACACTGGTGCTGTGAACCAGATCCTATACACTGTATGGTTGTTGCACTGACCCTGTGTATTTGAGCCTGTCTCAAAAGGTGATAACTCTTTTTTTGTTGTCCATTGTAATGATTGACACAAAACAGCACAGAAATGGTTACACTGAAAACATGAGGACATTTGCTTCAAATCAATATGTATTCTATTGGGATTATGAAACACCATGTAAAAAAACTAAATCAGTTTATCCTGAGCAAATTCATAAGCAGATAGTATGTTGATTGTTACAATGGATAACGTTTTGTCCCATATTGCTTAGCACCTTTTGAGACAGTCTCATTTATGTTAGTGCATTGCCTGTATGCATGTAATTGTAAACATTAAATGACTCATGAATGTAGACCATTTACAAGACAAATCCAGGAGGACAAGTGTAGTAGTCTGCACTGACTTCTCAGGCAAGGAGCCACATATATATGTAGGCATCAATAAAGTGATGACATCATGGATACTAGGTAGTGTAATGGTGAACATCCTAGCCCTGGGCTAGCAAGAAGTGTGGGTTTGAAAAGTATTCTAGGGGCAATATTTCCGATTTCCATTATTAATACGACACTACTATGCCTTCATCATGACAGAAGTGAGTTAAGCTAAACACTGGGAAGCAATAATTTCATTATGATATTGTACTGAGGTGTACTGGTCTCTCTCACGTGAAATGCCACATATAGAGGTAGGGGTGGGTAGATGGATTGCATCGGGCAGCCTAGATAGTCTAATACTTAGGATGCTAGCACCCGAATGGCAGAAGTCTGGGTTCGAGTCCTATATAAGCATAATAGTTAGGATACTAGCACCAGAATGGTGGAAGTGTGGGTTCGAGTCCTAAATAAGTCTAATAATTAGGATACCAGCACCGGAATAACAGAAGTGTGGGTTCGAGTTCTAAATAAGTCTAATAATTAGGATGCCAGCACCAGAATAACAGAAGTGTGGGTTCGAGTCCTAAATAAGTCTAATAATTAGGATGCCAGCACCGGAATAACAGAAGTGTGGGTTCGAGTCCTAAATAAGTCTAATAATTAGGATGCCAGCACTGGAATAACAGAAGTGTGGGTTCGAGTCCTAAATAAGTCTAATAATTAGGATGCCAGCACCTGAATAACAGAAGTGTGGGTTCGAGTCCTAAATAAGTCTAATAATTAGGATGCCAGCACCCGAATAACAGAAGTGTGGGTTCGGGTCCCAAATAAGTCTAATAATTAGGATGCCAGCACCCTAATAACAGAAGTGTGGGTTCGAACCCCCTCGAGGTGCAATGTTTCCAACTTGCAATAATGTTCCTCATGATTTGGAGCCATGCACAGGATTCTGTACTTGTTGCTGAACCTACCAGTTTGTACCCTAAGTGTGTTACCTGGATATTTGGATTGGCAAGATGATGTGGGACGATTGTAATGAGGTGCACTGACCTCCCTAAGGTGTAATACCACATACAGAGGTATGCTAGGGGTAGTTGATTACATCACAGAGCCTCTTTTCACAAGCTTGTGACCAGACAAGACATGTCGTAACGTCGCTATCGGGTGTATCGCGAGTATCAATGTTCTAAATCGAGCTACAACCACCAAAGTTTGCGGATACACACACAGATACAGAGGATATGTATCCGGTGATGTATAACAAGATATAAGGAGTTGGAATAAAGGGAAAAAAAACAAAAACAAACCAAAAGGGAGACCGTTCAAAACGGCGGGACACTGCCAGGAGGAGGCCTCTACCATTCTGTAAACAGTGCACAACACCCAAAACCACACAGATTTCCATGCATAGGCACCCAGGGATGCGGTAGGAAACATATCAAGGGATGTAAACACATCGCATAGGAGGAAATCTAACAAAAAGGAGGAAAAATCAAAGCAGGCGGAAATGGGCATTAAAATATAAAAAATGGAGGGAAACGACTGAAACCCCGAATACGTCGCAAAAACAGCTGTAAGTCTAAGTCAGCAGCTAAGCAAGGAGGATATAGTGAAACTGGTAATCCAGACAGTAAAAGAGGAACTCACACGAGAAAGACACAAAAATTAAGACAAAAATAACACGGGAAAAGATGTGGGCGCAATGGGAAATGGAAACGGAACAAAACAACAACAAATGGCAATGCAGATGACAATAAATATGAGAGCAGGCAACAGGCACTGCAATTGGCACATAACACTCTACAAATAGAGTGCTCATGGTACAAAGCAGAGTATGAACAACTCAAAAATAAAGAAAATGACACCAATGCCAACATAACCACCAACAATGCAAGGTGGAAAACACCCACTGAAATAAATAAAATGCTCACCGACCCGGCCCAAAAACCAAAACAAACACAAAAACACAAAAACAAAAAGCTCAGCATTGTTGTGCACGGTATCCCTGAAAAAGAGGATGAAAACATGGAGAAAACAATCACAGACATGCTGAGCGAAGCGGACTGCGACTTTGGATGGACCCTAATGACTAAAGCCTACCGTATAGGGACAAAATTAAAACAAAAAGACAAAACACCGAAAAGAAGTGAGGCAGACATGGAGCTGACAGAAGGCAAAAGCCAAAATGAGAAGCCTGAAGAGGCACCCACACAGAACAACGAAAAAAACCTAGATAGGCCAAGGAGCATCAGACTCCAACTAGAAAAACAATCACAGGGAAAATATACACAGTAAACATAAGCAAGCAAAACAGCAAGATAACATAATAATTAACAATGCACTAGTGAGATATGTGAATACGCAGACATGCATGGAAAGCATAGACCTCTTCAGATAAGATAGAAGGAGGAGCTAAGAGCAAAACTGCACTTCCGCCCAAGCCTAAATCAAAACACAACCGACAGCTGCGAATTAGGACGACGACACAAAATTAGTAGTGGGTCACTAAAGCAATGGACACCACCATGAATCAAATAATTGTGATCAGTGGAGACTCAAGAGCAAGGGCATTAACCCAGCACCTGGAGGACAAACACCACAGCACACTGATTTACAAAGTCATAGTGGAGTCAGTGCCAGGGGCGACCATCGCCAGGATAGCGAACACTGTGCACAGGAAATATATAAAATCCACTCAACCGGCACAAATATACCTGATGGCAGGGATTTGTTGCCTAACAAAGAAAATAGGCCGCAGGGACCTGAAAGCAGTGCTCAAAGATAAAACAACACTCTTGGAGTACAACACAAATGAGTACACAAAAGCACACAAAACACTCAGCCAAGTAACAAAACTACCAGTAATATGTGAGCTCGCGGGCATGGACATGGAGACATACTGTGTCCGCAGCAGAAACTAAAACCACCGAAACTACCAAAAGCTGGTAGATGAATGCATACCGGAGCTGAATGCCTTCATACACCACCTAAATAACAGCCACAGTAGAGGCTTAGCCATACCAAGGTATGCTAACTACATTCACAAGACAAGGCAAGGGACGTGTTCGGCATGGTACGGCATTGGCATGATGGATGGCATTCACTACAATTAAAAATATGCCCAATATGTCACAACCAGGATAGAAAAAAGCATCGCTGAAAACTGGGAATAAATAAGACCACCAGGGCTGCAAAACCATGAGTATCACAAACTTACCATAAAATCCACTAACACAAATTTCTATCGCATACGTAAAATCATAAATGAGCTAACACACATCGTAACACATGCACCATCCTCTGCATATACGGTGATAAGTAATAATAAATAAGAAGTAAAAATAACCTATAAACATGATTACATACCAACAAAGAGGCTACATGTGCTGCATGCACCAACACAAACACCTCAAACCATGAGTAAATAAATAAATAAATAGCAAATTAAATTAAAAATTAAAACTTGCGCCTTCTGACACCCTCTAACACTTAAATGGTAGAAGAAACTGAATGCAATGTGTCTGTGTGTTTCTGTATGTATCTGTGAGTTTCAGTATGTGTATGTATGTATGTGTATGTCTATGTGTGTATGTGTATGTCTATGTGTGTGTTTGTGTGTCTGTTTGTTACTGTGTGTGTCAGTGTGTCTGTATGTCAGTGTGTATGTGTGTATGCGTGTCTCAGCGTATGTCAGTGTGTGTTTGTGTGTCAGTGTGTTTATTTGTGCATGTGGTTATATGTGCGTGTCTGTGTATAGCTGTGTATATGTGTGTCTGTCTGTGTCTGTATATGACTATGTCTGCATGCATGTCTGGCTATGTGTCTATAACCCCGAGGCACGTACCCTTCCATTAGAACATACACCTAAAGGTGCACTAACACAAACAAGAAAGCTTGTTCATTGTCACACATACGGTAATCCAGTATCACCACGACATCAACGCCAATGCGTGCTCACGCGAACGGCACACCCTAACATATTCACATATATAGTACGTTATTAATGTAGCGAATTAAAGATGCACTAACACCAACATTACATCGCTACATATTCACACATATAAGACATTATTAATGTTGCCAATTAAGGATGTACTAACACCTTTACATAGTCACATATACCACATATATAATACGTTATTAATGTAGTCAATTAAACATGTACTAACACCCTTACATAATCACACATACCACATATAGTACATTATTAATGTAGCCAATTAAAGATGTACTAACACCATTACATAATTACACACACCACATATAGTACATTATTAATGTAGCCAATTAAAGATGTACTAACACCCTTACATAATCACACATACCGCATATATAATATGTTATTAATGTAGTCAATTAAACATGTACTAACACCCTAATACCCCAGTCACTCGAGAGCCAGCGTACACCGCCAAACTCCCTATGCCCAAAAGGACGCCAACCACCCAGCGTTCCATTCGATACACTGATTCAAATACATTTTATGCACCATGTCGGCGCCATGTCGGCGCCATGTCGGCGCCATGTCGGCGCCATGTCGGCGCCATGTCGGCGCCATGTCGGGGCCGACCACATGGTGACTGCAGCATCGCATGTGTTAGCACCAACCCAGTGCGGGGCCAGGGCGGGGCCAGGGCGGGGCCAGGGCGGGGCCAGGGCGGGGCCAGGGCGGGGCCAGGGCGGCGCCAGGGCGCCGACCATTTTGAATGGCGCCGCCGGAACAGGGCGTAAGGAGGTTGCACGTGCAGCAGCAGCAACCTCCTTGCGTCCAAAATTCCCGAAATGGACGCCGGGAGGTTGGCGTCCTCACGGCGACAGCACTCAATCAGGGCCTAGGGAGGGCGAAAGGAGGAAGTTTTGACGTCTCGAATCGATCGTTTGCGAACGCAGGCCTCGTGTGACTGGGGTCTTACATAATCACACATACCACATATAGTACATTATTAATGTAGCCAATTAAAGATGTACTAACACCCTTACATAATCACACATACCACATATATATAATACATTAGTAATGCAGCCAATTAAAGATGTACTAACACCCTTACATAATTACACATACCACATATATAATACATTATTAATGTAGTCAATTAAAGGTGTACTAACACCCTTACATGATCACACATACCACATATATCATACATTATTTATGCAGCCAATTAAAGATGTACTAACACGCTTACATAATCACATATACCACATATATAATATGTTACTAATGTAGCCAATTAATGATGTACTAACACCATTGTATAATCAGATATACCACATATATAATACATTATTAATGCAGCCAATTAAAGATGTACTAACACCCTTACATAATCACACATTCCACACATATACTAGATTATTAATTTAGCCAATTAAAGATGTACTAACACCCTTACATAATCACACATACCACATATATAATACGTTATTAATGCAGTCAATTAAATATGTACTAATACCCTTACATAAACACATATACAACACATATAATACACGATTAAGGTAGTCAATTAAAGATGTACTAACACCCTAACATAATCACACATTCCACACATATAATAGATTATTAATGTAGCCAATTAAAGAAGTACTAACACCCTTACATAATCCGATATACCACATATATAATACATGATTAATGCAGTCAATTAAAGATGTAGTAACACCCTTACATAAACACATATACCACATATATAATACATTATTAATGTAGTCAATTAAAGATGTACTAACATCAACATTAAATATGAACTAACAACCTTACATAGTCACACACACCACATATAGAACACATGATTAGTGTAGCCAATTAAAGGACATGCCACGGAAGAGGGTGCACATCAAACCTATAAATACACAGCCATCCCATGTACTGGGAGGGTTGGAAGAAATGAGGCCATAGTCCACCTTGGTATGTGTTCTGGCACAAATCACTGCAACCATGCCCACTGAACCGAACCTATAATGCACCATGGCATGAGAAAATACCACAACCCGCCGCCAGGTCGCAGTCCCGAAGGGGAACAGGTGTGTTCTGGCGCACCCAGGTACCAACGAGGGATAGGGCACAGGTGAAAGGAAGATGGTAAAAAATAAGTCAGTGACAATGCCATTAGAACTATGGTTAACAAATTAACACTGCAGCCGACCCACCTGGTTGCAGTCCCAAAGAGTACGGATGTGTTCTGGAACATATAGGCACTAACTAGGGACCGGGCGCAGTGGCCGAATCGGTAGAGCATGGGCTCGTGTGCGGAAGATCGGGAGTTTGTGAGTTCGGTTTCCGGTCGAGTCAAACCAATGACTTAAAAATTTACACTTGTCGCTTAATAGGCTGGAACTCGGCATTATTAGGATAGGGCAAGGGCTGGTTAGCTCGGTGTCAGGATAATGTGACTGAGTAGGATATTGGGTCATGGTGCTGGTGGCCTGATTTCCTAGTGGGGCGGCCCTATAAAATCGCCATGAATGCACACTGTCACAAGTCGGTACCCATCCTGATATGACGTTAGATGTTGCTAGGACATAAAACAACAACAAACAAACTAACTAGGGACAGGGGACAAGTGAAAGGAAAGCTGTAAACAAAACAAACAAAATTCTGGGAACATGTCCTCATCCACAAGCATATTACCATCTTACTAGATGTACAAACTAGGCTAAGATATTAGTTATATGATAGGAAGTTATACCCCCAAAAAACAAAAAAACCTAACATAGGTACTAACTACTTAAATAAATGCTAGTGATGTCCTGGATACCAACCCTGAACTGGAACCTGAGCATACATAACATTCCTCACAACTTCCAGCATTGAAAACAAGCACCCTCATAGGAGCTTACATGCTATGGGGAGAATAAATACCGTATCAATAAAACAAAGAAGAACAACAAAAAAAGATGCATCAACACCATCAGTACACCCTGACATGTTCACGTATACCATATATAGAAGACCTGCTTAATGTGGCCAATTAAAGGCGCATTGACACCAACATGTCATCGCTACATATTCACACATGTAATACGTTATTAGTGTGGCCAATTAAAGATGCACTAACACCAACGGGGCACGTGTGTGCACCCTGTTTGTGCAGTGAGTGCGCATGCCTGGTCATATAAACTAATTGTGCATCTACAGTAGGGTAAACATGCAGTGTGGTGCCCCCTGGTCATGTAAACTTATTGCATGTCTACAGTTGGGTAAGCGTGCACTGTGGCGCCCCCTGGTGATGTAAACTAATTGTGTGTCTACAGGTATGACAAAAATATAGCCTTTTGAACCCTAGTGATGTAAACTAATTGTGAGTCTACTGGTGGGAAACCATGCAGTGTGGCGCCCCCTGGTGATGTAAACTAATTGCACGTCTACAGTGGGGTAAGCGTGCAGTGTGGCGCCCCCTCGTCATGTAAACTAATTGCACGTCTACAGTCGGGTAAGCATGCAGTGTGGCGCCCCCTGGTCATGTAAACTAATTACACATCTACAGTCGGGTAAGCGTGCAGTTTGGCGCCCCTGGTCATGTAAACTAATGTTGCATGTACAGCTTAGAAAACTCCCTTTGTGGCGCCCCCTGACAGCTACCTGTACTGTTGCGCCTCGACAGACACACTTCTGTCGATGTCCGGGGGATAACCATACCCGGCCTCTCCTCGCCCTACCTCCGCCTCCGCTACCTGCCGTGCCCGGCCCTGCCCCGGCCCGCCCCCCCCCCCCCTCCTCCCATAGCCGCAGTGCGCCGCTCCGGCCTGGCCTCGACCTTATCCCGCCTCCCCTCCTCTCACTGCTTGCACCCCGCGCACTCCCCGCCCCGCCCCATACCCCCAACTTCCAAACCCCAGCCTACTCCCATCCCCAGCCCACGTGCCGCCTCATGCCTCTACCGACCTCTATTCTACCACCCCCCCCCCCCCCCTCACACACACACATTCCGCAACATCCCTCTCATCCGTCCGCCCCTCACGCCGGCTCCGACCTCCCGTTCCGCCCCTCATGCCCCCCCCCCCCCCCCCCCATGCCCGTTCCTCCCAGGCCTGTCGCCAATAACAGTTCCTGGGAGATCAGCATTCAAAGCGTTGCCTTTGGAGGAGAATTAGGAAAACCAAATGAACGACCCTGTGTACCGTGCATATATACATCGCCACACCGACACCCCACACCACCACAACGCCACACCAGAACACCACCTCCACGTCCCTACACCATCACATCACAATACCCACAAACCAACACACCTCTTGTCCCAACACACTACTACACCACCACACGGCAATATATTCACACCATCACATGACCACACCGCCACACTGCCACCCCCCACCCCCTCACACACACCAACACACCACCACCACATCCCCACACCGTCACATCACCTCACTGCCATACCACCAAAGCACCACCACCATCACACCATACCTCCTTACTACCCCACGACCACACCCCCACACCCCACACCACCAAACTGCCACACCACCACTACACAACACCACCACATCATCACCCCGCTACACTACAACACCCCCACATGACCACACCAGCATTACACAATACCACCACCACTCCATAACAACACCACTACACCACACCCCCACCTGACCCGCTCCCCGCCACACGACCACAGACAAACACCCCCACACCACCACACACACACATCTCCATCGCCCCATTCCCCCTCACTCCCCCGCCCCCACCCCAACCCCCTAACACCGCCACCCCTCAGCCCTCCACACACCAACATCCCCACACCACTGCTCGCCTCCGCTTATCATTGCATGTGGCCTGTAAGCCTCTCACGCAGAATTAATTATGACCCATTCGTTAAATGATTAGGGTTATTACCTGCCGTCCAACCGACATCAGTCCACCCTCGGTCCCTCCAGGCCGCCCCTCCATTCTCTCCGTGGACCGAATGGCCTAATGGGTAGATTCCCTGCTTCCCATTGAAAATACACCGTGGGTTCCATTCCCGTGGGAGCACAAATCAACGATTTAATAAATGTGATAGTTGTCGCGTCCATGCTTGGCACTCAACTTGACAAGGATAGAACAAAAACTGGTTGACGACCACGGGTGGCAGGATAACATGACTGAGAGTGCTATCGGGTCAAATCGTCAGGTATACATGGGGCCTTGCTATAAAAATGACATCCATCATGATTGCATTGTGTAACGAGCCAAGGCGTGTCCTGATTGGACCTCAGGTGTTGCTAGGACCACAGACCCCAACCACTGAGGCACCTCCTGGTGGGAGCCTGTCGCAGTGCTGCGTCCATCATTGGGGATTGATTCATGCCCACTGAGCATGCGTGAAATTACCGGAAGTCCCTGAGGGAATCTGCAGCAAAATAAGTTTAAACAAAAAAACAACAAAAAAACAACAACGCAGGTGGTTGGTGGGTTGACGTGTCTACCCAAAAAATGCTTATCGTGGAGCATACACTGAAGTATTACGCACAGGAGAAGTTCTTTCCTCTGTCACATGCCACATGCCACATGCAATGCGTCACATATTTCAAGTGGCATGCCACATACGTCATGTTGCATGCTGCAATCGTAATGCAACATTTCACGCATTGGATGTAATATCGCCTATGTTGGTGGTGGAAATCCCCTATAAGACCTTTTTCATATAATGTTTCATGAAGATACTTCGCATTTAACTTTTTTTAGGCAAGGGAGTGTAAAGTATTGAGGAGTGGACACTGCGGTATAATGACCATTATATATAATATGATGATATAATGATTATAATAATCAACATAATATATTTATATAAAAAAGATGCCAACAAAACTCAAAACCATCGGACTATGTAACTTTAATCAAACTTTTATTATTTGCATTCTTCGAACCGACATGACCATAAATGTTGCTTGGACATACAACAGCATCAACAAACCGCCATTACAGGATGAAGTAGTTGTGGAAATCGTCTATTACTGTGTGTTATTTACTGTTTGGTCTTTATTTACTGACATTTCCTCACATGCACACACATAACACACACATGGAGATAACTTCCGGCTTATAGCTGCACCGAATCACCCTCCCACCCTCCCACCCTCCTACCCTCCCACCCTCCCACCCTGGTGCTCCAACCCTCCAACCCTCACACCCACCCTCCCACCCTGGTGCTCCCTCGCAGTGACGTCATAACCTGGAGATCCTGGCAAGACATAACGTGTCAAACACCTGTGCATGCGCACAGTCGAGTGAGCAGCTAAAACATGCGCACTCAGCATTTATCTGCCATTCCAGAATTCGCTAATTATGTAACCACACAGAAAATTGTGCCTACGCACGCGCATACATGTGCCCACTCATGCGCATAAATGTACTACTCATCCCAGTTAGTGGGTGGAATGGTTTCAAATGGGTTCAACTGGTAGACACAGGCCCATTTGAAATCACTCCACCCACCAATCAGGACTATTATGACGCCTGTAATTATTTTTAATCATGGCGCTCCTCTTTTAGTGCCCATTTTACAAGGTTATTTTGCTATTCAGCATGGAACTTTTTTTCTAGCGTCTTACGACAGCTGGACTGGTGTTTGTTCGGTCATGGAGCATCCTCTTCTGTATCCTACAAACGCGTGGCCAGGGCTGTGTCAGAAAGGAGCCAGGGGCGGGCGTCAGTGTAGGTAGGCATTGTGCCAGGTGCATAGTGCTAGAGTGTTAAAACCCGGTCACATACACGTCAGTGGACATTGTTGAATGTAGTGGAGGCTAATGTAGTTGAACATAGCTGAATGTAGTTGAACATACCGGCATCCATACTTCTCCGTCATGCTAACTTGGTAATAATGTGGGTGGGCCATGAGTTCTGATTTAATCTTTGGACATGTTCAAAAGAGCGCTATGTTAGAGGCTAATATACTGTGGCGAAGTCTCCATACTCGTAATGTACTCTATCATACTCTAGCATACTCTCACATACTTTAGTGTACTTGGACGTAGTAGAATGTAATTGAGCATAGTGGAGGTTAATGTATGTTGAACATATTTGCATAAGTGCCATTACATATTTATCTATACCAAAACCGGCCGTAGCTTAACGTTTTCACCTTAGTTTCACATACTTACACCAACATTTGACCCACATTGATCTATCCTATCTTCAACTACGTTCAACTACGTTCACTAACGTGTATGTGACTAGGGCTTTAGTTTTAAAGTATTTTGTTCAAATCCACGTAGAGTTACATAATCCAATGAATTCGAATTTCTGCCATATTTGTCTTTTATAGAAAATTTAGATCAAGTTGGTTGTTATAATGTACTGTAATGCACCAAGCTTGGAGTACTTCCTCAGTCACTCGCCTCCCAGCCGTCCTCCCTGCTGCACCTCTTTCTTCTCCACCCACCCACCCAACTTTCTCTCTTACTGTTGGTGGAGGGCTCCTCGGCGCCCCTCCCCTGAACTCTAAGCTCCCACGAGCTCCTGCTACCCAAGTATAAGTTATACGTTATCGCTCCTTCTGAGCTTCCTCTTTGTACTCTCCATTGTTTGTTTAGCTTGTATTTTGTTTGAGGCGTTCCAATAAACGCCTTTTTCTTCCACCTCTGCCTTGCCTTCTTCCTTTTCGCGCATCGACTGACTTTGGAGACATTTGAAATGAAAAACGCGATATAATTGTGGTGTGCACAGGGAAATGCTGGAGTTACGACATTCAACTTGCAGTAGAGACAGGCATTATTGCATTGACTTAATATTCCTTCAATAAAACAATACATGTATCAATCCAGGCTAGGTTTTTGGTTTTGATATGTTATGTCAGATTAAAGCTGCATAGTACAATGAAATATCAAATTTGACATATCTAACTTAGATACTGATCCACTTATTAAGCATTTGTTTCTGCGTAGAAGGGAATACTGAGTCAATTTAACAGAACCTGTTACGGCAGAAGTCTATGGTGTCAGAGTTTTGGCAATCTTGCCAAAACTAATTTTTCATGTCTGCACTCAAAATATTTCAAAAGTTTACCATTTAAAATAAAAGTAACTTTGAACTAATGTAAAGTAGATACTAGTGATCGATCTAATATAGTTATCCCAGCAAAAATACAGAAATTCAAAACCATCAGACTATGCAACTTTAAGCAACTCTAAGACTGTGCGAAATGCAATGGGCGAAGTGCGATATACGACATGTGACGTGCCATATGCCACGTGTCAAGCGCGATCTGCGACGTGCGATGTGCGACATGCAATGCACGACTTGTGATGGCGACGTGCGACATGCGACCTATGATAGGCGACGTGCGACGTACTACTTGCGACGTGCGACGTGCGACATGAGACGTGCGACTGGCGACGTACGACGTACGACTTGCGACGTGCGACATGAGACGTGCGACAGGCGACGTGCGACGTATGACATACGGCTTGCGACGTGCGACGTGCGACATGAGACCTGCGACGCACGACGTACGACGTACGACGTACGAGGTACGACTTGCGACGTGCGACGTGCGACGTGCGTCAAGCATATGAAACCAGCTTTGGGTCCATGTGGGTTATTCGGCATATATCCGAGTATTTACATGAATAATCATGTTAAGGAAATCAAATCAACTCCTGTAGAGAAAAGTGTAGTTTCACACACAAATTCTGATCGGGCATGCTGGAATATGATGCTACCCCATTTAGTTTTTGTTTGTTTTTTGTGTGTTTGTTTTATTCAATAATGCCTCTAGACCACATTGATTTTGGTATCATCGGCTATTGGACGTCAAAGATGCTACCACATATCACATGTGACAAGTTGCATATCCCATACAACAAAGTCCATGTCCTGTGCTGTATGCATGCCATGTGTGGTGTGTACATGTCATATTGTAAAATACTCTACCAAGAACCCATGTAATTATATAAGGATAAACCAGAGGGCTGGACTCTCTCTCTTAAGCGTATGTCACACATCACCGGATTGAGCAATGGACAAAATTCTCTAGTCCGGTGGTGATAAGTATCAAAATGTATTAAAATGTGTCAAAATGTTGCGCTATCGAGTCAATGGCCGCTGGACGAACGGACATGAAACGGAAATGAATGGATAGCCAAAGGACCGGAAGCAGACTAAACGGACTCAAACCGGACAAGAAATGTTGACGTCATTCCGGCGGCATCCGTTCCAAGTTTATGCATGTTCAAAACTTGTACGGACACACTGGACTATCAACAGACTTTGTTCAGATTCTTTCCGTGTCCTCCAATCCGTTGATGTGTGACAGGGGCTTTACACTTGACTCTCTTACTTTCTCTTTGTCTGTGTTGTTGTTCCTCATAGCCTACGTACAGAACCAGAGATCCGAGCATAATACTCTACAATATGCCACATGTCATATATCACCTGCAGCATAACTCATATCAAATGCCACCCATCAGATATCAAAACACCAACGTGTTACATATCGGATGCACCATGTTGCATATTGCATGTCACATGCTGCATATTGCATGTCACACGCCTCATGTCATATATGTCACATTCTGCATGTATCATATGATATGCCACATGCCACATATACAATGGCACACAACACATATCAAGTGCCATCTATGCGCCATGTTGCATATCACATGCTGCATGTCACATATCACATGTCACATGTCACATGCAATGTGTCACATATTTCATGTGACATGTCACATATGACATGGTACAGGCTGCAGATGTAATGCAACATTTCATTTATTGGATGTAATATATTGTATGTTTGATGTCACATATGCGACATGCCATATATAACAAGTAAAATGTTGCATATCATGCCCAACACACTGTATATGACACATCGCATGCCACATTCGCATGTCATGTGTAGCGTCTTGCATATCGCCTCCGACCCTATGCGTTAATGGAATCTCAGATTCGGGGCAGTGACCAGGTCAAAGGTCAAAGTGACAAGAGCCCTCCGCACTCAGCCTGTTAGCGGTGACAGTGCGTGCACCTGGCGGCTGACACGAGAACTCCTCATAAACTGATACTCTGGGAAGGCAGTTCGTGAGCTGCTTCCACCATCCACATTCCTCAGGAGGTTATGAAGTTATTTGAGCTGCTCAATCAACAAGCCCGGGCCACGAAAGGCCACGAGGGGCCACCATGGGCCAGCATGATCCACCTGGGGCCACCACGGTCCACCATGGGCCACCATGGGCCACCATGGGCCACCATGGGCCACCATGGGCTACCATGGGCCACCATGGGCCACCATGGGCCACAATGGGCCACCATGGGCCACCATGGGCCACCATGGGCCAACAGGGTCCATAGGGCGTGGGTGGGTGCCCCCTGTCACCCTGCTTGTTTGTTTATCGTGATTTTAGGTACTCAGTAACATCGACGCTCATATCTGGACGGTGCTATTCCTCTGATGGCGACTGTATAGTGTTGCTGCACTGGGATACCGTTACACAGACTCCATGACTCGATGTCCCACTGAGTTATGTTGGTCTGATGCCGATGCTTGCCCTATGCTTGCCCTATGCTAGTGTAGTATGCTGCATTGACTTCTTAGGCAAGGAGCAAGATATACGCTAGACATGGATAGCGTTCCTCCCCCGCTGCCGCTACCCTGTCCCTGCCCGTGCCACCCACCCCCACCCCCCGCCTGCCCCGGCCCGCCGCCCGCCGCCCGCCGCCCGCCGCCCGCCGCCCGCCGCCCGCCGCCCGCCGCCCGCCGCCCGCCGCCCGCCGCCCGCCGCCAGCCGCCCGCCGCCCGCCGCCCGCCGCCAGCCACCCGCCGCCCGTGACGCAAAGCGCCTCTGTTTACACAGGCCGTGCCTGACAGTTGGACATTTGGCTAGTTCGGGACTAGCCGCTGAGGGGGCGCTGTGGTCGCACCCGTTTCCGACAGCTTGGCGCACCTTAATGCGCAGGTGCCGGATATGCTGTGTCACCACCTGGTGGCAGGCATCTTTTAAGCAATGATTTAATCCGGCCACTTTCCCGACATATATGACACATCGCATGCAATGTAGACACGTATCTGCGTCAGAGGCTCTGTTTTTACCGGGCGCTGTAGCCGGATGCGTAGAGCGCATGCCTTCCATGCGGGAGATTGGGAGTTCGAGTCCCGATCGAGTGAAACCAATGACTTACAAAATTGATTCCTGTCGCTTCCTAGCTTGGCGCTTGGTATTAATAGGATGGGGCAAGGACTGGTTAGCTCAGTGTTAGGATAATGTAACTGAGTGGGATATCGGGTCATGGTGCTTGCAGCCTGGGCCGCGTTCAGGCTCCGTCTAGGAGGCGCCTCGGAGGCGCCCGTGACGTCAGGCTAGTCTGAACAACAACAGCCAGTTGGTCGCCTCGAAAATGGCCGCCCCCCATAGGAGGCGGCCATTTGCATCGAAATGCTGCGCTCTGATTGGATGAAACCACTGCATGCGGCGGCCATTTTCGAGGCGCTGTTTGTCTCCAACCTGAAAAGGGAGGCGTCTCCGAGACGTCTCCGAGACGCACCCTGAACGGAAATAAGCCAAAAAGCATCGCCGAGACGTCGCCGAGGCGCCTCCGAGACGGACCCTGAACGCGGCCCTTATTTCCTAGTGGGGCAGCAGTATAAAATTACCATGAGTGTGCACTGTCACAAGTCAGTACCCATCCTGATATGACCTTAGATGTTGCCAGGACATAACACTTCCAACAACCAACCAACCAACCAGGTCTGTTTCAAACAGCGCGTGACGAGGAAGAGTTTTTGGGGGTGTCGGGCGGTTCTACTGAGTATTTATTATGAATGCACGTGACCCATGGCATGCTTGGCTTATTTGCTTGTTGTTTTTTTTTGTCATGTTAAAATCTGAAAGCGGTTATATACCAATCACAAATAAGCTTATCCCGTCCTGATATGACCTAAGATGTTGTCAGGACGTAAAACTCCAACAGCCAACGAACCCCAATATGCATATTCGATAATATTAATTCTGATTGAGTAAAGTCGTGTTGGTCGTGTTACTGGCCCTTTAAAGCAATCTCCCCTAACAGGAAATGGTCGGTAGTAAAACCGAGCCACAGCCGAATGAATCGGTGACGTGAGACCTTCGGCAGAGGTTAAAATCACTGAGCTCGGGTCTATTGGATCACCATTAGACACCAGTGTTTTCAACACTGGTGTTTTTTTAAACACCAGTAGTAGCTGTATATCACAACTACCCATTACTTACTTTCAACTTGGAGATCTAAGACCATATTCATGGGTTTCGCTCAGTTATCTAAACCTGGATACTCCAATGAAAGCATCACATTATTTAAAGCCGAAGCGCTTATTTAGATTTGATACTACATATACAAGTTAGATACGGGTGCACTCATTGGGTTAAATGAGTGGGTGGCACTCATTTGCTGTCATTGCTGGGGGTGCGGAGAACAGGTAAGCAGCCCCTCCCACCTGCCGCTCACACCAACAAGCCACCCGACTGGCCAACACCACATACCCCCTCAACCAATCAACTTCAACCTCAAAACCCAAACCCCAGCCTCGCCCCTGCAAGCCTCAGAATAGCCACTCACACACGGCCCACCCTAGCAGCAAAATGTCTTCTTAACCCATCCACCCACAACCAATGCACTTTACTCGATCTTTAAAAATAAACACAATCAAAAAACAAAATGAACGAAACACCTAAAAAACTTCAAAGTTGACATGATAACAAATTGAAACTCATATCATTGAAATGTCTGCATTGATGATTGATGATTCTTTGATGATTCTTTGATGATTGATTAATGATTGATTGATGCCTGATGATAAAAATGCTTTGCTTATGATGATTGAAATGTCCTGTGATTGTGATTACATTATATCTATTTGTCATGTGACTAATATTAATTACCATAACTTCACTTGCATGTCAGGCCTTGTCACCGGTCACTCACAGCTGCATTGAGTAGAGCTGCACTAGTCAGCCGGTTACCCTGCCTGTCATGAAAATAAAGTTGTGTTATTCCCACCTCCTGCTTCCTACATCTCTGTTACCTGGGTAGCAATGAAGCTACCTCCATTCAATACAACTAACATTAAGCGTAACCATAAGTAACATGATCAATTACTGGGTATTGATATTGACATTTTAAGTATGAAACCTCCCTGTATACAGTGAAAATGGGATGTCAGATCCGCTAGATTTCAAATTGTAGTTTATGGGGTGGGGTTGGGGCACCTCTATATACCCCTAATTCCTGTTGCATTAAGCACCTGTCTGTTTCAAGAATGTTATATGTGCGACCGAAAAACAAATTTCTAGCTACGGCCCTGAAACAGCATATTTAATTAATATGATGGTCTCACCCACATCACCATCTTTAATATGCTGCAGTGGGGCCTTCAGTTTGTGTCGATTTAACCAGGAACACATATAATCACCAACATCAATATGTTAACATCTTAGAGTTCAATAAACACACCAAGCCATCTTTTTGTTGTTGTTCAAGTGTTTGTATTCTTCTGAATAACATGTTGTCAGTGCTAATACACTGGTCTTCCAGGCCTAATCACAATTGCCTCTACACAGTAAACAAATCTACAACAATATGCAGATAGACAATTACAGGAAAATAAGCAAACTATCGGTACATGAATGGTAGGTAAAGATAAAGATAAGAGAAAAAAAGATCTAGATCTGAGTTAATGTCTTATTATTATGGCTCGAGTGGCCGCATCCTCTCCCAATCAATGGAGACCATTAACCATCCCATCTGTACTAGATAAATTAGGCACCTGACTAGACCACATTGAGAATAGCAGCAGCCATATAAGGGATAACTCCCGCCGCCCACTCCATGAACACAACTCACCCATGATAACAGCACAGTTTACACAGCACCCTGCAGCCTTAGCTCATAACACCTAAAAACTTACCCTGTTGATGACTAACTCGTTACTCGTTCTTCTTCGTTTGACAAATCTACCTCATCTTGTTACCTACATGGATACATTTCTGCATGTGTGCCCATGTGCAATGCTTACTACTGGGTTTGATCTTCCAGAAGGTTAAACAAGTCCGACCTGTGATGCTATGGAAAGGTTGTGTTGAAGCGATACTGATAGTTTTTCCTGAATGCACATTCTCCGCGTTGACGTCACTCATACATACCGCCCACCTTGAAGCCCTACAGGAGCGCAACACGAAAGATCACCCTCTATGCCGCTTTCTTTCCAAGAACATTCCTATTTCTGATTGAGAGCTAGAAGTTCCAGTCCCAGGTGTACAATGCTGGGGAGAGGTCAGTGTAAAGAGTGGTAATAGGGTGAGAATAGGGTGAGGACAGGGTGAGAATAAGGTGAGAAAATCGGGAGAATAGGGTGAGAATAGAATGAGAATAGGGTGAGAATAGGATGAGAAAAACGGGAGAATAGGGTGAGAATAGAATGAGAATAGGGTGAGAATAGGATGAGAAAAACGGGAGAATAGGGTGAGAATATGGTGAGGACAGGGTGATAATAGGGTGAGAAAAAAGGGAGAATAGGGTGAGAATAGGATGAGAAAAACGGGAGAATAGGGTGAGAATAGAGTGAGAATAGGGTGAGTACTGATATGTTACATATTAGGAGTGAATAGAGTACTGATATGGTGAAGATAGGCTACAGTCGATTCTCTACAGGATGATGTGAGGATATATATTTTGAGAAAATAGAGTGATGATAGGGTGAAGGAAAAGTGATCATAGGGTCCTTATTGGTATAGGATAGGTTGAAATTGGTTAATGACGGGGTGCTGACAGGATGATTATAGGATGATGCTAGCCTGATGAGAGTTTGATCATAAGGTGATGATAGGGTGAAGATATGGGGATATGATGGGGTAATGATATGGTGATGATATGTTAATGATAAGTTGACTACATGGTGATGATAGGGTTATGATAGGGTGATGATAGGGTGATGATAGTGTAGTAGTCTGCACTGTCCTCGTCGTATTATAGCAGTGTGCTGAACAATATGGTGTTTCACCAGTGTATTGAACAGTATGTTGCGTCACCAGCATACCAAACAGCATCTTGTTTCACCAGCGTGCTGCCACCTATCGGAAAAAACCCAGCACTACCTCGAGCAGCCACACAAACTGCACCTGTGATATATGCGTGTTGATTTGCTCAAGGTGCAGGTGGTGCTGCGCAGATGGACGCCTGCACTGCCCACGCTGATGCATCTCCACAATTACCACGACTAAACACTGACACATGTCACCCGGTAATGCCCGCTGTAACCACAGCCGCACACTCACCGACAGGGGATGGCTCATTTGAAGACACGCCAGCAAATTATATTGCACACGCTGATCTCCTAACGTGGTACCAGCCTCTGATTGGTCGAATGGCACTAATATTACATGAAGGCGCTAGAATCTGTTATCTATATATATAATACGAAATGGTGGTTAAGTTTTAGGGCCATTCTGCTCACTACTCCTCTGTTAATCAGTGCTTCCAATCAGAATACTCTACTGATGCTTTGCCATGTATGGGTTGTGAGTCACAGGTTTCTTTTGTGCCTACCTTACACATTTCATATTAATGTTGATGGTTTTTACTAATTTTAGTCATTTTGAGTCAAGTAACCATGAGTGTTGTTAACACCACCATAAGATAGTGCCACTGATATGGTTGACCACATAACGGTACAGATGGATTCCACCAGATTGCGGCACTATATTGAAACAGGACCATGCACAAGTCCAGAATATAGCAGAGAATGTATATACACCGCCTCTTTGATTGTTTGTTGTTGTTTTACCTCCTAGCAACATCTAAGGTCACATCAGGGCAGGTACCGACTTGTGACAGTGTGCACTCAAGGCAACTTCATAGTGCTGCCTCACTGGGAGACCAGGCCACCAGCACCATTACCTGATATCTCACTCAGTCACAATATCCTGCCACTGAGGCAACCAGTCTTTGCCCTATCCTAATAATGCTGATCGCCTGGGTAGGAAGCAGCAAGTATAACTTGTTGAGTCATTGGTTTGACTCGACCAGGGTTTGAACCACTGAACCCAGGGTTTCGGATCCCCTGATCTCCCAAACCAGGAGATGGGTGCTCAACTCATTCGGCCATCCCATCTGGTCGACAGTCTCTGAATATAGTCCGAACCGGTGAATATATATATCATGACAGTTCAACACAATATTGGTCCAGGGCTTGATACAGATCCTGGCTGTAGCCTGTGTTCTGCACTGGTTAAAGATAGTATCTATATAAAATTCCATAGAAAATAATAGCATAATAGGTCTCATAAGAACCAATGACACAAGCTTACATGAATGTAAGCAACCTAATAGCATTGGTGGGTGGGGTGAATTCTAGTGGGCTGAGCCCGGTGGTTTCAAATCGGATAAGGACATTAAGAGTGACCCATTTGGACTCACTAATGCCCACCCTTTTAAACTATTAAAGCTGCATAGTCTGATGGAAATTTCAAAATTTCCAAACCAAAACAATTATCTAGATTTGATTCTACATATCTAACTTAGGTACTGTTGCACTACTTAAGCATTTGTCACCAAACATAAGATAATATACTGAAGCAATTTAATAGAACCTGTTACTGGCCACTATACAGACAAAGAAACTTATTTATTTTGGCCACATCATTCGTCAGAGTTCAATATACCATACATTGTTGGAAGGGAAGGTGAATGGCAGCAGAGGGAGAGGGAGACCAAGAACATCATGGTTTACAAATATTTCACAGTGGACAGGCTTGAATTATTCACAGTCTATCAGAACAGCACAACATCGGGACAAGTGGAGAACCATTGCATCCAACCCTCGAATAGAGGACGGAACTATCGATTGATTGACTGGCATAATTGCCTAAATTAATTTGTTATGTTTGCGCTTCAAATATCTTAAATGTAAGACATTTAAGATAAAGTTACTTCAACTTCAAGCTAAAGTAAGGTAGATTATAATGATCAACCTAATTTATTTATCTAAAAGAAATTACAGAAACTCAAAACTATCAGACTTTGCAACTTAAAGTATGTCGACGCAGATGCAAACAAAAATCATGTATTTTGATTTTGTAATACTCATATATAGTGCATATCCTAGATGATGGCGGATTTGGAGATAATCAAATGAAATAGTGAAAGAGTGAAATAGTGAATGGTAGAGAGGAAGTGTGAACACTTATTTGTCTCTCATTTTTGCTTGAGTGCAAGTAAATATGCAACACAAGGAATAATTAGTAGCATGTGGTGAATAAGGGGTCAAATTTCCAAATAATTAAGCTTCAAATATATTTTTGTTAAAATGGGTATTACATTGATAGCAACGGAGAAGGGAGTAGAGGTAGGTGTTATGTATTGTACCCGGATAGGGCGCCAGGTACCAGCGAGCGCCGCGAGGGACCAGTGTAGCAGCGGTTGATATAAATAAACCATTGAGTAACTAGACGTTGACGCATGCAGTTGTGTTACACTCTTTCCATCACATGGTGTCAGAGGCGGAACCTTTGACGGGCATGTTGCTACCGGGTTTGAAACCACCCAGGCCGTTGAGCTTGGATGACAACCTATCTGCAAATTGGCAGATGTGGATCCATGATTTCAATATATATGCTCCTGCAGCAGGAATGCAGAGCAGAAGTGGGAAGGTTCAGTGTTGCGTGTTTCTGCATGTTGCCAGTGCGGAGGCGCCAGAAAGTGCATCATGCTATAAGATTTGCTGCAGGAGAAGTGGACAAGCTTCGACCTTCATCGACGCGTGCAGTTGTCACACTCTTTCCATCACAGTAGGCAGCAAGCTTTTTGCTCTGCTTCAGAGAAGGTCTCACGTCATTGGTTAGGGGAAAAGGTCACGTGCTTGTCACCTAAAATCCGGAAGCGGATCTCATCCAGCTGCAATAGGGCACTCCAAGATGGCAGCAATGACACATGGCTAATCACGTGTTATTTGAGAGGGGCGACAAGCATCCCCCATGGCAAACTGAGCAAGCTTAGGAAGAGAGAGGGCTGTGCAATCTGAGGAGACAAAATAAGCCGTGTTCACACTTACAACCTTAGGCTAACTTAGATGAGTGAATTAGTTGAGACGACTTAAGGCCCCTGTGTGAACGGGCCTTATGCAAACTGGTTGAGTCGATTCAGCCCTAATTTGCCTCAGCGGGTCATTCCTATGTGCGATCTGAGTCGACTTAGATGAGGCAAACTAGTTGAGGCGACTAACGGCCCCAGTGTGAACAGGGCTTTAGAAACAGGAAGGAGACTTAAGCTCCATTCACACACACACCTTAAGTCGCCTCAACTAGTTCGCCTCATCTCAGTCACCTCAAAACGTGCGTGTGAACAGGCAGCTGAGGCGAATTATGGTTGATTCGACTCAGCTAGTTCGCCTCATGTAAACCACATCACAAGGTGGATTAGATGAGGCAAACTAGTTGAGGGCAACTTAAGGTACATGTGTGAACCGGGCTTTAGACGGGGATGGTGGAAGGTGAGAAGGATACTTAAAAAACATCCAAGTGAGTGGAGTGTCAGGGGGGGATTAGAGAGGTTCATGCCGGGACCACCCCCACTCCGCGCAGCACAGGAGGGGGCAGGGTTGTGGACACTATAAACCTTATTACATGTGATAAAGGGTTTAGAAACAGGATGGAGAGTTAAGTAGAAGAGAGTGGAAGGCGATATGGGGACTTATAGACTGATATGCCATGTCGGAAGGATACTTAGGGAAAGGAGGGTGGGAGGATGGTGGGATGACAGAAGGAGACTTGTGAACTTCTAACCAGGAAGGAGACTTAGCAACGCGAAGGGGACTTAACGAGAGGAAAGTGGGAGAAGTGAAGGAGACTTAGGGACTTATGCAAAAGAAGGAGACTTAGAAAAGGAGAGATATTTAGGGAGAACTCTGGAAGGTGAAAATGAGACTTACAGACTTATAAACATAAACAAGAAGGAGACTTACGGATAGGATAGTGGAAGGTGTGAGAAGAGGACGTATTCACTAATACACAGAACTGAGACTTCGAGAGAGGATGGTGGGAGGTATGAAGGAGACGGAGACTCGGAAACAGGAATGAAAGTTAGAAGGGATGGTGGAAGATGAGAAGGAGACTTACGAACATACAAACCTGAAGAATGAGACTTACGTAGAATATTGTGGAAGGTTAGAGGGAGACTTGTAAATTATTAACAGAACGAGGACTCAGAGAGAATGTGGTGGGAGGAGATACGGATATTTAGGAACTTATAAACAGGAAGGAGACTTACAAACAGGCAAGAGACTTAGAGAGAGGATGGTGGAAGGTGAAAAGGAGACTTATAAACTTATAACATGAAGGAGACTTAGGGAGGACATGATGGAAGGAGTGCATGCGACTTATGGAAAGACTGTGAAAGCCGAAAAGAAGACGAAGATGATGTTGAAAGGTAAAGACAAGACTTCGTCACCGGTCGGTGAAAGTAACAAGAATCATAGCCACTGGGGAATAACTCTTCATTTCGACACTATGCCTTCCCCTTCCTCTGAAGCTCATGCAGGTGAGACACTGGGGACCAGTTACTGATTGGGACCAGAGAACCTGTTACTGACTGCGGCCCAGAGTACAAGGCACTGACTGTGGCCCAGTGTACTAGTTACTGACCGAGGACCAGTGTACTAATTGGTGACTTTTGACCAGTGAGTGTCTTATTTCCTGATTGGGGACAAGTGAACTAGTTACTGACTGGGGACCAGTGTATTAGTTACTGATTGGGAACCAGCGCACACGTTACTGACTTGGGACCAGTGTGCTATTTACTGACTGAGGACCAGTGTACTACTTGCTGACTTTTCACCAGTGAGAGTCCTATTTCCTGATTGGGGACCAGTGAACTCGTTACTAACTGGGGAACAGTGTTCTAGTTACTGACTGGGGACCAGTGTGCTAGTTACTGACTGGGGACCAGTGTGCTAGTTACTGACTGGGGACCAATGTACTAATTGCTCACTGCTGACCATTGAGTGTGCAATTTCCTAAATGGGGACTAGTGTACTAGTTACTGACTGGGGACCAGTGTACTACTTGCTGGCAGGCGACCATTGTGACACATTACTGACTGGGGACCATTGTGTTTGGTACTGACTGGCGACCAGTGTGTTAGTTATGGACATGGGACCAGGCTAGTAGAAACTGATCAGTGTGCTAGCTCCCCAGCATGCTTTTCCCTCCACACACACCCTCTCTAGGCCAGAGGCGTAACCAGATACTAATGTCAGGGTGGAACAGGACGGTCTAGTGGGTGAGCGGCTATAACAGCAGTGAATGATAGATGTGTTATGGTTAGTAATCATGGACCAGAACGCCATCCCTTACGCCCACTCTGACTACGACCATGCACGCACACCTATACATACTTACAGGCCAGTCTCACTTACACGCACTCTGACTACCATCACGCACACACACACCTATACATACTCACAGGCCAGTCTCACTTACACACACTCTGACTACCACCACACATGTGCACCTCCACATTCTCACAAACCAGTCTCACTTACACGCACTCTGACTACCACCCCACACGCACACCTCCACATACTCACAAACCAGTCTCACTTACACGCACTCTGACTACCAACCCGCACGCACACCTCCACATACTCACAAACCAGTCTCACTTACACACACTCAGACTACCACCACGCACGCGCACCTCCACATACTCACAAACCAGTCTCACTTACACTCACTCTGACTACCACCATGCATGCACACCTCCACATACTCACAGGCCAGTCTCACTTACACACACTCAGACTACCACCACGCACGCACACCTCCACATACTCACAAACCAGTCTCACTTACACGCACTCTGACTACCACCATGCATGCACACCTCCACATACTCACAGGCCAGTCTCACTTACACACACTCAGACTACCACCACGCACGCGCACCTCCACATACTCACAAACCAGTCTCATTTACACGCACTCTGACTACCACCCCGCACGCACACCTCCACATACTCACAAACCAGTCTCACTTACACACACTCAGACTACCACCATGCATGCACACCTCCACATACTCACAAACCAGTCTCACTTACATGCACTCTGACTACCACCACACACGCGCACCTCCACATACTCACAAACCAGTCTCACTTACACGCACTCTGACTACCACCTCGCACGCACACCTCCACATACTCACAAACCAGTCTCACTTACACACACTCAGACTACCACCATGCATGCACACCTCCACATACTCACAGGCCAGTCTCACTTACACACACTCTGACTAACACCACACATACCTCCACATACTCACACACCAGACTATCATACACACCCTCTGACTAACACCACACACACCTTCACATACTCACACACCAGTGTTACCTACACACACTCTGACTACCACCATACATGCACACCTCCACATACTCACACACCGGTCTCACTTACACACAATCTGACTACCACCACACACACACACCTCCACATACTCACACACCAGTGTTACCTACACACACCCTGACTAACACCACACACACCTCCACATACTGACACACCAGTCTTATCTACACACCCTCTCACTAACACCACCCACACCTCCACATACTCACACACCAGCCCCACCTAAACACACACTCTGACTAACACCACACACACACCTTCACATACTCACACACCAGTGTTACTTACACGCACTCTCACTAACACCACACACACCTCCACTTACTCCCGCACCCACCCACGCATTCTTCCGGTATTCCCCCTCTAACAGAACACTGGTACCTACCTACACACCCCCATGCCTCCCCGCCCCCCCCACACTTCTCCCTTGCTCATAATCACATACCCACCTATGTATTCCCTTCGCACACAGTTTACTTCAGAAAGCAATATGCGCTACCTACACACCGTCATGTTCACGCTCTCATTTTGCTACCCATACCCACTCACCAACCATACCGTACAGCCACATCCACACCCGAAGAACCACCCACCCACACTTACCCACTCACCCACCATTCACTACAGCCACAGTCCCACCCTAATAACCACCCAACCACACCCACACTTCATCATCATCATCATGCTGTCGGTCGCGATGCGACAAAGACTGCTTTCATTACTTGACTGCCGCTCTCCATTTAGCTCTCTGCTGTGAGAGTTGAATCCATGAGTCGGTCTTAATGTCTCTCAGCTTCAGGTTTCTCTTGATGGTATCTTTCAACCAGAGACGGGGGCGCCCTCTCTTTCTGTAGCCAGAAGACAGTTGAGAATAGAGGATCTGCTTTGGTAGCCTGTCTGATGACATCCTCATGAGGTGTCCAGTCCACCGGAGATTCTTTTTACTTACCCACTCAACAACCATTCACTACAGCCACATTCCCACCCTAAGAACCACCCACCCACACTTACCCACTCACCCACCATTCACTACAGCCACAGTCCCACCCTAATAACCACCCAACCACACCCACACTTACCCACTCACCCACCATTCACTACAGCCACAGTCCCACCCTAATAACCACCCAACCACACCCACACTTACCCACTCACCCACCATTCACTACAGCCACATTCCCACCCTAATAACCACCCAACCACACCCACACTTACCCACTCACCCACCATTCACTACAGCCACAGTCCCACCCTAATAACCACCCAACCACACCCACACTTACCCACTCACCCACCATTCACTACAGCCACAGTCCCACCCTAATAACCACCCAACCACACCCACACTTACCCACTCACCCACCATTCACTACAGCCACAGTCCCACCCTAATAACCACCCAACCACAACCCACACTTACCCACTCCCCCACCATTCACTACAGCCACATTCCCACCCTAATAACCACCCAACCACACCCACACTTACCCACTCACCCACCATTCACTACAGCCACAGTCCCACCCTAATAACCACCCAACCACACCCACACTTACCCACTCACCCACCATTCACTACAGCCACATTCCCACCCTAATAACCACCCAACCACACCCACACTTACCCACTCACCCACCATTCACTACAGCCACATTCCCACCCTAATAACCACCCAACCACACCCACACTTACCCACTCACCCACCATTCACTACAGCCACATCCCCACCCTAATAACCACCCACCCACACCCACGCTTACCCACTCACCCACCATTCACTACAGCCACATTCCCACCCTAATAACCACCCACCCACACCCACCCACACTTACTCTCACCCCTCACACAACCACCCACTCTCCTGCACCACCCTTCCCCACCCCCCTTCCCCCTTCCCTGGGCGCGCCATCCCGGCATGCCGTGCGTACTGTTCCGCGTCGTAGCGCCCCCTGGGAGGCGGATGTCCGGATGACAAGATAGCGGTAGTAATATCTCTAAGGAAACAGATCTGTCTTCCCTAGTTGTGGAATCATTGTGGTGCAGGCATCCAATTTATTTATCTGACCCGCTGACAGTCTGACCCCGCGACCCCGGCTTACCAGCAGTTCGCTGACCGCTACACACCATGTCACTAACAACTCACCGTCTGGGGTGCGTGCACTGACTGCTTGCTGACCAGCTTGCTGACCAGCAGACCGTGAATGTTCGGGAGCCCTGACCGTGGTGTCGTCGCACTAAACCATCTTGCATGCATACCGAACAGATAGGTTATTTCATTTTGGATCGAATGGCTCAGATGCACAAAACGATGAAACAGACACGACGGACAAAGACAATTAAAATTGGGTTACCGTTACAAATTATATCGGCGATTCCGGGGAGGTAGAACAGCCTATCTCTCTTCACTTGTATATCGTAGAGTACCATCCTCACTGCAGGGGGAGGACAGGGGAACAGCTTTCCTCTCTTCACTTGTATATCGTATAGCACCATCCTGGCTGCAGGGGGATGACATGGGAACAGCCTTAGTCTCTTCACTTGTATATCGTAGAGTACCATCCTGACTCAGTACAGGGGGAGGACAGGGGAACATCCTTCCTCTCTTCACTTGTATATCGTAGAGTACCATCCTCACTGAGGGGGAGGACAGGGGACCAGCCTTAGTCTCTTCGCTTGTATTTCGTAGAGTACCATCCTTACTGTAGGGGGAGGACATGGGAACAGCCTTAGTCTCTTCACTTGTATTTCGTATAGTACCATCCTTACTGCAGGGGTAGGTCATGGGAACAACCTTCCTCTCAACATGTCCACATGTCCACATGTCAACATGTCCACATGTACAGTTTCTCTTTTCGGGGGATGAGTGTAGTAGTCTGCATTGACCTCTCAGGCAAG
Organism: Branchipolynoe longqiensis; assembly: GCA_030323885.1. Lineage (NCBI taxonomy): Eukaryota > Metazoa > Annelida > Polychaeta > Phyllodocida > Polynoidae > Branchipolynoe > Branchipolynoe longqiensis. The sequence continues at coordinate 29,522,437 of CM059189.1, forward strand.
GAACCACATGAACAGGTAGGCGTGGATAGGGTGATGCAAGGGGGGTCTAGGTCGTGTAATGTAAGCATGCTAGCTCCGGAATGGTAAGACATGTGGGTTCGAATTTAGCTCTAGACATCATATTTTCCATTTTCATCACCCCCACGACATGTGTATATATATATAGAGTAACAGCTCTCTAACTGACCACCTCCACAGACCGACTACTCCCGTGTATCGATCACTTTATTTCAGTCCGAAACGAGTGCCTATACAATAGTGGGGAATGAGCGAGCGCTCATTTGGGGTCATTGCAGGGCACACGGGGCTGTGAGGCAAAACACCCCCTTCCCTCCCCCCACCATCGGTGGCATCACAGGCCAGTCTCATCATACGGCGCACAGGACGAGGAGGCATGAGTGGGATAACATGGCGTTATTCCGGGCAGCCGCCGGGGGAATTACATGTATCGATCACTTCGCTTTATGGTGTTGCGGCCATCTGAGAGCTGCAATAAATCAGTGTCATGTGGTGATCTGAGTGGGGGATGAGAATGGCATGAGTGAGGTGCGACAGATGAGCAAGATGAGGTGAGGAGAGATGTCAACTAGCGGCTAGCAGTAGTTGAATAAAGTAATATATTCAAGAATAGCAGTTTATGGTTAATTAATTAATAAATCATTAATTATTGTAATGGTCCTCACCATTGGTTAATTATTGTAATGCAATCAATTGATGATTATTGTTATTGTTTAGATTTTCTTCGCGGTGCGGGTGGGTGGGTAAAAGTGAGGAGTGGTCAGTCCGGAAGGGTGATGCGGAGTGACCAGCGTAGAGGTGAGAGTGGTGGTTGTGAGCTGTGGAGGCTGTGATTTGCCCGGGAGCCATGAGTGAGGTGGGGGGAAGGAGTGGTGAGGGAGGGCCTTAGGAGTGCGTGGCAGGGTGTGTGTGTGTGGTTGTCCCCCTGCCCCCCGCCCCCCGCCCACCTCATGCCGATGGGGGGAAATGGGGGCCCTCACAGCCCCGTATGCCCCGCAATGACCCCGAATGAGCACTCGCTCATTCCTCACAATGGAATCACAAAAAGGAGTGTTTGGGACATTATTTAACTGTTAGTTTTTTTTTTTTTTTTTTTTTTTTGGTCCATTAGTTGTTTAAGCAGGGGAAATTTCAGTCATAGACGACTGGTCTTCCTCATTCCACTGCTGGTCGATAGATTGTTTTGTTTGTTTGTTGTTGTTTTACGTCCTAGGATGGTCGATAGAAAGCCCGAGCCTACACTTTTACCGACCCAAGGGATTTTTAACCTCCCACACCACATAGACATGGTATTAGAGCAACCGGCCTTTGATGACGCTGTAAGTTATACACAGCGGTGGAAATCCAAATTGGCAGAGCTGGGGGCACGGGGAATCGAACCGCCGACCCTCAGATTAGGAGTCTGATCTAGAAAAAAGTCAGACACTCTAACCACTCCACCATAGAGAACGCCACTTTATTTGTTGTATGGACCCAAAAGTCGGGATATTTTACAATAGGATTCATAACTAGTAGACCAGTCTTCCTTCGCTTAGCCATTTGTCACGTGTAAATACTATTCGTAGACACACGCAGGTAATGTGCAGGTGACTATCCAGTTACATCTAGGGTAGTTTCCCATATTGAGGATTTGCACCTGGGTCTCCAAAACCATGTGACTTTTGTTTGCGCAGCCATTTTCGACGGGATGCTCAACCAACAATTCAACATATTTATCTAAAAAAGATTGCAGGTAATTCAACACCATCGGATTAAATGTCCTGTCTGAAGGTTATGCAAATATTATTGTGAATGTAATAAACTCCCCACATAATGCTGCTGTGAGGAAAAGGCGGGAGCGTGCCGTTAGAGCGACATGGAGGTCTTCGAACCGTTGTAACCTCCACCGCCATCAGCCTTGGTCTGGTCAGCATGCCTCTTGGCCGACCCTAATATGGAAATTTGCTTTTGAAACGAAATAAATTGCAGTCTTTAGTGTACCAGCCAGATGTTAGGTCAAGAGCTCTCTCCAAACTAAGTATTATTGGCTTGTCTCTTCTTTGGAATGATCAATAATACAACTTAAATATCTCTATAATTGAAGAAATGCCACATCACTCAATAGTTTGACGACAGACTGCATTCACGCCTTGTGTGTTGAAGAGCTGCTGCAGTTTTGGGCTTAGATGCTGAAAGTTTGTTTTATTTAATGATGCCTCTAGAGCGCATTCATTTTTACTGACAGCTATTGAATGTCAAACATGAGGTCATTCTAACATATTTCTTTGGAGGAAACCCACTTCCGCCACATGTGCTACTCTTTCCGAAAAACAGCAAAGGGTGTTTTATATGCACTTTCCCAAAGACAGGACAGCCCACACCACAGCCTTTGATGAACCAGTTGTGGACCACTGGTTGGAACAGAATTTATCCCAAACTGCAAATGGGCCCACTGAGCAGGATCGATCTGATGATGCACACCTTCAGCTTGGATTGTGATGCGACGCGCGTACACACAACATAACAAATGTCACCAATGATGAATTCCGCAATTCGACCTAGTTCCGGGACACCGAATCTGCACTCAGCCGCATACGGATATTACGAGCATGGTAACCATGGAAGCTCAAGTGATGACGTATGGGGGGGGGGGGCACAGACGGAGGTGGGAGGTGCCGGTGTGAGGATACGCTGTTTGTTGGGGATTTACTTCCTAGCAGGAACATGTCAAGACCTCTATTTGCTCCCCGAGAGAGTGCCGCTGGTAACTTGCAAAAGCCAGCAGCACTTCAACACTTTTGCAGGCAGCTTTCATGAAATGTACACCTGGAAGGACAAAGTGACGAATAAGGAAATACTCGAACAGATGGGGCTGCCCTCTATGGAAGATCTTCTGATCAAAAAGAATCTCCAGTGGACTGGACACCTCATGAGGACGTCATCAGACAAGCTACCAAAGCAGATCCTTTATTCTCAACTGTCTTCTGGCTACAGAAAGAGAGGGCGCCCCCGTCTCCGGTTCAGGGATACCATCAAGAGAAACCTGAAGCTGAGAGACATTAAGACCGACTCATGGACGCAACTCTCACAGCAGAGAGCTAAATGGAGAGCGGCAGTCAAGTAATGAAAGCAGTCTTTGTCGCATCGCGACCGACAGCATGATGATGATGACTTCCTAGCAATATCTATGGTCATATCGGGACGAGTACCTGCCGACTTGTGATGGCAGCACTTATGACAACTGTATAGTGCTGCCAATACTTGGATGCTTGGTCACCAGTTGGAACCATGCTACCATGGCCCAATACCCCATTTATTCACGTTATTTTGATACTGACACTTCAAATTCATCAAAAGTTATCTGTTTAACCTTAAAGGTACATAAACGTAGTGATGTACGGTATGTTATAACAATCAATCTAATTTATTTATCTAAAAAAATACAGAAATTCAAAAACTATCGGACAAACAACTTTAATGGAGCTGTATACCGTTTGCCTTGAGGGTTGACATGTGCACTATTTATTTATTTATTAATTTTTTTGTGATGGGTGTATTTATGCTGCCCATAACGGTTAAGTCTAATGACTTGTTTTGGCCGCTAGACAGTAATAGTCTTGTGAATCCCCTTCTTTTTATCACTTTCAGTTGTTGTGTAGCTAACTCTGATGGGCATTCTTTCTCTGATGTAAGCATTCTCCCACATCCCTCAAACCTCCGTGAGTTTGTTTGTTCTACAATCGGATAATTGTTTGGTTACCAATAGGTATTTTCTCTGAATGTCTTCACCTTGCTGTGTTAGCGGTCATTCTTGGAGTGAATTTATCAGTGAGAATAAACTATCTTCAGGGCCCAAGGAAGCTTGCCTATCTTGAGGATAATTAGCCATGCACCAATGCTTAGATTCATGTGGGTGTTGACGGGTGGGGAAGGCTAAGCGTGCTAGTCTATAACGGTGACAATATACAGTATAACCCCGTTAAACCAAACTTGAAGGGACCATAGACATTTTTTTTGGATTAACTGATCATTGGTTTAACCAAGCTTTGACTTTGACTTGGCTTTGGCAAAGACGGGGATGCATTATGAATGTACAATGTATGTGGACACTATGATTATTGTTTTTTTTATGTATATACAGTTTAACTCCATTAAACCAACCTCTGTTAAATCAAATAATCAGTTAATCCAAACTTTTTTCGGTGACCTGGCAAAAGACTATCATTTATCATATAAAAAAGTCTCATATGACCTTAAAACCACATGAAAGTTTGGTTTAACTGAACCGGAAGTGGCCTGGGGCCGACAATTTTGTTTGGATTAACCAATACTTTGGACTAACCGACTTTGGTTTAACCAACTTTTGTATATGATAAATGGTAGTATTTTGCTGGGCCGCCAACAAAAGTTTGGATTAACCAATCGTTTGGTTTAACCGAGCTTGGTTTAACGGGGTTGTACTGTCGATGTACAAGTTTCACAGGAAGCATGAGGTGAGGGCTGGCGGTACATTAGGGAAGGCTAAATGAACTGACTGGAAGTGATTGTTATTAGGTGCCGACTTCCTGGTTGGGCCTGTCAGTAGCCACCAGCTGCGTAATGGCGCTATTACAGGTGCCTTAGTGGGTTATCGACCACTAGAGGGCGTGGGCTGGGTGATAACGCTTTATGCTGGGGTGAGTAAAGGAAGGAGAGTGTGAGAGTAGGATGGGCATACAAGGCAGTGATGGTGAGCCTTTTCTTACATAACATGCTCTAGATAGCCAGCTGGGTGTTCATGTGATTAGAGACTGCAGGAGATACCAGCTGCCTTGGAATTAAAAGGGTGGCTTGAGTCATGCTTGTCTAGTTTCTGGGTGATGTTTTATTGATGTCATCGGAAACTGAAAGCATCTAATTTTCTAAATCAAAGCAAATATCTAGATTTTATTCTACATATTCAACTGAATTACAGATGCACTTATAAAGCGTTTTGTTGTTGCATAGAAGAGAACACTGACTCAGTCTAATAGGACCTGTTACTGTTGCAGCCTATGGAGTCAGAGTTCTGAAGTCCTTGCCAAAAGTAATTTGAATGCTAGCGCATACTACTGTACCACACCCCACTGTCTACTGTCTGAGTGAGTTCTACTGTATGAGAGAGGTCCTACAGATAGTAGTGCATACTACAGTGTCATACTTCACTGTCTAGTGTCTGAGTGAGTTCCTATTTATGGTAGTATAGATTAAAGTGCCACACTCCACTGTCTACTGTCTGAGAGAGTTCCTACATATGGTAGTGTAGATTACAGTACCACACTCCACTGTCTAGTGTCTGAGAGAGTTCATACGCATGGAAGCACAGCCTACAGTATCACACTCCACTGTCTACTGTCTGAGAGAGTCCATACATATGGTAGTGTAGATTACAGTTCCACACTCCACTGTCTACTGTCTGAGAGAGTTCCTACAGATAGTAGTGTAGATTACAGTTCCACACTCGATTGTCTACTGTCTGAGAGAGTTCCTACATATGGTAGTGTAGATTACAGTTCCACACTCCAATGTCTACTGTCTGAGAGAGTTCCTAGAGATGGTAGTGTAGATTACAGTTCCACATTCCACTGCCTACTGTCTGAGAGAGTTCCTACAGATGGTAATGTAGATTACAGTTCCACACTCCACTGTCTACTGTCTGAGAGACTTCCTACATATGGTAGTGTATATGACTGTCCCACACTCCACTGTCTATTGTCTGAGAGAGTTCATACATATGGTGGTGTAGATTACAGTTCCACACTCCACTGTCTACTGTCTGAGAGAGTTCCTACAAATGGTAGTGTAGATTACAGTATCACACTCCACTGTCTACTGTCTGAGAGAGTTCCTACAGATGGTAGTGTAGCTTACAGTTCCACACTCCACTGTCTACTGTCTGAGAGAGTTCCTACATATGGTAATGTAGAATACAGTACCACACTCCACTGGCTACTGTCTGAGAGAGTTCCTACAGATGGTAATTAGTGTATTTTACAGTACCACACTCCACTGTCTACTGTCTGAGAGAGTCCCTACAGATGGTAGTGCATATTACAGTACCACACTCCACTGTCTACTGTCTGAGAGAGTTCTTACAGATGGTAGCGCATATCACACGACCACACTCCACTGTCTACTGTGTGAGAGAGTTCCTACAGATGGTAATGTAGAATACAGTACCACACTCCACTGTCTACTGTCTGAGCGAGTTCCTACAGATGGTAGCGCATATTATAGGACCACACTCCACTGTCTACTCTGTGAGACTGAGAGAGTTCCTACATATGGTAGTGCAGACTGTGGTATACCACACTCCATTGTATCCTGTCTAAGAGACTTCCTACAGATGGTAGCGTAGACTGTGGTAAACCACACTCCGTTGTATCCTGTCTAAGAGACTTCCTACAGATGGTAGCGTAGACTGTGGTAAACCACACTCCGTTGTATCCTGTCTAAGAGACTTCTTACAGATGGTAGCGTAGACTGTGGTAAGCCACACTCCATTGTATCCTGTCTAAGAGACTTCCTACAGATGGTAGCGTAGACTGTGGTAAACCACACTCCGTTGTATCCTGTCTAAGAGACTTCCTACAGATGGTAGCGTAGACTGTGGTAAACCACACTCCGTTGTATCCTGTCTAAGAGACTTCCTACAGATGGTACGGTAGACTGTGGTAAACCACACTCCGTTGTATCCTGTCTAAGAGAGTTCCTACAGATGGTTGTGCAGACCGTCCTGTACCACACTCCGTCGGCTGGGCTCTGGATAAAGCAGCGCCCTCTGTTTGGTCATGATGCCATCTCATCACCTTGCTCCCAGCACATAATTCTCCGTGGGACAGTGGGGTTCGCTCAGCTAACAGTAACCCGATACTTATCCCCAATGGAGATGGACTGAAGCATGCATTGTGCTGATATATAACACGTACATGTCAATAAATATACACCTGTATTTATATAAACAACCATCAACAGTGGAACACACACACCAGGGGCGTAGCTAGACCTTTAACGATGTGTACTCCTAATTTTGGCAGGGGGTTTAAGGGGCTGCTTAAACTTAAGCTGGCGGATTTTACACAATTTAGACTTGAGTTTTCGACACTCCGGACTACTACATGCCTCCTCTCTCTCTCTCTCTCTTTATTATTTTTTAATTTGATTTATTTGTGACAAAACGATGTGGACATGTGTAAGCCTAGCTACGCCCCTGCACACATACACTTGTACACCTAAATAACTACTTACACAGTTACTTACAGGCATAAATAAAACAATAACATAGATACCAAGCATTTCCAGTGGATGTAGCTCTAATATTCACACATTCATGCACTCACATCATCTCGCAGTTACCCACTCATGCACCTCACATACCAACACACTCACACACCAACATCTTCCCACATTCACACACTCACACTTACCGTAACATGCACACTCACATTCAGCCACTCACACCCACTCACATACACACACTCACACTTCCATACACTCACTTATCCACACACTCACATACTCAAACACTCAGACACACACAGAATCACACACTCACACATCCACACATTCACACACTTACATGCTCACACACTCACATACTTACACACTCACATACTCAGACACTCACACACCCACACATCCACGCACTCACACACGCACACACCCACGTACTCACACACTCACACACTCACAAACTCACACAATCACACACCCACACACTCACACAATCACATCCCCACACACTCACCCACCCCCACCCGCCACACACTCACACACCCACAAACCCCCAGGTTCACATACTCACACACCCATTCACACGCACTCACACACTCAGACAGCCACACACTCACCCATGCTAAGAGTATATTGGTCATACATCATAGAGTTGAATGTATCGCGGTTGACTTATTGCATATTACTAAACTTCCTCGCAATAACCATGGCAACAAAGCATATGGTTTCATGGAAATGAAGACTTAGCATACCGTGCTTACAAAATATATATATATTCAGTAATTTTCATATCGCAATATCCTGCACAGAAGAGTGTTTTCTGAACAATTTTGAACCTTGTGCAGGCTTAGTCCCTTTAATTTCGCGCAGTCTATCACGTTATTATTCTAGATTATTTATTAGTAGATAATAAGTGTACCTGTGACGACAACTTAAACAATAATGTTGTTAACATAACTAAAGTCTGGTATTTAAAATATGTACCTTATGATATTAAATAGAGAAGTACCTTATATTAGTTTACTTAGCTTATGGTGTGCATTTGAATCAGTCCTTAAAGCTGCATAGTCCGATGAAGTATCAAATTTTCAAAGCCGAACCAATTATCTAGATTTGATTATACATGTCTAACTTAGATACTGGTGCACTTATCGCAACACAGAAGGAAATACTGAGGAATTTGAATAAAGCCTTTTACTGCAGAAACCTACGGTGTCAGAGTTTTTGTAAGCTTGCCAAAACTAATTTTCTATGGCTGCAATTCAAATATCTCAAAAGTTAGCCATTTAAAACAAAAGTTACTTCAAACTAAAGTGGCGTAAATTATAATGATCGGCTTAATATATTTATCTCAGAAAATGACAGAAACTCAAAACCATCGGACTCTGCAACTTTAAGAAACAAATACAACTGCAGCAAAATATATTACTTATATATATATATATATATATATATATATATATAATAAATAACTGCATTGTCACAGGACCGAAATACCAGGGCCATAGTGTTGATAACATTCTTTAATTAATAAATACACTATATTTACATCAAACAAACCCTAAACTAACTGTACTACTCATAGCCGGAAGCCCAGTCAGGGCATATGCGTTGAGAAATAATATCCATATGTAGGAAATCCATTTTCCCCCAAAAACAATGCATCTACCATGTATGCACCTCACACATACTGTTCTACTTTGTGTTGAAGTGCAAAGATGTCGCATATAATGAATTATACAATTATAAAATAACGGAGAGTGAATGCGTTTTCTGGGTTAGGCTAGCCATCGTGCGAAGGTATTGTTATTAGGGCAAGTACCCTGGACAGGAGCAGAGTTTTGGCGTGGTTCCCACAATTAATTTGGCATAGTGGCACTTCAAATATCTCAGAAGTTAGCCATTTAAAATAAAATTCTACTTCAACGTTAAGTAAGATAGATTTTTACCGATAAAGATCATATATTTATTTATCTCAGAAAATGACAGAAACTCAAAGCCAACAGACTATGCAACTTTAACCAAGTGGCGTTATATTTCTTACTTACATCCGGTTGGTTGTTGGAGGTTTACCTCCTGGCAACAACTAAGGTCTTACCAGGACGGGTTCTTACATCCGGGTATTGCAATAGGTTACCTGTCAAATGCCAAATATCCGGGTTTAATACTGAATCACTGCCTTTAAAAAAATAGCAATTACTAATCCATAATAAATCACTTACAATGCACCCTCTCATTACTTCTCGCCTAATTAAATGGCCATTCATCTTAATTCAGGTGTTTTTGTTAGCGCTCTAGTTTTTGTGGGTAGTGTTGTTGCCAATGGCATGGCGTTTTTGTTCTGGTTTGTTAAGAAACTTGGGATAAGTGGGTGGGTGGTAGGAGGAGGTTGGAGGTGGTGGGGCAAGTCAAGCAGCTATCAGAGAGTAGCAGCTTTGAGTGACGGAGTGAGAGGAGAAACCGGAAGTCAGGGTTGAGACGCCGGAAACCAGCACATTGCATATAGGTGGGGTTCTGTTTCAGCATAGTGTGTTTAACATAATGTACATAGTTTAGATTCTATTTCAGCACAGTGGGTTTAACAAAATGTGCATATGTGGGGATATGTTTCAGCACAGTGGGTTAAACACAATGTACATAGTTAGGGTTCTGGTTCTGCACAGTGATTTAAACAAATTGTACATAGCTAGAGTTTTGTTTCAGCACCGTGGGTTTAGCACAATGTACATATGTGGGGCTCTGTTTAAGCACAGTGGGTTCTAACACAATATACATAGTTATTGTTCTGTTTCAGCACAGTGGGTTTAACACAATGTACATAAGTGATGTTCTGTTTCAGAACACTGAGTTTAAGACAATGTATATAGTTGGAATTTTGTTTCTGCACAGTGCGTTTAACACAACATACTATGTGGGGTTCTGTTTGCGCACAGTTAGTTTAACACAATGTATATATATGGGGTTGTGTTTGTGAACAGTTAGTTTAACACAATGTATATATGAGTGTGCGCTGACATAAGTCGGGAGTGGCCCTGATATAACCTTAGATGTTACCAGGATGTAAAACTCCAACAACCAAGCAACCTGGTGGCTACCACCATTAATCCGGAAGTACTATCACACAATTAAAGTGACCTGGGACAAAGACTCATATGTAGTGACCTGCGGCAAAGGGTTGGGTTTTGGTGTAAATTTGAACGGTGCTCAAGGTGTAGGTGGTAGTACTAGTAGTCTATGAAAAGTATGCAGGTATTGCAGGTACTGCAATACCTCAGGGAGTTTGACGCCCCTGCCCTGCAGAGTTGTAAACCACTGCCTTGTGGTACAGGTTCTTGACAGAACCGAAGGCTACGGGAGCAAACCCTAAACAGAAAACCATGTTACTGTGGCAGCATTAAGGCCGGTTGATGTATGGAACTCCTAACATCTCCCGACCAGCCACTGCAGGGACAAATAGTTTTGCACCTGTCTGGACATGTTCTTGCCAGTGTGAAACCTCTATTTACTCCCCGAGAGAGTGCCGCTGGTAACTTGCAAAAGCCAGCAGCACTTCAACACTTTTGCAGGCAGCTTTCATGAAATGTACAGAGTGAACACTTCCAGAAGCTACTCAACGTCCCTGGTGACATAGATTACAAAGCTCTGGACAACATCCATCAGCGCATTACCAAAACATGCCTCGATGAGATTCCAACCATGGATGAGATGGCTAGAGAAATCGCCAGCCTGAAAGATGGCAAAGCACCTGGGGGTGATGGAATTCCTGCTGAAGCATGGAAGCACGGAGGAGACAATCTGTTCAACAGATTGCACCAACTAATCACCAATGCCTGGGAGGAGTGTTCTGTACCCCAAGCATGGAAGGATGCCAGCATTGTAACCATCTACAAGAAAGGTGATCGAACAGACTGTGGGAACTATAGAGGAATCTGTCTTCTTTCCATAGCAGGATCCTCCTCAACAGACTATCTATTCACATAACACCTGATGTAGTTCCGGAGTCACAGTGTGGCTTCAGAGGTAAGCGACAGCTACAAGAAAAGTGCATTGAGCAGGACCGACCACTGTACATAGTATTTGTCGATTTCACTAAAGCATTTGATACAGTCGGGAGGACCGGGCTATGGCAGCTACAGAGGAAGTATGGATGCCCAGAAAAGTTCACAACTATGATCAAGGCTCTACATACAGGAATGATGGCGAATGTTAGTGTTGGAGGGGAAGTCTCGGAATCGTTCGGGTTACCAATGGGGTCAAGCAAGGTTGTGTACTGGCCCCCACGCTCTTCTCCATCTTGCTATCATCAATGCTCGATGAGGCTTTCCGAGACATGGGGGATGGGATCTATGTACAGTCCAGACAGAGTGCTGACCTATTCAACGTCACACACTTCAGAGCGAAGACCAAGGCTACTCGGATACTGGTGAGAGAGCTGCTATTCGCAGATGACAGTGCACTGGTTGCCCACTCTGCTGAAGAGATCCAGAAAATAGTGGCTGCTTTCTCCGATGCATCAAAGAAGTTTGGCCTGAAGATTACCATCAAGAAGACGGAGGTGCTGTACCAACCCAACTCTACAAGAACCCGAGAGGAGGATATCATGGTTGACGGAAACAAGCTGAACTCTGTTCCGGAATTCACCTACCCCGGAAGCACTATATCAATTGATGGATGCATTGATGCTGACATACAGAGGAGGATGGCCAAGGCTAGCACATCTTTGGGCCGACTATGCCAGAGACTCTGGAACAACCACCATGTGTCCATGTGGGTCAAAGGCAAGATCTACCATGCAATCTTGCTATCCACCCTACTATACGGAGCTGAGGCCTGGACAGTGTACAGGCTCCAGGTGAAAAAGCAGCATGCCTTCATGATGCGACATCTGCGTTCAATCATGAGGCTAACCTGGAAGGACAAAGTGACAAATAAGGAAATACTTAAATGGACGGGGCTGCCCTCTATGTAAGATCTTCTGATCACAAAGAATCTCCGGTGGACTGGACACCTCATGAGGATATCATCAGACAGGCTACCAAAGAAGATCCTCTAATCTCAACTGTCTTCTGGTTACAGAAAGAGAGGGTGCCCTCATCTCCGGTTCAAGGATACCATCAAGAGAAACCTGAAGCTGAGAGACTGACTCATGGACATCACTCTCATAGCAGAGAGCTAAATGGAGAGTGGCAGTCAAGTAATGAAAGCAGTCTTTGTTGCATCGCGACCGACAGCATGATGATGATGATGATGATGAAAAGTATAATGTGGAGAAGGGGATTTGGTAAATAATCATATCGATCATCATCATGAATCCATGTCGATTCCCTGATATTGATTTTCCACTTCCACCTCTGACAGCATTGTCTTCTTCCTCCTGTTACTTTTCTTGCAATATGGTTTTGGACAGACTTGATGTCCAAGAAATATGTAGTTTGTGTCTCTTTACGATTGTCAGGAGATCTTTGTTTGGTCTAATTGCCTGCTGTGCATTGGGTATGCCACCCATTTCCGGTGTATGTTGGATATGGCGCCCACTTCCGGTGTGCTTTGGGTATGGCGATCACTTCTGGTGTACCTTGGGTATGTCTATCACTTTCAGTGTACCTTGTGTATGTCGATCACTTTCAGTGTACCTTGTGTATGTCAATCACGTTCAGTGTACCTTGTGTATGGCATTCACTTCCGGTGTACCTTTTGTATGGCACTCACTTCTGGTGTACGTTGGGTATGGCTCTCACTTCCGTGTACGTTGGGTATGGTGCTCACTTCCGGTGTACGTTGGGTATGACACTCACTTCTGGTGTACGTTGTGTATGTCACTCACTTCCGGTGTACCTTGGGTATGAGGCTTACTTCCAGTGTACGTTGGGTATGTTGCTCACTTCTGGTGTACGTTGGGTAGGTTGCCCACTGCTGGTGTACGTTGGGGATGATGCTCACTTCCGGTGTACGTTGTGTATGTCGCTCACTTCCGGTGTACCTTGGGTATGACGCTTACTTCTGGTGTACCTTGGGTATGACGCTCACTTCTGGTGTACATTGGGTATGTCACTCACTTCCGGTGTACGGTGTGTATGTTGCTCACTTCCGGTGTACCTTGGGTATGACACTCACTTCCGGTGTACCTTGGGTATGATGCTTATTTCCGGTGTACCTTGGGTATGACGCTCATTTCTGGTGTACCTTGGGTATGACGCTCACTTCTGGTGTACATTGGGTATGTCGCTCACTTCCGGTGTACCTTGGGTATGACACTCACTTCTGGTGTACCTTGGGTATGACACTCACTTCTGGTGTACGTTGGGTATGTCGCTCACTTCCGGTGTACCTTGGGTATGTCACTCACTTGTGGTGTACCTTGGGTATGACACTCACTTGTGGTGTACCTTGGGTATGACACTCACTTCCGGTGTACCTTGGGTATGACGCTCACTTCCAGTGTACCTTAGGTATGATGCTTACTTCCGGTGTACCTTGGGTATGACACTCACTTCTGGTGTATGTTGCGTAGGTCGTTCACTTCTGGTGTACCTTGGGTATGACACTCACTTCTGGTGTACCTTGGGTATGACACTCACTTCTGGTGTACCTTGGGTATGTCACTCACTTCCGGTGTACCTTGGGTATGACACTCACTTCCAGTGTACCTTGGGTATGTCGCTCACTTCTGGTGTACCTTGGGTATGTCGATCACTTCTGGTGTACCTTGGGTATGACACTCACTTCTGGTGTACGTTGGGTATGACCCTCACTTCCGGTGTACGTTGGGTATGACACTCACTTCTGGTGTACCTTGGGTATGACACTCACTTCCAGTGTACTTTGGGTATGATGCTTACTTCCGGTGTATGTTGGGTATGACACTCACTTCTGGTGTACGTTGGGTATGACACTCACTTCTGGTGTACGTTGGGTATGACACTCACTTCCGGTGTACGTTGGGTATGACACTCCCTTCTGGTGTACCTTGGGTATGGCGCTCACTTCCGGTGTACATTGGGTATGTCACTCACTTACAGTGTACGTTGGGTATGGTGCTCACTTCCGGTGTACCTTGGGTATGACGCTCACTTCCGGTGTACATTGGGTATGTCGCTCACTTCCGGTGTACATTGGTTATCATGCTTACTTCCGGCCAGCAATTTGTGCGTTCAATATCCGGGTCGATTCAAACCCAATTAATTCTTGTTTCTACCTTGGCATAAACTCAGCATAACGAGGAAAGGACAGGGACGGGGAGGCAACGTGGATTAGGGTGCACGTCGGACACACTAATTAAACCAACACGAGACAGGTACAGTATAAAGTGGCATTTATTAAGGTTCTTTAACACTTTTTAACTTGTTACATTTTTAAGTCATGGATAGGTTTATCTTCAACTTTATGGTTCGAGGATTCCAGTCACTCAACCCCAGATATAACATGTAGGGTGGGTGGGACGGCAAATCTAAGCCTAAGGTAACACGTCCTAAGCTAGTTAAGGAAGTATTACACCAGGTGGCAGCATAATCAAATATAATTTAGTTCCAGGTTAGAACACAGATGGCGCCAAAGTATCGTCCATAGATAGGAAATGTACCTGTTCCGTGGGTTAAATTACCAGTGTTGCATCCAACACTGACAATGTGCCAGATTGTTGGGGACAGCGCCAACCGCTGATAATTTGCACTACCCAAAATAGCCGATAGTTGCATTCAGGAACGTTGCACTACCCCCTCCGACAATTAACATACCTTCCGTTCCCCCTCCGGCAATGAATGTACCTTCCTTTCCCCATCTCATAATTACTATACCTTCCGTACACCCACCGACAATGATTGTGTCCTTACTGTCACCTCTGACAATATGTGTACATCCCCTTCCTTTCCCACAGTGCTGTTCTTTCCCTCCTCCTCCTACAATTAATGTACCTTCCATTCTTCCTCCTCACATAATTAATATACCTTCTGTTCCCCTCCCATAAACAATGTACATCCCCTTTATTCTCCTACAATTAATGTATCCCCCCTTCTTCCTCAAAAGATTAATGTACCTTCCTTTCCTCCTCCCAGAATGAATGTATCTGTACGTCTCCCGCCGCAGTTAATGTACCTTTCCTTCCCGATCTCACAAGTAATCTATCGTTCCTTCCTCCTGCCATACATAATGTACATCCATTCCCCCTGCCACAATGCATGAACCTTCCCTTCTCTCTCCCACCATTAATATACCTCCCATTCACCATTCCCCAAGTAATCGACGTTCCCTTCCTCCTCCCATAATTAATGTCATCATCATCATCATGCTGTCCGTCGCGATGCGACAAAGACTGCTTTCATTACTTGACTGCCGCTCTCCATTTACATTTCATGAAAACTGCTTGCAAAATTGTTGAAGTGCTGCTGGCTTTTGCAAGTTACCAGTGGCACTCTCTCGGGGAGCAAATAGAGGTCCTTCACCGGCAAGAACATGTCCAGACAGGTGCAAAACCATTTTTCCCTGCAATGACTGGTCAGGAGATTTGGGAGTTCC
This sequence comes from Branchipolynoe longqiensis, assembly GCA_030323885.1. NCBI lineage: Eukaryota > Metazoa > Annelida > Polychaeta > Phyllodocida > Polynoidae > Branchipolynoe > Branchipolynoe longqiensis. The sequence goes on from CM059189.1 coordinate 29,538,196, forward strand.
ATACATCAACCACCCTTGATGCTGCCACAGTGGCATGGTTTTCTGTTCAGGGTTTGCTCCCTTAGCCTACGGTTCTGTCAAGAACCTGTACCACAAGGCAGTGGTTTACAACTCTGCAGGGCAGGGGCGTCAACCTCCTTGAGGTATTGCAATACCTGCATACCCACATAATTACAACTATGATCAATAATTAATGTACCTCCCCTGTTAATGAACTTTCCGTAACCCTCCCACAATTAATTTGCCTTACATTTCCCCTCCCACAATTCCCCACCCGACAATTAATTTAACTTCCATTCCCCATCCCACAATTAATGTACCTTCCTTTCCTCCTTCCGCAATCAATGCACCTGCCCCTCCCCTCCCACACCTAATGGACGCGCCTCCCCCACAAGTTCTCTGCCCCCCCCCCCCCCCCCCCCCCCCTATTCCCACTGCGCATATCCCCTAGGAAGAAAATTCAGCTCTCAGCGCATATCCACTAACGCTGCAAGATCAGCCCTTCAGCATTTGCAATATTGTTATTTTGACAAATGAAAACACAGGAAACCATAAGAAAAGCACCATTTCCCAAAACGAATTGAGCAAATCCATTAGTCTTGGATGGGAGTTGAAATGCTGAATTCTTCATAGGCTGACTGCTCGGCAGTTTGCTGAGGTTTTTTCTATTCCCACACACATTTCAGAAATAAAGCCACTGCTATCAAGTTATTCTAATTAAATCATTCATAGTTCAAGCAAATCAAATTTAACTGTTGCCGTAATATGTCTACCACTATCCTGTGTCTAACAGTATTCTCTCTGTAAAACTGATATGTGTATAACACTGGTATAACTCTCGCCCCTGTCTCACCCTGTTCTGTGTGTAACACTTCTCTCCGTGCAACAGTCTGCTGTGTCTAACACTGCACCGTGTGGAACATTTATATGTGTGTAACCCTGCACTGTGACACGCGGGACAAGGTTCCCGGCGGGAGGCAGGGCACGTTGAATGCCGGTACCGGCCCCGGGGCGGGCCGGGCAGGGTGGAACGACTGCCAACAGCCTTAAGCTGACATTGATTCAGGGCGTGCTGTGTTGACTGCAAATGGTGTCATTGTGAACGCACGTATGTAGAGCACAATCGTTGCCATGGTAATCATATACTCTGTGCTGTGTTGACTGTAAATGTGATCATGGTGAACCCACATACATAGATTACAGTCGTTGCCATGGCAATAATACAGGGTGTACTGTGCTGACTGTAATTGTGGTCATGGTGAAGCTACATAAATAGAGTACATTCGTTGTAATACCAATAATACAGTGTGTACTGTGCTTACACTAAATGTTGCCATATTGAACCCACATATCCACAGTATAGTCATTGCCATGGTAATCAAGCGCTCTGTGCTGAGTTGACTGTAACTGTTGTAATGGTCAAGTCACATACATAGAGCACATTCGTTGGCATGGCAACAATAAGGGTGTACTGTGCTTACTGTAATTGTTGTCATGGTGAACCTACATACATAGAGTACATTTGTTGCCATGGTAACAATACAGGGTGTACTGTGCTGACTGTAATTGTGGTCATGGTGAAACTACATACATAGAGTACATTCATTACAATAGCAATAATACAGGGTGTACTGTGCTTACACTAAATGTTGCCATATTGAACCCACATATGCACAGTACAGTCATTGCCATAGTAATCAAACACTATGTGCTGTGTTGACTGTAACTGTTGTCATGGTGAACTCACATACATAGAGCACAGTCGTTGCCATGGCAACAATAAGGGTGTACTGTGCTTACTGTAATTGTTGTCATGGTGAACCTACATACATAGAGTACATTCATTGCCATGGTAACAGTACAGGGTGTACTGTGCTGACTGTAATTGTGGTCATGGTGAACCTACATACATAGAGTACATTTGTTGCGATAGCAATAATACAGGGTGTACTGTGCTTACACTAAATGTTGCCATATTGAACCCACATATGCACAGTACAGTCATTGCCATGGTAATCAAGCGCTCTGTGCTGAGTTGACTGTAACTGTTGTAATGGTCAACTCACATACATAGAGCACATTCGTTGCCATGGCAACAATAAGGGTGTACTTTGCTTCCTGTAATTGTTGTCATGGTGAACCTACATACATAGAGTACATCCGTTGCCATGGTAACAATACAGGGTGTACTGTGCTGACTGTAATTGTGGTCATGGTGAACCTACATACATAGAGTACATTCATTGCGATAGCAATAATACAGGGTGTACTGTGCTTACACTAAATGTTGCCAAATTGAACCCAGCTATGCACAGTACAGTCATTGCCATAGTAATCAAACACTCTGTGCTGTGTTGACTGTAACTGTTGTCATGGTGAACTCACATACATAGAGCACATTCGTTGCCATGGCAACACTATGGGTGTACTGTGCTTACTGTAATTGTTGTCATGGTGAACCTACATACATAGAGTACATTCATTGCCATGGTAACAATGCAGGGTGTACTGTGCTGACTATAATTGTGGTCATGGTGAACCTACATACATAGAGTACATTTGTTGCGATAGCAATAATACAGGGTGTACTGTGCTTACACTAAATGTTGCCATATTGAACCCACATATGTACAGTACAGTCATTGCCATAGTAATCAAACACTCTGTGCTGTGTTGACTGTAACTGTTGTCATGGTGAACTCACATACATAGAGCACATTTGTTGCCATGGCAACAATACAGGTGTGCTTACTGTAATTGTTGTCATGGTGAATCTATGTACGTAGAATACATTTCTTGCCATGGTAACCACACAGTGGGTGAGGTGTTGATTATAAATGTCATACTGACCCACATAAGTAGAGTACATTCGCTGTCATGGTAATCGTACAGTATGTGCCGTGTTAAGTGAGGATGGTGGTATAGTAATCACACAGTGTATTTTATGTACACACATGTATGAGGGTCCCTCTGTCTGGCACAGTTGTTCACACATTTTAGGGCACACTGTAAGACACACCACTTGACACCCTATGTGCCATATCGTTTGCCATACCTTTGGACATGCTATCGCTTCTTAATACTTGCTTCTTAATACAGGGGTCCCTTCTGCTCAGTCGAATGACACATTAACTGCTCCAGTTTGCAAGCACTGGCTTATAATTTCATATCCCATAAGAAAGCAACTCGGAACATGTACAATAACATATGAAAGACATAAGTACACATTCCTGTAGTTAGCGTAATAATATGTTGGTATGAATGGTGTGATTTCAAATGGGTCAAAGCCGAAGGCTGAGACCCATTTGAAATCCCTCGATTCGCCCAGTCAGACCATTACATCTGAAGTGGGCGAGACTACTCGACCGGTGGAAATGCGGGCTGGGCTGATTAGCTCGCATTCTGAAATGCGGGCTACTCACCAGGCTCGCATTTGCCACTGTTTGGGGGGCCGGGTTCCCTGCTGTAAAGCGTTGCTAGGATAGTCAATTGTGACTTTCCTAGCAATGGTGGAAGGTCAAGCGCTCGGGCTCTGATCCATCAGATGTGTTTCTGCATGCTCTGATGTTTTAGATGAGATTTAGGCATTTATTGTCGAAATTCCAAACTGATTTTACTTAACAAATACGGGAGGGGATATCCTTATTGTACTTAGTCATTATTCAGTGAAATTCATCTTTGAAAGAACTCTTACATTGTTAGTTAGGGTATGAATAAAGCTGTGAGCTCTTAAGAAGTAATTGGAACGTTCCTTGCATTCTTTACTATTCTCCAGTCTTATATTATTGGCGCTATGGTCAACCTGATATTGGTATTTGATTGTTCTATAAACGTATTTAATTAAGGGCCTTCCGCCCCATGGACTGTATGGAGTCAAACTTCGCACCTCCGGGGATATAGTAGCCACCTTTCTAGCCTGGGTCACATTAGCGTGAAGGCGGTCAACCAGCGGCGGGATGAGAGGCGACAGCGGCCCAGTGGCAGGCCTGGAAATTCACATGGAAACAATTATATATTAACACACAGGCTCGCCTTAAGTGGGCGTTGAATAGCCAAATGGTTAAACATCTCTGGAGGTGGATGTAAGTGATATTTGGTGATGCTTAGTAGTGGTAGTTTTGTCTGATCTCCATCATTTTCTTTGATCTCTGCAGCAGATAAATTCATCGCGTCCCTTTGGGGACTGCTTCCATTGGTGTCCCTTAAGGGTTGGTTCCAATCAAACTGTTACCTACAGGTTAGAAGAGCGGGATATCACACCAAACACCTTGAACCTAGACTAAGCACCAGACACTGTGGCCCTATTGGCAGAGTGGAGGCTTCCAATGGTAAAGGTGGGTAGTTTGACTCCCGGGCGGTGTTAAACCAATGACGTACACAATTGAATCTTGTCAGTATTTAGCCTGGCGCTAGGCGTTAATAGGATAGGGCAAGGACTGGTTAGCACAGTATAAGGATAATATATATACTACATGGGAAATCGGGTCATGGTGATGGCTACCCTTATCTCCCAGTAGGGCAGCACTATCAACTCGCCATGAGTGTGTACTGTCACAAGCCAGCACCCATCCTAATATGACCATTGATGTTGTTCAGACGTAAACCACAAACAAGCAGACCTAAAGTAAGTCAGTAAGTATGAGGTATGAGGTCACAGGCTGCGGCGTACTCTCTCACCCAGGCTGTGCCACCATAGTGTGCCCCAGTGTCGGGCACACTGTGGCCCACCCCATAGCTGGTACACAGCCAGCACCGACTAGAGTCCTCTCGTATCTTCATGACTGCCCGTTAAGTCTTCCACTTATCTCCATCAAGTGGTGGTCGCAGATGGCGTCAGCGTATCGAACCGGGCCCGGCGCCAGGATGCCCCACACCTAGCGATAAACGGTAGGGAACCCCGTAGACCTTGTGTAGATTACTCGTCTATCATCTGTAGGGCCCCATAGACAAAATGTAGGCCAATTTTAGGTTATGTGTAGGTTATATAAATGCCATGTGTAGGCTACGTGTAGGTCAAATGTAGACCGTGTAGGCCACATGTAGACTGTATAGGTCACACATAAGCCATTTGTGGACTATGTGTAGGCCAAGTGTAGATGGTGTAGGTCAAAAGTAGGTCAAGTATAAGCTATTGCACTACCCGCCCACACTGCAGTGTACATTACCACCCACACGGCAATGTACAGCCACGCCCACACTGCAATGTACACCACGCCCACACTGCACTCTCCACCCTGACCCACGTGCACTGCATACATCCACGCCAACACTGCAATGTACAGCCACGCCCACACTACAATGTATACCACGCCCACACTGCAATGTAGACCCCGCCCACACTGCACTCTCCACCCTCACCCACATGCACTGCATACATCAAACGCCCACACTGCAATGTACACCCCGCCCATACTGCACTCTCCACCCTCACCCACATGCACTGCATATATCCCCGCCCACACTGCAATGTATACCACACCCACACTGCAATGTACACCCCGCCCACACTGTACTCTCCACCCTCACCCACATGCACTGCATACATCAAACGCCCACCCTGCAATGTACAGCCACGCCCACACTCCAATGTACACCCCACCCACACTGCATTATCCACCCTCCCCCACGTTCACTGCATACATCCACGCCCACACTGCAATGTACAGCAACGCCCACACTGCAATGTATACCACGCCCACACTGCAATGTACACCCCGCCCACACTGCACTCTCCACCCTCACCCACATGCACTGCATACATCCACGCCCACACTGCAATGTACAACCACACCCACACTGCAATGTACAACCCCGCCCACACCGCAATGTACACCACGCCCACACTGCACTCTACAGCCTCACCCACATGCACTACAACCTCGCCCACCCAGCAGTGCACACCTCACCCACATGCGCTGCGCACCTCGCCCACACTGCAGTGCACACCCTGCCCAAACTGTATTGTACACCCCTCAACCACACTGTACTCTACATCCCCCCACACCACAAACAAATGATATATATATATAGATTTACATTTACATCTATGTATGCCTATACATAAATCTCTATATATAGCAATATACAAATCTATATTACACATATAAAAACAGCCATAAGCATATATGCATATATATATATATATAGATCTATATATAATATTAACACTGGTATATATTAAACATCTGTAGGTACATACATACATATATACACATTCATATAAGAATATATATAGAATGTATAATTTATTATGCGTATATAAAAGGGGGGGGAGCTCTAGCCTAATAATTATGAATATTATTGTTACTCTTCTCGATTATTATTCCAATCGCTGACTTGCCCGTATTTGCCCTGGTCTTGCCTATGCCAGCACCACCACCGGTCGTTTCCGAGCTGTGCGCTTGCCGGGCAGTCATTCTCTGCCCCGCTTTCAAACTTTACAAATAAATATAAGTATATGTACTATATATAAATAATAATTAATATATAAATATGTATGCATGTATTAAATAAACATATATATATATACATAATACATTTCCAACAATACCCTGGTACAATACTGAGTGGTGCATGTAGATATCACATGACCACCAGAGTTATTGCCGATTGTATCGCGATGTGGGCCGATACTCATATAAAGGTGCACATTTCTATTCAGCCATGCCTGTCATATTTCGATGAATGGCAGCAATAACCTATATCTGCTTTCTGAATGTCTTCTGACCTTGTCAACCCCTCAATAGCACTGCCCGCTAGATGGCGCCATATTGGATGACGGGAGCCCGCCATGTGGCAGCACTGGGGGCACTGAGTGCAGGCACATAGATTAGCAGCTGCCTTTCATGGAAATTTTTTTTTTTTTTTTGGTCCATTAGTTGTTTAAGCAGGGGAAATTTCAGTCATAGACGACTGGTCTTCCTCATTCCACTGCTGGTCGATAGAAAGCCCGAGCCTACGCTTTTACCGACCCACAAGATTTTTAACCTCCCACACCATATAGACATGGTATGAGAGCAACCAGCCTTTGATGATGCTGTAAGTTATACACAGCGGTGGAAATCCAAATTGGCAGAGCTGGGGGCACGGGGAATCGAACCGCCAACCCTCAGATTAGGAGTCTGACCTAGAAAAAAGTCAGACACTCTAACCACTCCGCCACAGAGAATGAGTTGGTTGTTGGAGTTTTGCATCCTGGCAACATCTAAGGTTGTATCAGGACGGGTACTGGCCTGTGACAGTGTACACCGATGTCAACTTAATAGTGCTGCCCCATTGGGAGAACAGGCTCCCAGGACCATGATCTGAGATCCCACTCAGTCACATTATCCTGACACCAATCCAACCAGTCTTTGCCCTATCCTAATAATGCTGTGTGCCTGACTATGTATCAATTTTGTAAGTCATTGGTTTGACTCGACCGGGAATTTAACTCCCGACCTTCCGCATGGGAGGCCTGGGCTCTACCGATTTGGCCACTGCGCCAGGTCGCCTTTCATGGACAACCCTGCATTCAAACCAATGTTGGGCTTAGTTTAGAGGTGTCTTGTCCGCACACAGACCGCCCACTGAGGCCAACCGGAACCAGTCCAACCAGATGGGGTACGTGCATCCAAGACAATTCCATTCCATCATAATATACTCATAAGTACTTTATACAAAACATAAGTGGTGAAGTCAGGCAGGGTGTGTTCAGTGTCCCTCGCAACGCGCATACATGTGTCGAATATCGCATATGGTATCTGTGGAATCTGATAATTTGATAATGACACAGCAAGTAGTATTAAGTTGGTTTTAATCAGGAAATCATGAGTACACATTGATCACAGAAAATCAAATGCAAATAGCAACATGTTGAAACATAGTGAGGTCAGTAAGCTTTTAAACCTATCCCTTAACCTTAACGTAGGGGTGGGTGGGTGGCAATTTAAGGCTTAGTCCGCATCCTCCTGTGCTCGTCCCGAAGTGAGCTGCTAGCCGCCAAACCCGGCCTTATATAGGCAGGGACAGCAATTTAGTTCAGAAATTCAACGTAGGTGTCAGGTCAGTATCATTGGTTCAGTAATCAGGTTTCGTATCTTAAAGTGATCATAGACGGTGCTAGTGTCCAATGCGCAGGGCAGTGTCCCCAGTTAACGATAGGTGGCAGCATCGGGCTGCTTTAACGTTAAGGCTATGGCTGTGTCTTAGTGTCCAATTACCCGTGTTGCGAACTTCACAAACAATTTGATAATGGGTAAATGCATCAAATATTGTGTATCATTTTAGTTACCTGACCGGATGCGGTGGCTGAATCTGCAGGTTCAACCAATGATTCGCAATCCAACGATTCACAAAATTGATACTTATTGCTACCTATCCTGGCATTTAGCATTACACCACGCCCACACAGTGGTCAAGGACTGGTTAGCTCAGTAGCAGGAAAATGTGGCTGAGTGGGAAATGGAGTTATGGTGCCGGTAGTATGGTCTTCCAGTGATGAAGCACTATAAAGCTACCATAAGGGTGCACTGCCACAAGTTGGTATATTATCGCAGATGCTGCTTTGATGTAAAACACAAACAAGCGAAACCTTTTAGTTTCATGCTTGCGGTATGTTAACCTAGGGATGTCTACATAATGGCCGAATTAGAAATGTCGCTAGCTGGCTTCATGTGTGGGTTCCATTTGATTGACTGATTAAAGTTGCATAGTCCGATGAAATATCAAATTTTCAAAACCAAACCAATTATATAGATTTGATTTTACATATCTAACTTAAATACTGATGCACTTATTAATCATTTGTTTCTGCGTAGAAGGCAATACTGAGTCAATTTAACAGAACCTGTTACTGCAGAAGTCTATGGTGTCACATTTTTGGCAAGCTTGCCAAAACTATTTTTCCATGTTTGCACTCAAAATATCTCAAAAGTTTACCATTTAAAATAAAAGTAAATTTGAAGTAATGTAAAGTAGATACTAGTGATCAATCTATTATATTTATCTCAGAAAAAGTACAGAAATTCAAAACCATCGGACTATCAAACTTTAATTGCGGTGCTTTGGTGTGTCGGCAGCATAGGTCATATTCACGGCGAGCTCTTGGCTTTGCGGCCTTGCTGCATCAAACTGATGACTTCTCCAATTGATACTTGTCGCTATGTAGCTTAGCACCCAGAAGTAATACTTTAGGGCAAGGACTGGTTGGCTGAGTATCAGCATAATTTGAGTAAGTAAGTCATGATACAAGTAGTTTACTCTGCCAGTGAGCCAGTACTATAAAGTTGCCATAGGTGCATACTCTCACAAGTCGACACCCATCCTGATTTAACCTTAGATTTTGCTAGAACGTAAAACCTTAAGAAAAATACAACATGCTAGTTGATGCAGAAATGTCCTCAGTTTTCTTCCCTTATTACCTCAGAGATATTCACTATTTGCAACCAATGTCACAATCAACTAACCCACCCCTACACTAGTCAGACATACAGAGCTCGCTACTTTAGATTGCTACAATCTAGAGTAGCTAGTTACTTGCCGTGGATATGCCCTATGCTGCCAACACGGGGTAAAGAAACCACCAATCAAACAATCAATCAGCTACAGTGTAACTCATAGACCTTCACACCGAACAAGTGCGAATAAAACAGACATTACTAGGCAAAGAAAGCATGATGCAAGATTTATTAGTTTGTTTGGGTATTACATCCTTGCAACATCTTTAGTCATAATATCAGGATGGGTACCGACTTGTGACAGTGCGCACTCGTGGTGGCTTTATAGTCCTACCGCACTGGGAGACCTGGCCACCAGTCGCATGGCTCAAGATCCCAGTCACATTATCCTGATACTGATCTAACCAGTCCTTGCCCTATGCTAGTAACGTCGAGTGCCAGGCTAGATAGCGATAAGCATACATTTTGTAATGCCCCAGTCACATACGCGTTAGTGGACGTGGTTAAACATAGTGGAGGCTAATTGAACGTAGTTAAACGTATTTGAACATACCGGCATCCATACTTGTCCGTGATGTTAACTTTGTAATAACGTGGGTGGGCCGTGCTGTCCGATTAAATTTTTGGACATGTTCAAAAGAGCGCTATGTTAGAGGCTGAATTTGCATCCGTGATGCTAATGCACCCTAGGGTACTCTAGCATACTCTAGCATACTCTAGCATACTCTAGTGTACTCTAGCATACTCTAGCATACTCCAGCATACTCTAGCATACTCTAGCATACTCTAGCATACTCTAGCATGCTCTACCATACTCTAGCATACTTGGATGAAGACCTGGTCACATAGCGGTAAGTGGACGTTGGTAAACGTAGTGGAGGCTAACATAGTTGAATGTAGTTGAACATACCGGCATCCATACCATAACGTATTTATTCATACCATAGCGTATTATCCATACCATAATGTATTTATCCGTACCAAAACCTGCCATGCTTTAGCGTATTTCAACGTAGTTTAACATACTTACACTACGTTTCACCCACATTAGGCTCCACTACGTTCACCTACGTTCAACTACGTCCACTACTGCGTGTGTGACTGGGGCATAAGTCATTAGTTAGACTTGGACAGGATTTGAAATCCTAACATTCCACATAGAAAACCTGGGCTCTCACCGATTTAGCCACCGCATCCGATATCATCTGGATTTAGAAACTTCCCATTAAGACAAACTACTATAGCCCCATTGCAGTCCAAACAAACTTAGCGAGGACTACACCAATCTGTCAGGGTGTGCATGAATAACGACGGCTACTGAGATTTTAAAGCTTTCAGCTCTGAGCTATTCTCATCTCCATTAGCATAGAATGTAGAAATGTGTGCCTTCGCAGATCTCTCAGCGCCCCGGTAATCCCTGTGGGACATAAGCTGCTGATGACGATGGCGAGGCTGTTTGTGTGGCGGCTTTCTGTGTGCGAAGTGTGTGTGTGTGTGGGGGGGGGCAGGAGCAGGTGCATGATCTGCAGCCAATTTCAGATTGTCCCGCGGCACTCTGTCTAAAGCCCTGGTCACATAGCCGTTAGTGGATGTAGTTGAGTGTAGTTGAACGTAGGTGAACGTAGTGGAGGCTAACATGGGTCAAACGTGGTGTAAGTTTGTTACACTACATTTTGCTACCGAATGATACGGATGAATACATTATGGTACGGGTGCCAATACGTTCAACTACGTTCAGCTACATTCAACTACTTTTAACTATGTTAGCCTCCACTACAAACAACTACGTTCAACTATGTCCACTAACAGCTATTTGACCATGGCATGTGCGGCATGCAACATCCATGGCTTTGTGCAGGTCAAAGTACTCAAGAGTATGCTAGACTATGCTAGAATATGATAGAGTACATTAAGAGGTATGTTCTACTACATTTGACTATGTTCGCAATTCAGCCTCAAATGTACTGCTCTTTTGAACATGTCCAAAAATTAAATCGGAGATCACGGCTCACCTACATTATTACCAAGTTAACATCAAGGACAAGTATGGATGCCAGTACGTTCAACTACGTTCAACTACGTTCACCTACGTTCAACTACTTTCAACTACTTTCAACTACGTTAGCCTCCACTACGTTCACCTACGTCCACTAACGGCTATGTGACCAGGGCTTTAGTGGGAGATACTACATGGATAGGTAAGCAACCAGTGGAGGTACCAGGATAGATACAAGGCAGTACCAGAGGGACCAATGGGAAGTACCCGCAAAATATGCCAGGAGAGGTACCACGATAAGTACAAAGAGTTACCTCCCCATATATGTTTCTTTTTTTCTCTTATCTTGTTTGTTACATGTCATTCATATACCAATGTTTTGCTTATTTTCTTGTAATTGTCTATCTATATTGTTGTAGATTTGTTTACTGTTTAGCGTCAAGTGCCATTAGGGCTGGAAGACCTGCATTAGCACTGACAACATGTTATTCAGACTTGAACAAAAACAATCCCCCAAAAAAGGATCAGGAGGTACCAGACGGGTCAATGGGAGATACCAGGAGAAGGTACGAGGGGAGATACCCGGATGGGTACCAGGATGTACCAGGATAGGTACAATGAGGTACGAGAAGGAATAAGGGGAAGGAACAGGATACTTATCAAGGGGAAGGTTTGTTTGTTGTTGTTTTACGTCCTAGCAAAATCTAAGGTCATATCAGGAATGGGGAAGGAGGCACAAGGCGAGGTAGAAGGGGTGGTACCTGGTCCAAGCACCAGGGGGCGGTACCAGGGGAGGTACAACAGGAAGGGACCATGCTTGGTACCAGTTGGGGGTATATATGTGATGCATACGCATTATACAAGTATACTTAATCCGAAGCTTTCACACCTTATTATATTCTAAGTCATTTACTATACTGATCGGTTATTAAATTGTTCATCTATTATGCGACCGGGCCGATTGTGTCGCCCCCTGCCTTCAAACGCTGTAGCTTGTCTGGCCACGCTCACTCACTTTGCCGCGATTATCATGATAATGTGACCATGCAGGATATTGGGTCATGGTATCGGCAGCCTGGTCTCCCAGTGGGGCAGCACTATAAAGTCGCCACGAATTTGCACTGTCCCAAGTTGGTAGACTGGGACTCGCACCCACAGTTCTGTCATTCCGGGGGCAAGTGTCATCACCGTTAGTTTATCTAGGCTCCCTGCTGCAGTACCCATTCCCACACATACCTGACTATGTGAACCTTTGAGATCAGAGGAGTTGTTTTCTGCAGTAGTTTTCTAGTATTTTCATAAAAACACACAGTGATGTATGTCCCTGTCGGTTATGATCAACTCTGTGCCTCCCTTTATCATCCAAAATCACTTCCCCACATTGTGATTGTCGACATCCTTTGGCTGGGATAAATCCTTACATTGTGAAACAAATTATTCATCTGACGTTATATTTGCCTTTTATCTTCTAATCTGTTAGAAATTCGACGCATGGGCAAATGTGGCCTTAGGGTGTGTCATATCTAAAAGTTCTCGGACTTAGATGTATGCTAATGCACCATGAATTCCCAAAATAAACTTCCATTTCTCGCCATTTAAATAGGCTTTGTTGCCGGCATGGCGCAGCACCAGCATCACTCACTCCATCACTCACTCCATCACTCACTCCACCACTCTCTCACTCCATCACTCACTCCATCATTCATTCCATCATTCATTCCATCATTCACTACACCACCATTAACTTCATCATTCACCCTCACTTACTCCAGCACTCAGACGGACATCCAAATGAGATGCAAACAGTTTGCGCGTTGAACAATTGTTCACACATGGCAGTGTTGTGCCGATCACAGGGGTAGCCAAAGACAGGTGATGCATTACCCCTTAGCAAATATAACTGCACCATGCATTAGTTATTACAAGTAAGCGCAGAAGCAATGGCTCATACAGTTATTGATGTTCTGCGTCAACTGTGAACCTGCTATTGCCGGCAGCCCTGATGGTGAACCCCGTCAAATAATGCACCTTGCTGCCATCCTAATACACCTTGCTCCTGCCTTCTTAATGCGCCTTGTTGCTGTTTTTCTAATACAACTTTGTGCTACCTTCCTAATTAACCTAGCAGATTCCTTCCTAATAAACCTTACTGCTGTCTTTCTAATGCAACTTCCTGCTTCCTTCCGAATACACCGTACTGCTACCTTCTTAATGCACCTTACTGAATCATTCCTGGTGCAGCTTGATCCTTCATTCCTAATGTATCTAGCCGGTACTTCCTAATGTACCTTGAATACCACCTTCCTAATGCACCTTGAATACCACCTTCCTAATGAACCTTCCTAATGCACCTTCCTGCTACCATTCTAATACACCTTGCTGCCCCATGTATAATGCACCTTGCTGCTACCATTCTAATGAACCATATCGTTGCCTTTCTAATGCACAATACTGCTGCCTTCCTAATGCACATTACTGCCTACCAGATGCACCTTACCAATACCTTCCTAATGCACCTTATTATGGCATTCCTTACGTACATTGCTGCTCCCTTCCTAATCCACTTTACTACCGCTGACACTCAAAAACATTTTACTAAGTTGCGTCGATTTGTTGACCCTGCGCCAACAGTTCTACACTGCAGACAGTATGCATGACCTTTTTACTAAGGTAAAACAGGAAAACCTTTTAGCCTTTTTGAGGGCAGCTGGACTGTACCACCTCATATAGTTTACTAAATAGATTCTATCAATTATTAATAAAACCTTTCTTTTTCTATGGGAATTTGTTTCCCTTGACCACAAATATATGATTGTGAGCTTTCTAATTTAATGAGTGTCTATTGACTATCTGCTTTTACATGTAAAAGCGATGGTTTGAACAAAAAACAAACATTTCTCGCCATGAATATGGCCTATGCTGCCGACATGGCGTAAAACAACCACCAATCAATCAATCAATCAATCAAACCTTTTAATATACCTTGCTGTTACCATCATAATGCACTTTTCTCCAAACTTGCTGCCATCTTAATGATGACTGATGGCACCTTCCAAACGCAGCTTGCTGTCACCTTCATAATGCACCTTCCATCTGTTTTCCTAATACACCTTGCTGAACCCCCTAATACACATTGCTGCTACTTTTCTAGTGTACCTTGTTGATTCCCATAATGCACATGTATGCTACCTTCCTAATGCACTGTGGTGATATCACTCTAATGCACTATGATGTTACCTTCATAATGTACATTGCTGGTTCCTCCCCCCATATGCATCTTACTTCTGCTTTACTAAATAACCTTTCTAGTACCCGCCAAATGCACCTTGCTCCTACCTTCCTAATGCTCCTCGCTGCTACAACTCTAATGCACTTTCCTGATTTAATTTTTTTTTAAATTGAGGCTGTATTTATACTGTCGATAGCATGTAAGCCCGCGTACCCAGGCTTTGATTGTCTGCATTTCACTAGCAGATAGATAGTCTGTTGGTATGTTTATTTTTGTTCTATTCTTATTACTATGTTAGTTGTTTTCTTAAGGTTCTATGTTAGTGTTTTGGGGTTTTCTTGGGAAGAGTTTTCCGCTTTTTCTACGTAATAGATGGTTGAGTTATGTTTGTTGAATTTGATTTGATTTATATTGTTGTTGGTCTGGTAGTGACGAAGACCCTATTATAACACTAAGATGGCTCACTCCCTATCTCTCCCATGGTAATGTAAATTTTGCAGTGCCATCTTGTGGTGAGTTTGATCAGCCCAGCTGCTGCTGATACTTTCCTAATGCACCATGCATCTACCACAATAATGCACCATGCTGTTACCTTCCTAATACACCTTTCTGATACCTCCCTAATGCACATTGCTCCTGTTTCAGTAATGCACCTTGCTGGTACCTCACTAATACACCTTTCTCCTATGTTTAATGCACCTTGCTGGTACACCATAATGCACCTTGCTGCTACCGTTGTAATGCATCTTGCTCTTACCTTCCTAATCCACTGTGTTGCTACAACCCATGCCTTCATAATGCACCTTGCTGATACCACCCTAATACACCATGTTCCTGTTTTCCTAATGCCCCTTGCTGACACCGTGCTAATGAACCTTGCTCCTGTTTTCCTAATGCTGCCTTATCTGCTCGCTACAGCCGTGTTCTGGGCGGTTGATCTCAATCCACCAGCTCAACCATGTGTGTCTTATCACTACAAAAGACCCTATAACACTAAGACGGCTCACTCAGCCTGTATTGTGTAATCAAGAGAACAGCCAGTGCACCAGGTGGTGGGTTTGATCATTTTGATAGTGTTATAATGGGTTGTGCGAATGGTGTGTGTGCTTGGATGTGTGTGTGTGCATGTGTCAGTGTGCTGGAAGAAGGATGCTGGGGGAATGTGTGTATGGTGGCAGGGGTGGTTGGGGTGGAGAGGTGGAGGGGCAGGGTGGGGGTATCGGTGGTGGTGGGAGTTCTATAGGAGTAGCAACAAGCGACCAGTGGGGACCTCCCCCACCCCCCCACCCCCACTTACATCAGGGAGGGGGTCGTGAGGTCGTGTGAGAGCGCCAACTGAGGAGGGGGAGGGGGAGAGGGAGTGTGGGGGAGGAAGGGGAGCAGGAGGAGGAGGGGAGGTGGAGAGGGAGTGCGGGGGAAGAAGAGGGAGTGTTGGGGAGGAAGGGGGAGGGAGAGGGAGGTGTGGTGTGAGAGCGCCAGGTGAGGAGAGGGAGAGGAAGTGTTGGGGGGAGGGGGAGGCAGAGAGGAAGGGGGCAAGGGAGAGGGGAGGGAGGTGTGAGAGCGCTGGGTAAGGTGGATGAGGAGGGAGATATGGAGAGGGAAGGGTGGGAAGGGGGTGGGAGGGGACGGGATGGAAGGGGAGTGGCGGAAGGGGAGGGTGGGGTTGGGAGGGGAGGGGCAGTGAGGCCGGGAGGAGAGGGGCGGAGGGAGCATAGGAGGAGGGAGGGGGAGAGAGCAGGGGAATGAGGGAGGGCAGGGCAGAGGGAGGTGGGGACCAGGCAGTAGGCTCAACATTGGCATCCAAATGACAGGAAATCTGGCTTTTTAAAATTTTAAACTCACCCTCTCGCCTTGTATGTGTTTACATCTGAAACACCAGCTAGCAGCTGGGCTGATCAAACCCACCACAAGATGGCACTGCAAAATTGACATTACCATGGGAGAGATAGGGAGTGAGCCATCTTAGTGTTATAATAGGGTCTTCGTCACTCCCAGACCCTCAATATAAAGTCTGGCATCTACAAATCCACGTCAGCTGTCTAAACCATCACGTGATCAGCCACTGAATGCAGCAACACCATCCACGTTAAGTAGGCCTACTTGTGGATTAATTGGCGCTTGTTAGTGTAGTGAGGTGCACTGACCTCTTCTGGTTTAAAGCGAGATAGGGAGTGAGCCATCTTAGTGTTATAATAGGGTCTTCGTCACTCCCAGACCCTCAATATAAAGTCTGGCATCTACAAATCCACGTCAGCTGTCTAAACCATCACGTGATCAGCCACTGAATGCAGCAACACCATCCACGTTAAGTAGGCCTACTTGTGGATTAATTGGCGCTTGTTAGTGTAGTGAGGTGCACTGACCTCTTCTGGTTTAAAGCCACATACCCAAGTAGGTCTGTATGATGGCTGCACCAGGGAGTCTAAATGTTTAGGGTGCTGGCCCCGGAATAGCAGACGTGGGGGTTCGCGTCCCACTCTTGCCATGCCGGTTCCCTTCCTTTGCAGAAACACTCACCACAACATTGGCGCCATGACCAGGATTCTGGACATGCTGAGTATGGCTGACATACAAGTAGCTTGACACTGACAAACTAAGAACTATTTACCCCCCCCCCCCCCCCAAGCACACCCCCCCCCCCCAAAAAAAGTCAAGCCTATTGGAATATTGCTCCATGGTGTGCATGACATGGTGTCGCATGTGAGGCAGCATTATAAAGCCGCCATCAATTTGTTTTGTCACAAATCTGTTCTCATTCCGGTGTGACCTTAAATGTTCCTACAATACAAAACCCAAGTGAGTCACTCAGGCCACCCTTGCCCTGACCCCTGTACCTACATATATACAAATGGTCTCAAATGCACTGCACGGCCCAGCAGACTAAGCCCCTTCCCATCCCTCTTTCAACGCCCATTACATACCTAGTACCTACCATTATTCTTTAAATTGACCCAATACCAGTCATATATAAATCCCCACTACAATCTCAGACTTCCATTCCATTCATCAAATCATACAATCCAAAGAACTAACAATCACTAATTAAAAGACTCAAAAAGTATTGCAACAATTAACATTATACACATTGACATCCAGTGTTCCTGTCACCATCATACCATATCCTTCATATATAGTGACTTACATTTATGGGCAAATCAGTGTAGGTATTTACTAGATACCAGCATGTTAATTGTGATTAGATCCACCGATTTGCATATATACCAGAGCACTGGTCTTCCGTCCATACAGTACAATTCCTTAATACATAAATGAAACTACTATCAGTTGTAATAGTAACTGCATGCAACTCCTGCTTGATACTAAAAGTATTATACATTTTATAAATGAAGTATCAGCTGTAGTAGTAACTGTGTACAATTCCAGTCCAATAAAAGTATCATCCAATGACATAACAATGTATGTCTATCGCTACCTAGCCTTGCACTTGTTATTATTAGGACGGAGCATGGGGCAATAGAAAGAGGAAGACCAATCGTTTGTGATAGAATGTGTCGTTGATTAATCAATGAATGTAAAAAGAGAAAAAAAAGTAAAATCACATTACCCTGCGTAGTTGAGGAGAAGGGAAGTCCCCCGTGAGAATCAATCCTTAGCAAATTACTTAAAAATTAGTATCTCCCTTTTTTTGTCTAACAACAAAACAAGCAAAAAACAAAAGCACACTGGATGCTGAGTTGTCAGCACGTGTCGTTAGGGCTTTTAAAACATGTTTTACAGTCGTACATTCCCTGCGGGTCTAGTTGCTTTTTATCACCTGCTGACGTCATGTTGTGATGTTGGCAAGGTTACCGCATCATCCCAGAACGCGCCCTCTGAGCGCGTGGTAACGGCTTGCCATTTTAATACCAGTTACATTCATAACCGGAAGCAGTTCTCATCGGCTGGAAGTAGGTGCACATGGGCCCGCTGTTGGGAGGGGGGAGGGTTGGGTGGGCGGAGGGGGGGGGTACAGACTACTACTGCTACTGTCATATTGAGGCATCTGTCAGTTGACATTACTACACATATTACTGTCATGTTACCAGATCTCCTGTCAACTGATTGCTTCTGTCACTAGGCAACACCACTACTTGTGACATTACTGCCATGGTACCAATGCTTCTGTCAACTTGTTGCTTCTGTCATTATGCAACGGCACGATGTGTGACATTACTATCATGTTATCAGATGACCTGTCAACTTGTGGCTTCTGTCACTGGGCAACACAACTGCCTGCGACAGTAATGTCATGTTATTAGATGTCTTGTCAAGGTGTTGCTTCTGTCACTAGGCAATGCCCCAAGTTGTGCCATTGTTGTAATGATGCCAGATGTGCTGTCAACTTGTTGCTTCTGTCAATAGGCAACAACACATATTGTGACATTGCTGCCATGATACCATACCTACTGTCAACTTGCTGCTTTTGTAACTACGCAACATCACTACTTGTGACAATAATGTCATGTTATCCGATTTCCTGTCAACTCGTTGCTTCTGTCACGAGGCATCACCACAACTTGTGACATCACTCTCATGATACCAGATCTCCTGTCAACTGGTTGGTTCTGCCATTAAGCAACGCCATGCCCAGTGACACTACGGTCATGTTAACAACTCTCCTGTCAACTGGGTGCTTCTGTCACTCGGCCTCAGCACAACTTGTGACAGTACTGTTATGACACCAAATCTTCTTTCAGCTTGTTTCTTCTGTCACTTGGCAACACCAGACCGTGTGACACTACTTTTATGACATCAGATCATTACTAAAACACAAGTCCCGCACACCACCCTGTCTACAAAACTAACACAGTCCATCCCAGTTGTATTCTGACCTGATTTAAGGCTTCGTCAAGTTTGAGACTAATCGGTGACAAGTGTAAACAAAGTATAAACTTAGTGTTATACTACCAACATGTTGCTTTATTGTATTACTTAGGCCTGCGAAATCTGTGATAGTTTGTTTTAGATTGATTATTAAACTTGAAGCCCACATGTCAAAGACTTCTAATTTCCTTTAAAAAAATGAGCATAGTGAAGAGCTTTCTTCACTTCGGAAGTGAACTTCGGAAGTGAACTGACGATCACCATCACTGTTGAAGTAACTGACACTAATTAAACACACCTACAGACATGTACATAACTGTCCGCAGATACAGTCTAGTCTGTCAATAACGGCCTCTGTCAATAACAAATCTCTGTCAATAACAGCAAAAAGTGTAGGTCCCGTCACAGCACCCCTTTAATTTAATAGCGTTGCCTCTGTGTCTAACGGACAACTGTCTTATGCTGACTATGAGCTGTTTTTTTCACCTATTTGATCAATATTCTCTGTCAATAACGACATGCCAAATGGTGATTTTGTGCATACTTTATTTGTGATATTGTTGAAGTATATCTGTTTTTGTAATGAATACCTCTTATTCTATTGAAATGTGTCATTGTTCCATTTAAAAAAAAAACATTATGTATACAAAACCTCATGTAAGGACCGTCCTAGTCAGTCAAGTATAACAGAAAAACATTCGTTTCAACCCATTCCATCAGTCAGTCTCTGCCTATGACGGATCTCTCTCTATAACAACATCTTGCTCCAGTCCCATGGCTGTCCGTTATAGACATAGTAGACTGTACACCCAGCCCCAACTCTGCTCCACACCTTCACATCGTGCTTAACGAAGTCACACCCACTACTGACGTCACGGCCCCACAACCCACCCTTGCCTCCACACCCCACCAGCACCACCTCTACCAAAGACGCTACCACACTCTACGTCCCCTCCCCTCCACCTCCCCCTCCCCTCCCCCACACTCAACGCTTCCTTCTCCATCTGCCCCTCTCCCCCTCCTCCCTTCCCTCCTCCATCTCTAGGTCCCCATCCCCATTCCCTTCGCCCTCTCCCTCAGCCCTTCCTCTCCCACTACCCTCCCCTCACACTCTACCCCTTCCCACCCCACCCATCTCCCCTCCACCTCCCTCTCCTCCTTCCCTCCCACCCTGCACTCACAGCCTCCCTCTCCTTCAGACTCTCCTCTTCCCATACATCCCCCCTCCCCATCCCACTACCACTCCATCCTCTCTCTCCCGCCCCATTCCCTAACAATCGGCCTCCCCTTACCCTAACTTCACTATCTCATCCCCCCCCCCCCTCATCCTTACTCTCCCTCTCCCCCTCTCTTCCCTTGACCTCCCACTTACACTTCCCCTCCCTCTCCGTCTCCCCTCGCTCTCCCGCTCCCCTCCCCCTGAGGGCACTGCTCATGTTCACCCGGCACTCAGTGTGGGTGTCCGGTGTGTCTCTTCCAACTGGTGAAACATGCACAGATCGCAACTAGACAACACCCCCCACCCCCAGCCCCCACTCAGCCCTTCACAATACAACACGCCCATTAGTAACACCCACCTGTTGCAGACACCTCCATATATGAAGGAACACCATACATGAGAGAGGAGCTGGAGGAGGTGAAGAGGGGAGGGGAAGGAAGGGGCAGAGGAGCGGAGGGGAGGAGGAGGAGGATGCAGAGGAGCGGGGGGGAGCGGGAGGGGGGGCAGATGAGCAGATGTGAGGGGGAGGAGGGGGCAGAGGACAGGAGGGAGGAGGAGCAGGGGCAGAGGAGCGGAGGGAGCGGGAGGAGGGGAGAGGGAGGAGGGGGAGGAGGAGGGGGCAGAGGAGCTGGGGAGGGGAGGAGGGGGGAGAGAGGAGGGGAGGGGAGGAGGGGCAGAGGAGCGGAGGGAGGAGGGGGCAGAGGAGCGGCGGGGAGGGGAAGGAGGGGGCAGGGGAGTAGGTGGGAGGGGAAAGAGGGGGCAGAGGAGCGGAAGGGAGGGGAGAAGGGTGCAGAGGAGCGGAGGGGAGGAGGACGGGGTAGAGGAGCGGAGGGGAGGGGAAAAGGGTGCAGAGGAGCGGAGGGGAGGGGAAGAGGGGGCAGAGGAGAGGAGGGGAGGGGGAGGAGGGGGCAGAGGAGAGGAGGAGAAGGGGAGGAGGGGAGGCAGAGGAGCAGAGGGGAGGAGAGGAAGAGGGAGCAGCAGGAGAAGAGGGGAGGGTGAGGAGGGGGGAGAGGAGCGGAGAGGAGGAGGGGGCGAAGCGGAGAGGGAGGAGGAGAGTTGAGGGAGGGGAGACGGGAAGAGAAATGCTGGGGAGATGTCGAAGAATTCGGCAGAAACGGGAATATAGAGGGGGAGAAATGGGGGAAGGGGGAGCCAGTGGGAACGTTAGAGGCAGAGAAGTGGATCGGAAAGGGGAGATGTAGAGACGGGTGAGAGGGGGGGGGGGGGAGAGTGAGAAATACAGGGACATGAGGGTGGCGACGGGAAGAGAGAGGTGGAGGAAAGAGGTAGAAGAAAAAGGAAGGGAGAGGGATCGAGAGCGGGAGAGATGGAGAGAGAGTGGGAAGGTGAGCGAGAGAAGAAGGGTATCGGGAAGGGGAGATGTAGATATGGTGATAGGGGAAGAGAGGAAAGAGGTAGAAGACAGAGGAAGAGTGAGGGGTACAGAGCGGGAGAGATGGGGAGAGGGGTGAGGAAGTGTGGAGAACGCGATCGGGAATGGGAGATGTAGAGACGGGTGAGACGAGGAGAGAGTGGGAGATACAGAGAGAAAAGTGGGCGTAAGGGGAAGAGAGAGGCTGAGGGAAGAGGGAGAAGAACGAGGAAGGGAGAGGAGTGAAGAGGGGCTGAGATGGGGAGAGAGTGGGGAAGTGAGGGAGAGAACAGAGGATTGGCAAGGGAGATGTAGAGATAGGTGAGAAGGAGGGAGCATGGAGAGGAAAGAAGTAGATGAAAGTCGAAGATGGGGTGGAAACCTATAGATAGGGAGATAGTGGGGCAATGTGGGAGTTATACGTGTATTGGGAATGGGAGAGTTTGAGAAAAGGTGACATTGTGAGGGAGAGTGTAGGAGAGAAAAGAGGGGGATATACAGAGAGACATGGACAACCTCTAAGAAAATGTACAAACGTTTAGCAGCATTTGAGATGTGGACTTATCGAAGGATGATGAAAATATCATGGACAAAGAAGATCACCAACAAAGAAGTTCTCAGAAAATTTACAAATAAGAAAAGCTTGTTTGCCACTATACAGACAAAGAAACTTATTTATTTTGGCTGCCTTGGGGGACGCAGAGAGAAGGAGAAAGCAAATGAGCACTAGTACCTACATACCGACATAATGGCCACCCATAAATAAAACATGCGAACCGCAGGGGCATCCATCATCCAGTGGAAATGCTGCCCCAGAACTTGTAGACACCGACACCGGAAGAGCCAATACCCCAGGGTGCGCAAGCGCAAAAACAGCCAATACAAAAACAATAAAAACAATAATTATGAAAAAAAGGGAATAACTAGCAAGTGGCTGTTATTCTGTTCGAATACCTCTTGAAATAGGAGTCTTCATTCTGAAAGTAGACACTTGACGTAGTTGGTATTACCTTAATTTGGTTCCATTACACCAAAGTGTGTCATTTGGTTAGTACCGGTGATACCAATAAAGCTTTTCCATGATATATATGCACTTAGGCGCAAACAATAAAAGTTTTCAGTTTCGTATGGAAAAAAAGCCAACAGAAAACAGAGCATAATTGTTTTAACACATCCACTTGTTCATCTTTCACTGTCGCATAATCAGATCTGGCTGAGGCACCATATATGCCACCATTTTATACTGCCTGGTATTTATCTTCATACACATTGTCTAAGCCTACATATATATATATATATAGCTCTATAAATATATTGAGAATTTGAATATATATATATATATAGTTTTATACACATATTGGGAACTTGCATATATATCTAGCTGTATGCATATATTGGGAACTTATGAATACAATTATGTATACTGAGACCTTGCATATATATAGTTGCATACATATATTGGGAACTTGCATCCATATATATAGCTGCATACACATATTGAGAACTTGCATATGCTGTATGCATATATTGGGAACTTGTATTTATATATAGCTGTATACATGCATTGTAAACTGCCATATATATATATCTCACCCACCGTGATATGACCTCAGATGTTGCTAGAAGGTAAAACAAGGACAACCATATAGCTGAATACATAAAGTGTAAACTGGGATGCCACTTCTGGGCCCCATGCTTGCAAACTTGCAGACCTGCACCTCTAGGTTTGATGGCGTGTAATTCGGACAAGTCCTCTGTGCCTTCACCACTCTCCATCCTCAAACATCCGCGCCTCATACTATACCGGCCTCATACCGGCCTCATATTGGCCTCCTACCGGCTTCAAACCGGCATCATGCCGGCCTCATACCGGCCTCATCCCGACCTCATACCGGCCCTCATACTGGCTTCCATGCCGGCTCCATGCCAGCCTCATACCGGCCTCATCTCATCCGCATCCCGGCCTCACATCAGCCTCATCCTGATTGCATACCAGCCTCATACAGGCTTCATACCGGCATCATATCGGCCTCATACCGACCTCATACCGGCCCTCATACTGGCTTCATACCAGCTTCATATTGGGCTCATATCGGCCTCATACTGGCCTCATACAGGTCTCATACCGTCATCATCCCGGCCTCATACCGGCCTCATACCAGCTTCATACCGGTGTTGCGGTTTCCGAGGCACACCAGTTTGCCAGGGACACATCGCTTCTGCACATGCGTGAAAATCGAACAGCATCGTCACTAACCTGATAAATTTAATATAATGTTTTTGG
This sequence comes from Branchipolynoe longqiensis, assembly GCA_030323885.1. Taxonomy (NCBI): domain Eukaryota; kingdom Metazoa; phylum Annelida; class Polychaeta; order Phyllodocida; family Polynoidae; genus Branchipolynoe; species Branchipolynoe longqiensis. The sequence goes on from CM059189.1 coordinate 29,562,557, forward strand.
TAAACATGTTTTCTATATGTGTACCAAGCGATTTGTTTCTAGGTGGTCGTTTTAGAGATATTTCACTTTTTCTGTATTTTCTGTATGAAGATTGCTCACGACCATTGACAATGCCTTGAGTTTGATGGTACGTGCAGTGCAAAACATTAGTTTTATTCAAAATTAATAGAAATCAAGAACCCTAACCTTTAATATAATCTTTATGGTAAAGATGTTTTTTATATGTGTACCAATCGATTTGTTTCTAGGTGGTGTAATTTGAGAGATAGTTGACTTTTTCTGATGAAGATTTGCTCACGGCCGTTGACAATGCATTTGAATGGATGTGTGCCTGGCAAACTGGTGTGCCTCGGAAACCGCAACACCGGCCTCATAACGGCTTCATAACGGCATAATAGCAGCCTCATACTGGCCTCATACCGGACTCATACCAGCCTCATACCGGCCTTGTACCAGCCTTGAACAGGCCTCGTACCGGCCTTGTACCGACCTCGTACCGGTCTCGTACCGGCTTCGTACCAACTCGTATTGGCCTCAAACCGGTCTTGTACCTGCCTTGTACTGGTTTTGTACTGGTATTGTACTGGCCTCATACCGGCCTAGTACCAGCCTCGTACCGGCCTCGTACCGGCCTCATACCGGCCTCATACAGTCCTCATACATTCCTGATACCAGCCTCATACCGGTCTCATACTGGCCGCATACCGGCCTCATACCAGCCTCATGCTGGCCACATACCGCCTCATAATGGCATCATAATGGCATCATAACGGGATCATGCCATCCTCATACTGGCTTCATACCGGCTTCCTACCGGCATCCTACCTGCCCTGGTTGGGTGTTCAGTTTCTGGTCCAACCAATCACTTTAAAATCTATGCTTGTCGATTCCTTGCATGGCGCTTGGCATTAATAGGATAGGGCAAGGACTGGTTAGCTCGGTGTCAGGATAATGTGACTGAGTGGGATATCGGGTCATGGTTGCCGGCGTCCTCATATTCCAGTGGGCAGCACTATAAATTCATCATGAGTGCGCACTGTCATAAGTCCGAACCTGTCCGGATATGACCTAAGATGTTGTTCAGGCATAAATCCCCGTACACACCAATCCATAAATGTAGTTTAAATACAAGATTTGTTACCTGCTTATGTCACGAAATAGAATCGCCCCCTCAAAATGATCTCCCGCTGGCGATTATATTTCGAAATAAAATCGCCCTTGGCAATTTAATTACGAAATGAAACTCCATCCAGCCCTCGCTTCCCCCCCTCTCCTCCTCTCCCCACACCTCCCTCCTGCCCTCCGCCTCCCACCTCCCTCATCCCTCTCCTCCCAAATCCCCTCCTCACTTGCTAACCCCTCATCCCTTCAACTTCCCCCCTCCCCCGTCACCTCCCCCACCCTCTACCCCTTCCCTATCAACCACCACCCTTCTACCCTCCCACGTCCACCCGACTCCTCCACCTCCCTCTATTTTATTTCGTAATAAAACCACTGATATATATATATATGTGTGTCTATTTGCATTAATATATGTCATCATCATCATCATCATCATGCTGTCAGTCGCAATGCAACAAAGACTGCTTTCATTACTTGACTGTCGCTCTCCATTTAGCTCTCTGCTGTGAGAGTGATGTCCATGAGTCGGTCTTAATGTCTCTCAGTTTCAGGTTTCTCTTGATGGTATCCTTGAACCAGAGAAGAGGGTGCCCTCTCTTTCTGTAACCAGAAGACAGTTGAGAGTAGAGGATCAATCAGCTGTGGTAGCCTGTCTGATGATATCCTCATGATGTGTCCAGTCCACTGGAGATTCTTTTTGATCAGAAGATCTTCCATAGAGGGCAGCCTTGTCCGATTGAATATTTCCTTATTTGTCACTTTGTCCTTCCAGGTTAGCCTCATGATCGAATGCAGATGTCGCATCATGAAGGCATGCATGCATCTTTTTCACCTTTCGTCTGTACACTGTCCAGGCGTTGGCTCCGTATAGTAGTTCCAGAATCTCTGGTGTAGTAGGCCGAAAGATGTGATAGCCTTGGCCATCCTCCTCTGTCTGTATTAATATATACATGTGCACTCATATATATGTATATTTGTATTAATATATATATATGCTTACAAATATACTATTATATATGTTAACATATATAAACAGTTTACATATATATATATATATATAACAGAATTTCTGGGACAGGGCGATTCTATTTCAAGGGCGGGGGGTGGGTCATTTCGAAATAGATTGGCAGGGGGTAGAACATTTTTAGGAGACAATTCTATATCATGACACCAGCCCTAATGCCGGCCCACATGCCGGCCCTCATGTTGGCCCTTATGCTGGCCCTCATACCGGCCCTCATGTTGGCCCTCATTCATGACAGTCCTCATGTGAGCCCTCATGTTGGTCTGTACTAGATTCTGCCGAGCATGCGCATCCAGCAACCAGGGTGCATTACACGAGGATTGTGGATGGATCGGAAAGTCTTGTAAGACTAAGAGTCAAACATAAAGGTGGAACAACAAACCTCCATCCAAACGGGAACCGATGATGTGGATTCTGAGGGACACCAGTTTGCCAGGGACACTTCCATTCAAATGCATTGTTAACGGCCGTGAGCAAATCTTCATACAGAAGAAGTCAAATATCTCTCAAATTACACCATCTAGAAACAAATCGCTTGCTACACATATAGAAAACATCTTTACCATAAAGACTATATTAAATTCATATGGTTAGGGTTCTTGATTTCTATTAATTTTGAATAAAACTAACATTTTGCACTGCGCTACCGTCAAACTCAAGGCATTGTCAATGGTCGTCAGCAATGTTCATACAGAAAATACAGAAGAAGTCAAATATCTCTCAAATTACACCATCTAGAAACAAATCGTTTGGTACACATATAAAAAACATCTTTACCAAAAACATTATATTAAATTTATAAGGTTACTGACAATGCTGTTCGATTTTGACGCATGTGCAGAAGCGATGTGTCCCTCGCAAACTAACCCTAACCCTAACCCTAGGAAACCGCAACACCGGAACTCCACTTGTGTTTGAGTCACCGCCTTCCGGTCTTTGCCGGCTTGTGGCCCAGTCACCCCTTCCCCCGCTCCACCTCTGTATAATGTCACTCTGACTCTCTTCTGAATCAGTTTTGAATCTCATTTGAATTTCATTCTCAATGTGTTTCTTAATCATTCTGTTTATGAATACGTTTCTGAATCACTTTCTTAGATCACTTTTTGAATCCTCTTCTAATCACTCAGTAAATTTCTCTCAGAACCTGTTCTGAATCTATCTCTGAATCTCTTTCTGAATGCCTTCCTTATTCTGTTTCAGAATCTACTGGATTTCTCTCTGAAGCTCTTTCTGAATCTGTCTCTGAATCTCTTTCTGAATGTGTTTCTTAATCTGTTTCTGAATCTCCTTCTGAATCTGTCTCTGAATCTCTTTCTGAATGTGTTTCTTAATCTGTTTCTGAACCTCCTTCTGAATCTCTCTCTGAATCTGTTTCTGAATGTGTTTGTTAATCTGTTTCTGAACCTCCTTCTGAATCTCTCTCTGAATCTGTTTCTGAATGTGTTTGTTAATCTGTTTCTGAATCTCCTTCTGAATCTCCTTCTGAATCTCTCTCTGAATCTGTTTCTGAATGTGTTTCTTAATCTGTTTCTGAACCTCCTTCTGAATCTCTCTCTGAATCTCTTCCTGAATGTGTGTCTTAATCTTGGTCTGAACCTCATTCTGAATCTCTCTCTGAATCGCTTTCAGAATGTGTTTCTTAATCTGGTTATGAACCTTCTTCTGAATCTCTCTCTAAATCTCTTTCAGAATCTGTTTGTTAATCTGTTCCTGAATCTCCTTCTGAATCTCTCTCTGAATCTCTTTCTGAATGTGTTTGTTAATCTGTTTCTGAATCTTATTCTGAATCTCTCTCTGAATCTCTTTCTGAATGTGTTTCGTAATCTGTTTCTGAACCTCCTTCTGAATCTCTCTAAATCTCTTTCAGAATGTGTTTCTTAATCTGTTTCTGAATCTCCTTCTGAATCTCTCTCTGAATCTCTTTCTGAATGTGTTTCTTAATCTGTTTCTGAATCTCATTCTGAATCTCTTTCTGAATGTGTTTCTTAATCTGTTTCTGAATCTCATTCTGAATCTCTCTCTGAATCTCTTTCTGAATGTGTTTCTTAATCTGTTTCTGAATCTCATTCTGAATCTCTCGCTAAATCTGTGTCTGAATCACTTTCTTGAATCGGTTTCTAAATCTCCTACCAATCGCTGTCTAAACCTCTTACTGAAGCTCTCCAAAGCTCTTTCTGAAGCTCTCTGAGCCTCTTTCTGAAGCTTTCTAAAGGTCTTCCTGGAGCTATGTAAAGCTCTTTGTAAAGGTATTTTTGAATATATTTCTGAATCTCACTTAATCTGTTTGTGAATCCCTTTTTTGAAACACTTCCTGAATCTCCTTCTAATAGCTCTTACTGAACCTCTCTAAAACGCTTACAGAAGTTCCTTAGAGCTCTTACTGAAGCCCTTTAAAGCTCTTACTTAAGCTCTCTAAAGCTCTTACTGGAGCTATCTAAGACTCTTCTTGGAACTCTCTAAATCTCTTACTGGAGCTAGCTAAAGCTCTTCCTGGCACTATCTACAGCTCTTACTTAAGCTCTCTAAAGCTCTTACTGAACCTCTCTAAAACACTTACAGAATTTCCCTTAAGCTCTCACGGAAGCTCTTTAAAGCTCTTACTTAAGTTCTCTGAAGCTCTTACTGGAGCGCTCTAAGACTCTTCTTGGAACTCTCTAAAGCTCTTCCTGGAGCTCTCTCAAGCTTTTTGTAAAGCTCTTTCCTAGACTCTGTCCACGTTACTCTTCACAGCGCGTCCTGCAATGCTTGCCCTCCCCCTCCCAGGTGTCCATCAGATCCACCTCATAAACCACAAAGCGCGTCCTGCTCCACCAGGTCTATCAGAGCCTGCCACCACACTGCATCTATCTGCCCCCCAGTGGCCGTAATCGATTAACACGACCCGAGCGACTCGGGTTACCCGAGTCGTCAGAATTTCAAATCAAACACTGCAAGTAGAGTCGACAAATACACGTGCCGTGTGCAAAACGATCCGACCCAAGTAACCCACCTCCTAGCTGGGGTTGGCTATGAGCGATGACGTCACATTTGCGCTGGTACCGTCCTGCAGGATAACAGCCACCAGTACCAGTCATACATGTTTTTTGAAAAGAATAACTTAGATTAATGAAATGGAAATATAGATAAACTAAGCCATCATAAAATACTTTAAATCCTATTTTGCTGTAGTTTTATCGATTATTAAAAAAAAAAAAATAAAGTGTCCACCCGAGCGCGGAGAAGCGTATTCGATTATTCGACCCGAGTCTGTAGGATGTGCGCATGCGCCAAAAAGTGGCTCGGGTGACCAGAGTCGATTAATCGATTACGCCCCAGTGTGTCAAGTCCCGCCAGCAGCACTTTGCGCATGTGTGCGCGCAACCCCGTGACTGTACGCGCCGAAATGACCCCCCCCCCCCCCACCAGCCGCCCTCTCCCATCTCAACATCCCCTCTCCTCCTATTTCCCAACCCCCATTGGCACATCACGTGACCAGTAATGCGACCGTGCCGAGTGGAGTATGTTTGACGTGGGACTGGGCGGTAGGGGGTTGAGGTTGGGGTGTGGGTGAGGATGGCTGAGGGGGTGGGGGTGACGTGGGGTGACGTGGGGGTGGGGGTGGGCAGTAGATAGGGGTCAGCGCGTGTTTGTGCGGTGGGTGGTGTGTATGGTATATATTTCACTCCTATTGGTCTGGGGCGGCACTGTGTGGTTGGTTGTTTGTTGGAGTTTTCCGTCCTGGCAACATCTTAGGTCATATCAGGACGTGACCACTCTGTGAATGGTGGATCAGTGGATCAGCGATTGTACATCACCAGTCAGACACGTCCACCCACCCACCTCCTTCCTGAATATTGGATTGTGGGTGTTTTAGTGCTATTCTTGTAAACTCATGTATTTTTTTGTATTTTTCTAAATGCATTTTATTCATATATATCTCTTTTGCAGTGCCATAGCTCTGGTCATCCGACCGTAGGTGTTACACAATTTTGTTTCAATGGTTTATAGAGTAAATATTTTCCTAGAAATATCTAAGGTCATATCAGGATGGGTACCGACTTGTGGCAGTGTGCACTTACGGCAATGTTATAGTGCTGCCACACTGGGCGACTAGGCCACTGGTACTATGAAGTGATATCCCACACATTCACATTATCCTGATACTGTGCTAATCGGTCCTTGTCCTATCTTATTAAAGGTGCATAGTCTGATGGTTTTAAATTTCGGCAATTTTTCTGGGATAAATATATTAAATTGCTCATTATAATCTACCTTACTTTAGTTTGTGGTTATTTTATTTTAAATGGCTAACTTTGGAGATATTTGAACCACAAACATGGTACATTAATTTTGGCAAGCACGCCAAGACTCTGACACATAGGCTTTGTGGTGTTCTCTGTGGCAGAGTGCTTAGAGTGTCTGACTTTTTTCTAGGTCGGACTCCTAATCTGAAGGTCAGTGGTTCGATTCCCTGTGCCTCACCTCTGCCAATTTGGATTTCCACCGCTGTGTATAACTTACAGCGTCATCAAAGGCCAGTTGCTTTCATACCATGTCTATGTGGTGTGGGAGGTTAAAAATCCCTTGGGTCGGTAAAAGTGTAGGCTCAGGCTTTCTATCGACAAACTGTCTAATGGTGAAAACAAGCCTATTCAGGCTTATCCATGATAGGCAGTATACATCTTAAGAAAAGGCTTGTGCAGGAACAGGAATTCTATTAAACCGACTCTGTATGCCCTTCTATAAGGCAACAAATGTTTAATGAGTGTATCGGTAGCTAAGTGAGATATGTAGAATCAAATGTAGGTGAGTGTTCTGAGTTCAAAAGTTTGATGCTTCATCGGACTATGCAAATTTAATGCCGATCGCCAGGCTACGTATTGACAAATATCAATTTAGGAAAAGTCGGTGGTTTGTCTCGGCTGGGATACAAACTCTTGACCTGCTGCACGGGAACCCTGTGCTCTACGAATTCGGCCACCACATCCGGTCGACCACGTCAGCAGAATGGCGTCAGTATAATGACGTCAACACAATAATGACATCCAAAACATGACCAAGATCAGAATTATACATATTAAGCGAACACTGTGATCTCGGCAGTAGAAATATACTCAGGTATCAGTAGCATATAGAAACACATCACCACCTGTTTGTGCTGGTTGGTTGTTGGAGTTTTTCGTCCTGGCAACATCTAAGCTCATATCAGGACAGGCCACCTGTTTATGTCCAATGGTTAGGATGTGCATGTTAATTCGTGGTAATTGTAAATTCCGAGCACTCTAGTTTGTACAGATAGTGACCATAATTCTGCATGTTATTCGTAACATGGGTAATTTACAGGGTGGAGAGTTACCCAAACGATATGACACTGGTGGCGCCGCCTAGCCTGAAAAATCCTGAACTGATCTGGCGGCCGCCACGCACAACGTCTGGTGGATTACCCGGAGTAACTCCACCAACCGCCTCCAGGGCCCGCCGACCCGACCAGACTTGGAAATTCCTGCCAAAACGGTCATGTGACCAACCTCCTCCAGGTTCAAACCATCATAACCGTTCCTGCCGCAATCAATGGAACGCTGATCTAACTTCACCCACCCACCCACCCACACTGCTGATAAAACAGGTAACGGGTAGGGTTGAGGGTTTGAGTCACGCCCGCCATTTGACCTGTGAATGAAGAGACTGACGTTTGAACTAATATAACATTGTAGATTTGAACATACTGATTGATTGATAATTGACCTGAACTAACCATTTAGCTTGAACGTACTGATCCTATCTGTTTCTGAATAAAGACCAACCACTATAACATCATGATTCCGCCTTCGTAAATTATGGCATTTAGTAATTGCCCATATTCAGTAATTCGGTGCAGCAAGTAATTGTGCAGTTAGTCCAGGCCGGTAATTGACAATTCCCTGCAGGTATGCGTATACATTAATTATTCAATGCTCTAATTGGTACTGCCCAGTAATTCTCCATGTATGCCTTCCTGCCATGACATGTTCTTGCCGGTGTGAAACCTCTATTTGCTCCCCGAGAGAGTGCCGCTGGTAACTTACAAAAGCCAGCAGCACTTCAACACTTTTGCAGGCAGCTTTCATGAAATGTGACCAACTCATGGATGCAACTCTCACAGCAGAGAGCTAAATGGAGAGCGGCAGTCAAGTAATGAAAGCAGTCTTTGTCGCATGGCGACCGACAGCATGATGATGATGATGCCTTCCTAGTGCAGTAATAGCATGTTGGTCACGTACCCAACACACAGGAGGGAATATCCTGCAGGAAGACAAACCATTGGGTAGTCGAGTAGATAGAGCATGTGCTGTCCATACGAGAGGTCCTGGGTTGGATCCCAGCCTGCGTTAAACAACAGAGTAGCAAAATTTATACTCCCTGCTTCCTAGGTTGATACTCGGGTTAAGTAGGATAGCGTAAGAGTTGGTTCCAGTTCAGGATATTGTGACTAAGTGGTGCATTGGATCATAGTGGTGATAGCATTGTATGCCAGTGGGTGCAGACCTAAAAATACGCCATGAGTTTGCACTGTCATCTCAATAGACCCCTCCAGTTAAGCTGGAAAGTACCCAACTAGAGTAATTCCAGATTCTGCTGACAGATGTCATTAGCTTAAAGCTGCATAGTCCGATGAAATATCAAATTTTCAAAACCAAACAAAATATCTAGATTTGATTTGACATATCTAACTTAGATACTGATGCACTTATTAAGCATTTGTTTCTGCATAGAAGGCAATACTGAGTAAATTTAACAGAACCTGTTACTGCCGAAGTCTATGGTGTCAGAGTTTTGGCAAGCTTGCCAAAACTAATTTTCCATGTTTGCACTCAAAATATCTCAAATGCTAACCATTTAAAATAAAAGTAACTTTGAACTAATGTAGAGTAAATACAGTGATCGATCTAATATATCTATCTTAGAAAAAATACAGAAATTCAAAACCATCGGACCTTGCAACTTTAACTGGAGGTGCATAACACATGAAGAGAGCAGGGGTGAAATTCCAGAAGAAAAATACAATATAGTTGTCTTTTTTTAAAAGATATATTACAAGGATAATAGCTTGAATCCTGTTGGCATATGAATATCTGAATATAATCAAGCATTTTATTATTTTTCCAAGCATTGTTTACTAAGATATAGAATGTGAAATCATAGACAGTTGGCAGAATCTGGAACTACTCTAGTCGGGTACATTCCCCGACTGCCTATGATTTCACATGCGTGTCACCAGCTAAACTGGCGAGGTCTAGTCCGCGTGCGTCCTGACATGAATTTAGATATTGCTAGGATATTTAAGTCCAATAAATAATTCTATTATGCATGTAATGGAGGTGATAAACATAGGAAATATGCGTCAGATAGAGCAGGATTCGAAGCCACACTTCTTGCCATTCCGCGGCTAGCATACTACCCATTACACTACCTAGGGTCCCTTATGCAATCACTCTATTGACACTTACCTGAGGCAGCCTGATCAGAGTTCAGCGTAAAAACTCATCCTCCTGAAATTATAAGCTTTTAAATAGTTTACGTCCATACGTTGTTTCAATGCTTACAACTACATACGTACAGACAATACCCTAAAGCCCCAGTCACACCTCACCGGATTGGGGGAAATGGACAGAAACCGAACACAGTCCGTTTTGTGTCCATACAAGTTTTGAACATGCACAAAACTAAGAACGGATGCCGCCGGACTGAAGTCTAGGGTTCTTGTCCGGTTTGAGTTCATTTCGTCCATTGGCTATCCGTTCATGTCCGTTTCATGTCCATTTCATGTCCGGTCGTCTGTTGGCCTTCGCAACACTTTGACACATTTTAATACATTTTGATACTTATCACCACCGGACTAGACAATTCTGTCCGTTGCTCAATCCCGTGAGGTGTGACTGGGCCTTAAAGCATATTCAGCATATTCAGGGTAGGTCCAACAACCATACAACACATAGCTTCTCCAGGATCAAGGTCATGGCAACAGGTGTAATGGAGGTTATCACAATGGGAAATATGTCGCCTAAAGCAGGATTCGAACATTCACTTATTGCAATTCGAGGGCTATGGTAAATCCATTATACTATGTAGGCTCTCTGATGTGATCCCAATGCAGGCCTACCTGTCTATGTGGCTCATTGCCTGAGAGATCAGTGCAGACTACAATACCCCTGTCACCCTACGATGTAACGAGCAAACGTAAGCCTGACATGATCATGTTTCGTCATTACGTTGACGTACGTTGGGTTATATTATGATGATATCAGAATGATGTTAGACTGATGTCGAGCTACGTCACGTTACGTCGTGTTACATCGGCGCGCGTCAAAGTTTTTAACCTGTTCAAAACTTTTGACGTAACTCGAATGTAAGGGTTTATGTTCGCCGTACATTCTGTACACGTTCGGCGAACGTCAATGGCGTTAAACGGATGTTAGTCGAACGCTGCTCACTATGTTCAACTATGTTCCACTACATTGACCCACATTAAACCCGGTGGAAACGTCCATGCGGCGTAATGGGAACGTCAGGAGAACGTCAGGAGAACGTCAGGAGAACGTACATTCAATGTATGTTCAAAGTTTTGCCACCGTGTCATGACATATGTAACATCACATAATGTAGTTTTGGCAATGGAATAACGTTCATAACGTTCCGTGAGCATAATGACGGTGTCCTCTCTCGATGACTGACAGTATCACTACGCTTTACTGACGTTACGCTCTCGTCAACTACGCTGCATCCACATTCAACTTGTGCCCAAATTTGCATACTACGCTGAGAAGTTCAACGTTCTTCATGTTCTCCCTATGCTGACATCATTACATCATAGTGTGACAGGGCCTTTACATGCGTATAACCAACCGCTAATTTTAGACTATCGTTGTACCCTGTGATCTCCTACATGGTTCTCATTCAGTATCACATACCATCTACTGTTCTTTAATATTATCTTAGTCAACCTAGACGTGCAATCTAATATTGTTGTAACTTAAAGTTGCATACTCTGATGCTTTGGAGTTTTTGCTATTTTCTGAGATAAATATATCATACTAATCCTTATAATCCACTTTACTTTAGTTTTAAGTAACTTTAATTTTAAATGGCTAAGTTTGGAGATATTTGACGTCAAAACATACCAAAATAATGTTGGCAAGCACACCAAAACTCTGACACCATTGTCTTCAGTAGGAACGGTTTCTATTAATTGACTTATTATGCCCTTCTATGCAACAACAAATGTTGAATAAGTGCACGAGTGTCTAAGTTGAATATGTAGAATCAAATCTAGATAAGTGTTTTGGGTTTGAAAATTTGATGTTTTCATCGGACTATGCAACTTTAAAGTGTAAGAACCAATGTTCCTTCACTGAGAAGTGAGCTATTCAGATGAATAAATGATCTGCTATAGTAGCCCACTTCGACAGCCACTTTGCTAGTTTTAGATCATAACATCCAAAACTAAATTAGGTTGTCTATAAAGTACTTTAAAGGCTACAAGTCCAATTGAATTACAAGCGTTTTCCTGTCGCCTCTAAAGCTCCGATGATTCCGGTTCAATAGGCCTTAATTGAATTTTCTGTGCGGCAGTTGACCTTTCTAACACTCGTGCCGGGTGAAGAGGTGAGCGATATGGATGACTGTGTTCGTCTGGGGTTGGTTCTGTCCTCCCTCCCCCTCTCTCCCTTTCTCTCACTCTATCCTTTACATCTCCCCTTCCCACTCCCCTCGCCTTCCTCTCCCCCTCTCCCACCACTGTCCCTGTTCCTCTATTTAATTCGCCGTGAATACGGCCTGTGCTGCCGACACAGTGTAAAGAAACTACCAATCAATCAATCAATAAACTTTAAAACAGCATAAAGAAACCATGAATCAATCAACTTTAACACAGCGTAAAGAAACCATCAATCAATCAATCAATCAACTTTGACATGGCGTAAATAGACCATCAATCAATCAATCAACTTTAAGACGGCGTAAAGAAACCACCAATCAATCAATCAACTTTAAGACGGCATACATAAACCATCAATCAATCAATCAACTTTAACACACCATAAATAAACCACCAATCAATCAATCAATTTTAACACAGTATACTAAAACCACCAATCAATCAATCAACTTTAACACAGCGTAAACAACACCAATCAATCAATCAACTTTAACATGGCATAAAGAAACCATCAATCAATCAATCAACTTTAACCTCCCTCTCCCCATTTCCATCCCTCTTCCCCTCTTCTCACCGTCGCTCTTCCCTTTCTTCCTCCCCTCCTTCTCTCCTATCCCTATCCACTCACCATCTCTGTCATCCTCTCTTCTCTTCGGCTTCCATTTCCGCTATCTACTTATATCTCCTCGTCATCCTCTCCTCGTTACTCTCTTCCTCTCTTTTCTTTCTCCTTCATCTGCCCTTCTCACTCTTCTCCTAGGTCATCCTTCTCCTGACCTCTTCCCAACATTACTAGGATTCTCTCCTCATCCTGAGTGTCACCTTCCTTCCATCTCCCCATCTCCTCTATACATACCTTCCATCTCCCTTCTCCCTATCCTCCGATTTACTCCTTCTCTATTTTCCTCCTTCTCACTCTATTTAGACCCTTTCATCATCCTTCCTCTTCCTCTTCGCCTATCACCAACCCTCCCTCCCCACACCCCCCTCCTGCTCCCTCTTCTCTCTTGTCTTCATCCTCCTACTCCTGCTCTCCTCCTCACTCTGCTCCGATGACCTCCTCATCATCCGGCTCCCCTTCCTCCCATATCCAACCATCCCTCTCCACATCCCCTCTCCCGATCTCTCTACTCCTCTCTTGTCTTCATCCCTCATCTCCTTTCCTCTTCTCCCATTTCCTCTTCCTTTCTCTCCCCTTCCTCCCATCTCTAACCCCCCTCTCCATATCCCCTCTCATTCTCCCTTTCCTCCTCTCTTCTCTCTCATACTTCATCTCCTGTCCCTTCTCCTCCTATTTCCATACCTGCTCTGCTCCTCCCCATTCTGTCCGATCACCTCCTACTCCGGTTCCCCCTCCTCCCATCTCCAACCCTCACTCTCCACCCCCTCTTCTCCTCCCTCTTATGCTCTCTTCTCCCCTATCCTTCATCTCCTCTCGTTCTCTATCTCCGCACTTTCCTCCTCTCCCCACATCATTCTCCCTCTCCCCTCCTCCCATCTCAACATTCCCTCTCCTGCTCCCTCAACTCTCCCCATCTCCTCCTAATTCACCAGCGCATGTCCCTTCTCCTCCTATTTCCCATCTCTCTCCCCTCTCCTCCTATTCCCCCATATCCTCTCCCCTCTCCTATTCCCCATCTCCTCTCCCCTCTCCTCTAATTTCCCACCCCTCTCCTCGTATTCCCCATCTCCTCTCCCATCTCCTCCTATTCCCCGACCCTCTCTCCCCTCTCCCCTCTGCTCCTATTCCCCATCTCCTCTCCCCTCTGCTCGTATTCCCAGCGCCTCATATTCCCCATCTCCTCTCCCCTCTCCTCCCACTTGCCATCTCCTCTCCCATCTCCTCCTATTCCCCATCTCCTCTCCCTTCTGCTCCTATTCCCCATCTCCTCCACCCTCTCCTCCTATTCCCCATCTCCTCTCCCCTCTCCTCCTATTCCCCATCTCTCTCTCCCTCTTCTCCTATTCCCATCTCCTGTCCCTCTCCTCCTATCCCCATCTCCTCTGCCCTCCCTATCCTCACATTCCCCATGTCCTCTCCCTTCTCCTCCTATATCCCCATCTCCTCTCCTTGTCCTCCTATTCCAACATCTCCTCTCCCCTCCCCTCATATCCACCATCTCCTCTCCCCTCTCTTCCTATTCCCCATCTCCTATCCCCTCTCCCTCCCATTCCCCATCTCCTCTCCCCTCTTCTGCTATTCCCCATCTCCTTTCCCCTCTCCTCCTATTCCCCATCTCCTCTCCCTGTCCTTCTATTTCCATCTCCTCTCCCCCTCCTCATCCTCCCTCCCCGCCTCCCATCCCTACATACCCTCTCCTGCTCCATCAACTCCCATCTTCTCCCTCATCCTTCACCCCTATCCCCTCTCCTCTTATTCCCCATCTTCTCTCCCCTCTCCTCCTATTCCCCCCACCCCTCTCCTCTCTCCTCCTCTTCCCCATCTCTTCTCCCCTCTGCTCCTATTTTCCCATCTCCTCTCCCCTCTCTTCCTATTCCCCTCTCCCCTCTCCTCCTATCCTCCACCCCTCTCCCCTCTTCTCCTATTTCCCATCTCCTCTCCTCCTATTCCCCGATCTCCTCTCCCTCTCCTCCTATCCGCCATCTCCTCTCCCCTCTCCTCCTATTCCCTCATCTCCTCTCCTCATCACTATGTTCCGATCACCTCCCCACCCTCCATCCCTTCCCTCACCCATACACCCACCCCCACGCTAACCACAAAGGCAAGGTCAGCTGTCAACTAGGGTTAGCCTTGGCAGTCGTGCTCTTTGATGCTGCTCCACTCTCTACTATTCCCCACCAATAGAGAGCTTAATACCAGCCATGCACATGACCTACTTACACATTACATCCGGGACTTCTTCCCTGCTACACATCCGCCATTACTTTATTATGTAACACTGTGTTTTTAAAATAACTGTGACCAAATTGCCATACATGTTTAGTAGAACAATGAGTCATGCATGCTCCATCTTTATAATTATCAAATCTTCCTGATATGATCTCAGACGTTGCCAGGACGTAAAGCTCCAACAATCAAGTAACATTATATCGAGTCGACTGCCAACATTGAAGAGAATGAGTGTTATAATTAGATATTCACCTAGACTTGACCATTTAAAGCGGCATAGTCGGATACAAGTATCACATGTGCTAAACCAAAACAGGTATCTAGATTTTAGTGTACATAGCTCATCATCATGCTGTCAGTCACGATGCGACAAAGACTGCTTTCATTACTTGACTGTCACTCTCCATTTAGCTCTCTGCTGTGAGGGTAATGTCCACGAGTCGGTCTTTATGGCTATCAGCTTCAGGTTTCATAGCTAACTTGCGACTTATTGGTGCACTTATTAAACATTAAACATGTTGTTGCTACATGACACGATTACTAAATCAATGTAACAGCACCTGATACAGCTGAGGTCAATATTGTCAAAGATGTTGACATCCAGTGAAAGGCATTAATGGTGCCCATTCTAAGAACATTTAGTATGTCCACTGTAACTTGTAAGATACCCTAGTCTACCTGTACAAAAGATAACCATAACCCTCGCGTACCACCTAACTGGATCGGCCATCAATAGCTTCAAACGCCCGCATATATGAGATCGGGGACCCGCAAAAACGGGATTTCAGATAGCCAGAGGCCGCAGTGTGCCCACTGCCATTTGAAACCTACAGGTTCTTGGCACCCACTAAGGAACCTACCAATAATGTTGGTTGCTCTGTTTTATGCAGACATTAATTGACTGTCAAACCTCAGAACATTTTTATTTTTAAACTTGTCATTTATCCATTTCGCATTTGTGAGTTTCTTTAAAAATAAATACTGTTCCACATGTTCAAATAACAGAACAAATGACAACTAATGATTCCTCATTAGGAGAATTCATTATGCCACGCTCGACAATGAAACCTCCAAATGACATATTTTCAACTTGGTTAAAACACTTGAAGGCTGTGGACATTTTATTCACCAGCAACAACAACAACAACAAATCCCTCAGGGAGATGAATTTTGAGAGCAGCATAACACTTGTTTCAAGACATCCTGCGGTTCTTAGTTTCCCTGGCAACTAATTTGATCACGTGTGACCTGACACACAGAAGGCAAAATCTCACCATGAGTTGAGTATACGCAAGACGTGCTACAATATCTGACTGGATGAGCTGTGATTTCGGAATGACTGCTTGATGGACGGAAGATTGCACCGATATTCAGGTGCTATTGAGAGTTTTTATTGATAGCGTTTATAGGTGGTAAGTAAAATAATAAAATCTTGAACTCAATGCACTCTTTTACTGGTAGCCAGTGCAATTTGCGAACAATTTCTATTATTGTTGGAGTTTTACATCCTTGCAACATCTAAGGTCATATCAGGATCGATACCCACTTATGACAGTGCACACTCATGCCAATTTTATATAGTGTTGCCGCACTGGAAAATCAGGCCGCTAGTACAATGACCTGCTTTCCCACTCAGTCACATTATCTTGACAGTGAGCCAACCAGTCTTTGCTCTGTCCTATTAATGCTGAGTGCCACGCTAGGGAGCGACAAGTATCAATGTTATACATCATTGGTTTGACTCGCCCGGGAACCAAACTCCCAATCTCCAGCACGTGAGGCACGCACCCTACAGATTCGACCACCGCACAATTGATATGACACAATAATATTTTTAAACGGCTTATGCTATGCAAGCATGATGATTCTATATTCACTGGAGGCGATTGATGTCATATTCAATTATGACGTACAATAGGGAATTATAATAGTGCATGCGTAATGTGATAATTACATGCAGCTCTGCAATAACTGCTTCTAGACTGTATGTCTAGACTAGATTCAATTGACACCACCTGTTGACCAGCCAATCCCTTCCTTTCTGCCAAACCTCATCAATCCGCTAGCCGAACCCACACTGATCAACCTTATCACCCAGGCCGGAAACGGAAGTGTCATGAGGCGGCGGTCGAGTCCTCTGGTGACACAGACGGCAGTGGCAGGATATGAGGTGGGAAGGCGTCAACCCGATACCGAGGCCTCCGCGCTCAGTGAATACTGGCCAAGGGACCAGGAGGGAGCCGGCGCTGACGAGGAGAGGCACCAGTCGGCGTTGTGAACCGGCATATAGCTGGGAACCGGTGTTTTTTTATAGGATTTCTCCCTTGAGGGATTGCGTGAAATTGCTACTTCAGGTTTCAGATTGGATACACATCCGCATGTATTATCGATATGAATATGCTATCTTTTCATTTCGAGATCACACGTGGCATTTGGCGGACATTTGGTGTTGAAAGTAGGTTTTGTTTATGAAAGTATCTCAATGCGCATGAGCCGTGATATCAGTGATGTGATAGGTGGCAGTCCGTGTGGCACCCACCAGTGGCATGTGGCATGACGCTGTGTTCTGATATATCACACATTGACAGCATGCTGTGTGAATGGCATTACACATGTGACAGTCCGTGTGACAGTATGTCAATGGGGTGACACTTGACAGCTTGTGTGACAGCAGATGTGGATGTCATCATGATATTATAGTGACAATTGGTAGCTTGTCTGACATTGGCTGTGGATGGCTTTACGCGATTGTTGTGGCAGATGACAGTTTGAGTGACACTATGTATTAGTGACACTACACTGGTGTTGTGACAGATGACAGTGGATATGCCATTGTCTGTGGGTAACATTAAACAGGTGTTGTGATGGATGGTACATACTCGTCACTCTGTCTGGGTGACACACAGTAGCTGTTGTGATATATGTCATCTGTACATTACTGTCTGTGGGTGACATTTGACAGGTGACGTGACAGATGTTGCATGTACGTCACCATGTGTGGGTGACATTACACAGGTGGTGTGCATATCGTATATGCATAACTGTGTTTGGGTGACATTTACCAGGTGCTATGGTATATGCTGCATGTACGTCACTATGGGTGGGTGACACTAACATGTGGTGTGACATACATTGCCTGTATGTCACTGTGTGTGGGTGACATTAAGCAGGTGTTGTGACATATGTCATATGCACGTCACAGTGTGTGGGTGACATTAAATAGATGTTGTTACATATGCCGTCTGCATATCACTGTGCGTGGGTGACATTAAATGGGTGTCGTGACATATGCCGCCTGTACATCATTGTATGTGGGTGACATTAAAGAGGTGTTATTAGATATACCATATGTATATCACTGTGCATGGGTGACATTAAACAGGTGTCATGACATATGCCACCTGTGCACCACTGTATGTGGGTCACATTAAAGAGGTGTTATTACATATGCCGTCTGTATGTCACCGCATGTCGGTGATATTTAACAGGTGTCATGACGTATGTTTCCTGTACGTCACTATGTGTGGGTGACATTAAGCTCGTCATGGTGGCCTGCTTGCTTCTACCTGTCTGTGGCAATATGCTGGTACTACTCAATGGTTGTCTCTAAAATGTCAAGCCGTGCCCACCAATAATAGTAGCGTGGCACTCGGACTATGGCAAAGAGGATTGGAATGAGGAAGACCAATTTTCCAAGTGTGATTACAATTTCCCAAGCTTAAGCAATGAATATAACTACAAAGTAAACTTGATCTGGGCGCTAAGTGTGTATATATATATATATGTGTAAGTACGCATTATGAGGAGACCGGAGTGGATAATACAATCTTTATTAACATGGAAGTATATATATAAATATGGATGTAAAATATATATATATAGAAAGTATCTGGATGGGCTGACAATGCCCTACCGATCAAGTCAAAATTAAAATACAGTGAATCGTATAGCAATGTGTACAAAGGCGTAGTGACGCAGCCGGCATGCGCTCAGGTGTATATATCGCTCAGCAGCGCCGACTAGCGGATTTAGCCGGTAGCCCCTCGTGGCTCAAAACTCGCCGCAGAGGGGCACCACCATGCGGTATCTTACATCGGCATATACATAGTATATGCTTTGCTATATATATATATATTATATATATATATGTGATTTTCTTTTTTTAAACCGCTCATCCTATCCTCGCTATACCCCTTTCTTATCTAACGGCATTAAGGGAATATTTAGTTTAAAGCTGCATAGTTTGATGAAGCATCAACTTATCAAAACCAAAACAATTATCTACATTTGATTCTACATATATAACTTAGATACTTCAGCCCTTATTATGCATTTGTTGCCACATAGCAGCGAAGACTGAGGAGTAATTTAATAGAATCTTCGACTGCAGAAGCCTATAGCGTCAGAGCTTTGTCATGCTTGCCAAAACTAATTTAACATGTTTACGCTTACAAAATCTCAAAGGTTAGCCATATAACATACAAGTTATTTCAAACTAATGTATGGCAGACCAATTCAATATATTTATCTCAGAAAAATGACTGAAACTCAAAACCATCAGACTATGCAACGTTAATCACCGATGATCTCGAAAAGCCGGGTTAGGAGACTGGTCCCATGTTTCTGAATGTGGACTCGCTCATTCAGCCAATACATTCACGGTGGTGTGCCAATAAAATAAAGAGCAGCGGTAAGCTGGTCTTCCGGTGAAGCCTCCTCTTTTACATTTTAAATTGCCACTAAAAGCTGCAACGATGGGCTGAGGGACCCGGAAACAGGTGCTCTCCCCTGATAGCCTTAACACCATGAAGAGTAGCAGCCAGCACTGATATAGAGCAGTGTGTGCCTATATAGAAAAGCAGTGTACACTGATATAAAAGAGTTGTTACTGGCATGAAACAGCAGTGTACACTGATTCAGAATGATAGTGTAGACTGATTAATAGAATAATAATGTACACTGACTCTAGAATAACAGTATACACTGATTATAGAATGACATAGTACACTGATATAGGAGCACATGGTATACTGATTAATAGAATGATAGTGTACACTGATTAATAGAATAACCGTGTGCACTGAGTGATATAGAATACTGATATATAATGACAGTGTCATCATCATCATCATGCTGTCTGTCGCGATGCAACAAAGAAAGACTGCTTTCATTACTTGACTGTCGCTCTCCATTTTTTTGCAGTTGTACATTTCATGAAAGCTGCCTGCAAAAGTGTTGAAGTGCTGCTGGCTTTTGCAAGTTACCAGCGGCACTCTCTCGGGGATCAAATAGAGGTCTCACATTTACAGGAGCATGTCCAGACAGGCGCAAACCTATTTGTCCCTGCAGTGGCTGGTCGGGAGATGTTGGGAGTTCCATACATCAACCACCCTTGATGCTGCCACAGTGACATGGTTTTCTGTTCAGAGTTTGCTCCCTTAGCCTTCGGTTCTGTCAAGAACCTGTACCACAAGGCAGTCATTTACAATTCTGCAGGGCAGGGGCGTCAAACTCCCTGAGGTATTGCAATACCTGCATACCGATATATAATGACTGGGTAGTCCGATGTAGAATGACAGTGTACACTGATTATAGAATAACTGTGTACACTGATTATAGAATAACTGTGTGCACTAATATAGAATGACAGAATACACTGATATACAATTACTGTGTACTCTGATTATAAAATAACAGTAAGCACTGATGTAGAATGTCAGAGTACTCTGATATAGAATCACAGAGTATACTGATTACTAGAACTACAGTGTACACTGATATAGTATGACAGTGTACAGTAATTAAAGAATATCAGTATACACTGATTATATAATAACTCTGTGCACTGATATACAATGACAGAATGCCCTGATATAGAACCACAATGTATACTTTTTAATATAATGACAGTGTATACTGATATAGAATGACAGTGTACACTGATTATAGAATAATAGTATGCACTGATTATAGAATAACTGTGTGCACTGATATAGAATGACAGAGTGCACCGGTATATAATGACAGTTTAGGCTGATATATAATGACAGTATATTATAGAATGACAGTGTACACTGATTATAGAATAACAGTATGCGCTAATTATTGAATATACACTGATGAGCATAAAAGATCACAGTGTATATTTATTAATCGAATGACAGTGTATCGTGATATATAATGACAGTGTACACTGATAATAGAATGACTAAGTACACTGATATAGAATAACCATATACACTGATTAATAGAATAACAGTTTACACTGATATAGAATCGCAGTGTGAACTGATTAATAGAATGAGAGTGTACACTGATATAGAATCACAGAGTAGGTCTACATTCATATTAAATAGCAGTGTACAGTGATATAGAATAACAGTGTACACTGATTATAGATTGATAGTCTACATTGATATACAATCGCAGTAGCCCTCCTTGCATGGGGACCACTGGAGAATAAGATGTACAATATACTTACTGAGAGACATATTTCTAGCCTGCCAAATCAGTACAGGGTAATTAAATAGAAATAAACACATCCCTTTAAAAAGTTCCTGTTTTGATATATGATCCCAACAAGCAACTCCCCTGAAGTGGTTCATTTAGGTTAACTCCTCTTACCCGGATGTAAACATTAAGGTAGCGCTCCACTAAATATCCGATCAGTTCCCTCCAATATCCGACCCAACACAGGCTGCAGGGCGACAAGATACAAAACCAATAGCTGCTGTGGAAGATTTAATGATTAAAGCAGTGGGCTGTGGTGGCGCAGTTCTCTCAGCGTAGAGTGCAGTAAGCGGCCAGTCGGGCTGTCTCCCTGCTCTCATGTTTTTCCAAATTGCGCAGTTTATCTCGGCGTGCAGGGACGCGGGATGTGAACCGGAAGTTCGACGTGCCGGGTGTCTGCTGGTCTCGGCTTAGAGTGCGCGCGCACTGTGAGAGTGCGAGGGGAGTTGTTTTTGGGGTTTTTTTTTCAAGTGCTTTTATTCCTCTGAATAACATATCATCAGTGCTAATGCGCTAGTCTCCCAGCCTTAATTACAATTGCCAATACACAGTACAAAAATGTACAACAATATAGTTAGACAAATACAAGACAATAACAATTACGACTAATATGTTAGACTAATATGGTAAGCATTATTAGAGGGGAGGTGGGTCATAACTGATTACCTTTCTAGTGGTGACATACTTGTTGAAGGGGTGATGGTGGAATGTACACTGTAACCTCAACCAGTAGTGGCAAACTAGACCAGAACACCCAGCTACCAACTTAATGAGTCTGGAAATATGTCTAATTGAATCCCTACTGAGGTACATGATTAAACAATATTATTTTGTTTGCTAAATATTTGTATTCATCTGAATACATATTTTGTCAGCGCCGAGGCACTGGTCTTCCAGCCGTTGGAGCGATCACATTTGATATGTACATATGAAGTGGAATATGTTGCATTGTGTGCAACACAACCCATTTTGAACATAACAAGAAAGTGGGGGAGCAGCCTATGCTGTATAGTGTACAGTACTAATCTGTTTACTCACTAAACTGGCCCCAGGGAGAGAGGGGGGGAGTTCTATGCTGTATAGTGTACAGCACTAACCTGCTTACTCACTCAACAGGCCCCAGGGAGAGAGGGAGGGAGGGGTTCAGAGAAAGGAATGGCAACACTGACCCCTGTGTGGCATTGTTCTGCTGTGCACTTGGGTGCACTCTAACCAACACACAACTAGGGCCGCTGTTTGAGGGGATGCAGGCAGGGAGTTTGGTTGGTCGGTTGTAGGAGTTTTACATCCTGGCAAAATCTAAGGTGATTTCAAATCGGTTACCTACGGACTTATGACCGCGTGCGCTTATGGCAACTTTATAGTGCTGCCCCACTGGTAGACCAGGCCACGAGCATGATGACCTGATATCCCACTCAGTCACATTATCCTGACACTGATCCAGCCAGTCCTTGCCCTATCCTAATAATGTAGAGTGCCTGGCTAGGAACCGACGAGTATACCATTTTAAGTCATTGGTTTTACTCAACCTGGGTTCGAACCTGTAAGTTCGAATAGCACGATCTACCAACACGGGAGACGGATGCTGAACTCATTCAGCCATCCCGTCTGGTGGCAGGGAGTTCGTTACAGATGGTGGGCTGAACACTTTGTAACAGGGGGCATGTAGTGAGATTGTAACATGGGTGCATGTGACACATTTGTAGCATGGGATATGTGGCAAGCTTATGATGACATGGAGCAGGTGGCGAGTTTGTAACACAGGGCCGGCTGAACACTTTGCAACACGGGGCATGTAGTGAGATTGTAACATGGGGGCATGTGGCACATTTGTAGCATGGGATATGTGGCAAGCTTATGATGACATGGAGCAGGTGGCGAGTTTGTAACACGGGCTGGCTGAGCACTTTGCAACACAGGGCATGTAGTGAGATTCTAACATGGGGGCATGTGGCACATTTGTAGCATGGGATATGTGGCAAGCTGATGATGACATGGAGCAGGTGGCGAGTTTGTAACATGGGGCCGGCTGAACACTTTGCAACATGGGGCATTCAGTGAGATTCTAACATGGGGGCATGTGGCACATTTGTAACATGGGATATGTGGCAAGCTTATGATGACATGGAGCAGGTGGCGAGTTTGTAACACGGGGCCAGCTGAACACTTTGCAACACGGGGCATGTAGTGAAATTCTAACATGGGGGCATGTGACACATTTGTAGCATGGGATATGTGGCAAGCTTATGATGACATGGAGCAGGTGGCGAGTTTGTAACACAGGGCCGGCTGAACACTTTGCAACATGGGGCATGTAGTGAGTTTGTAACGCGGGGTATGTAGTGAGTTTGTAACCCAGAGCAGCTAATGAGTTTGTAACACATGGCCAGTTGATAAATTTGTAACACTGGGTATGGGGTGAGGTTTTAACACTGGGCATGTCATGAGTTTATAACACTGAACAGGCAGTGAGTTTGTAACACGGGACCCAATGAACATTTAGTAAAACAGGGCTTGAATTACTTTTGTAACACAGCACATGGAGTGACTTTGTAACACGGAGTAGGCGGTGTGTTTGTAACGCAGGGCGTGTGGCGAATTTATAACACAGGGGCCAGCAACAACGTTGTAAAATGGGCTCTGCGATAAATTGGTAACATAGGGCATACACACTGCTATTATCGAATGTATAAACCTATTATATGCATATAATTAAATATGCAATTGCCTTGTAATTGGAATTTGTATCTATTCTATTTATAATTGGGCTGATATATGTCATCATCATCATCATCATCATGCTGTCGGTCGCAATGCTGCTGGCTTTTGCAAGTTACTAGCAGCACTCTCTCGGGGAGCAAATAGAGGTCTCACACCGGCAAGAACACGTCAAGACAGGCGCAAACTATTTGTCCCTGCAGTGGCTGGCTGGGAGATGTTGGGAGTTCCATTCATCACCACCTTTAATGCTGCCACAGAAGCATGGTTTTCTGTTAGGGTTTGCTCCCTTAGCCTTTGGTTCTATCAAGAACCTATACCACAAGGCAGTGGTTTATAAATTTGCAAGGCAGGGACGTCAAGCTCCCTGAGGTATTTTAGCAGATAGGTACTGCATTACCCGCATACCGATATATGTCAATTAACTACTATAACACCTCTTTGATGTCCTTGAGCGACACAGAATAGCACTTGCAGTGCTTTGTAACACGGGGTCTGAGGTGCTTTTGTTACACGACACATGCCATTATTTTCTAAACCATTAGTTATGAGTTTGTTGACAATAGCCAACCGTCGATAACAATTAAATGAGTCTAACAATAATCGGTATTAATAATACTATTAAAAAACATATTAAAAACCACCGGGGATCTTAAATCCAGGCTTATTTTAAAATAGTTAATTCTGTTCCCAGCTGAATCATCTCAGTCATCCCTGAGAGTTGGGGGGGGGGTTGTAGTCGAGGGGCAGCTCCCACTCCTCCCCCCCCCTCAACTCCCACCCCACCTCCCCCCATACGCTCCAGCAGAAGGTAATTCATCCTCCCACCCACACCCACATACCCCACCCCCCACTCTGACAAACCGACGACCTATAAACAAGAAATCAAATACCAAACACAAACTGCACCTTAAAAATAAACGCGCAAAACTGCAGCAGCAGCAGACGGAAGTGGCTGAAGAAAGCAGGCAGCATGTAGCCGCCAAATACCAGCTGCCCTAAGAATAGACGCAACATCCGCCCCTCCCCCCTCCCCCCATCTCCGCCTCCCACTCCCGCCACCCGGGGGCGCCCTGCCCTGAGGCCCGGGGGACCCGCCCCGAGAGACCCGCCTCCGGGGGACAGCCCGGGGTTTCCCGCCCCGAGAGACCCGCCTCCGGGGGACAGCCCCGGGTTTCCCACCCCGCGAGACCCGCCTCCGGGGGACAGCCCCGGGAGTCCCGCCCCGTGAGACCCGCTTCCGGGGGACAGCCCCGGGACATCCGCCCCGAGAGACCCGCCTCGGGGGGACAGCCCCGGGAGGCCCGCCCCGTCCCGCCAGATGCCTCGCTGTCACTCCTTCACGTCTGCTGTCACTGACTGACATAGGCTGACTGACTGAGGAGTTGACAGCTGCTTAGCACATGCCAAAAGTTGAAAAAAAGGAGGAGACCCAACCAGCTCTTACATGGACTTAACAAGCTCTTCATTGAGCGGTACACATTTACACAGTAATTCTCCCATTCTTTGCACTACTGATATGGTGTGATTTAAAAATAAACAGAAGGATAGTCAATTTCGAGCAATTGAATCTGTACTATGCATAATTTGCTATTTTGTCTGAATATGAAACTACTGTGACAACGTCTGATTTACACTGAGAAGGGCTCACTGGGTTGTTTCTGGAAGTTGCACTCACCTGACAAGCGCAAACCGAATAAATATCTTCCTCATCGCTGCACTGATTATATTTATGCTCAGATTATGCGTTAATTTTAAACCTGAAATGTTACTAATCATCCACTCTCTAGCATTGTAAAAAACACACTTGCAAATGGTTTTGCTATACTGCCACAATACCAGACTTTCGTGAAAGTGTGTAGAAGCAGACCATCGCCCGTGAACAAACGAGCAGGGCCCACAATGAGGAAAGGAGGAAACACGGGTGACCATTGTCCCATATTGAGCATACCCCTGCAGGAAAAGTTTCCCATTCTTTAAGTCCTGATATTGTGTGTTTTAAACAGAAGTCGATGCAGATAAATTAAAAATATACTTCAAGCACTGTAATCTGTGCAAAAAATACATATATATGTGTAACTATGTCTGAACAAGAAACTACTAAAACAATAATGGGATCTTTCCATAATTTGAGCCAATTGGAGCTGTTCTTTTCGATTGCAAATGGCGCCCCCCCCCATAGAGGGCGCTATTTGCAATACAAAATAAGAGCTCTGATTGGCTGACACTGAGTTCTCGTTAAAACGAGAAGAGGAAAATCCATTTCCTGCGAGTTCAAACAGGCTCAGGCACGTTCAAACGTTCAACTTTAAAATGTTGCCCCATTGGGAGACAACACACCATGATCCAATATCCCACTCAGTCACATTATCCTGATACTGAAGAAACCATTCCTTACCATATCCCATTAATGCCGAGCGCCAGGGTAGCTAACAGGAAGTCTAAATTGTGTAATTAATTAATTTGACTCCGTTTGGTTTCGAACCAACGATATCCCGCATTTCAAAACCACCAACTGCTCTTGTCTGACTGAATCAGTCATCCTGTCCGATGTCCTCCGAGCGAAGTTCGGTCGACATATAGGGGTTCCAGTGTACTCAGGAATAACCTGAGTTTTGATCGACGGGGATAATTGTTAAAAAGAGGTATGAAGCAAAAAGGGCTAAACCCGTGGCTCTCCTTTTTTAGAACACTTGGGACAAGTTTAATTGTCAGCCTATCGAGAGTTTGATTGATTAGAGTCAGCTGAAATGGCACTGACACACGCAGGCACATGTGGGCATTTATTATTCATTATCCCATTGTTCATTGTTCATTGTTCATTGTTCATTGTTCATTGTTCATTGTTCATTGTTCATTGTTTGTTGTTCAGTGTTCATTGTTTGTTGTTTGTTGTTGTTGTTTGTTGTTCGTTGTTCATTGTTCATTGTTCATTGTTCATTGTTCATTGTTCAGTATTCAGTATTCAGTATTCAGTATTCATTATTCATTGCCCATTGCCCATTGCCCATTGCCCATTATCCAGCATCCAGTATCCAGCATCCAATATCCACTATCCAATCCAATGAAATCATGAGTAGTCATGATTACATAGTAAGTAATACTCATGATTATATAATCTTGAATTTACATGACAATATAATCAGGAATAGTCATGCATCAGTCCTCCTGAGGAATCGTGATCATGTAGTCACAATTATGTAGTCATTCCTAGCATAAGGGCAGGGAGGAACGAGGAAGCAGTGCTGGGAATGACGTAACTTTATTCTCATTGTGGTTATAACACACAGAACGTGGAAGCGGAGATTGGGATAAGATGGCTTTATTCCGGGCAGCCCCCGGTGGCATTACATTTTCGGTTTGTTGCATTGGTCCGAGAGCTGCATGGGAGCAGGTCATCTGGTGATCGCGGTCAAGTGGAAGAAAATGGGGTGAATGAGGTGAGACAAGTGAGCATGGTGAAAAAGCGAAGCTGGAGTAACTCACGGGTAGCAGTAGTCACTGTTTATCAAGTATCAATATTTATATAAAAATTGAAAGGTTAAATGATAATTAATTAGTGAGAAAAATATGCAATTAGATAAATGTTTTTAAAATTAAATTAGATATTATATAATATTATGTTTAAATCGGCCAAGCCAGAGTCAGGGGAGAGGGAGCAGGCAGTGACTTCACTGCCCCGCATGTCCTGCAATGACCCCAAATGAACCCCCCCTCATTCAACACCATGACAATCTCATGCAACGGCGTTTGTGGTTACATTACTGGATGTTTGAGCAGGACTGCGGGCAAAGTCTGACATGAACATGAAATTATGCGAGTAATTAATGTAATCATGAACAACGTATGTACAATGTTTTAATGACCATAGCAGTTAATCAAGTGAGCGAGATAGATCACAATATATCAATAATCATGAGTCGAGTGAGTGAGATAAATCATCAATCATATAAGTTTTTAGGGTAAGTGATCAATTTGAATTGATCTTAGTAAATCATATATATTAAAATAATGAAATTAACCTAATCACAGGTTAGGATAATTACGGTGAGGAGATGTTTGTACCATTAAAAATCTTTCTTTTTATTTGTCCTGTTGTCTTTGATTTTTATCGAGAGAAGTGCCAATGCCAAACCTGCAGCTGTGTGTTTTTAGTCTATGGCCCTTATTAGGTTGTTTTTTTATCTTGTTGGAGTCTGCAGTACTTATGTATGTTTGGTGAGCCTGGGATGCCCATACTCCGAACCTCTGCCCATACTCCGTGCTGCCTGAAGCGAATGTGACCGTGGCCGCCACCTTCCTGATGGCATGCAGCGTGTATCGGGTTTCTACCCCTATTGTCATCTGGGTGTCCTTCCACACGGTGGCGATATACGGTATCACCATGGTATCGCCATCCCCTGGGTAGACCAGTACTCGTTGTGCTGGGTGCTGTGTCGGATCTTTATTCAGCGTGCATTTGTATGCTGTGACCGGGCATAGGTTGGGGGCTGGTGCCAGGTTTAGTTTCCTCGAATGGGTGTTGCCCTGGAGGTTCTTCGCCCACTTCTGGTCGATCCTGAGTTTTCCCCACTGTATGGTGATGTTGGCTCTTGTCTTGTGTCGAGTCTTGTCGAATGCATTCGCTGCCCTGGGGGTCACCTCCGATTGTCTCGCCCCTGTGTACATTATGAGTATGGCGAATGACACCACCCTGTGCTTCTGAGTGTCCTGTAGGTACTCCACCGCTGCCCTGATTGTGGCTGTGGGGCATGGCTTGTGGGTTTTTGACCTCTTGAGGGCGTCCATCGCCAACTTCACCCTGATATCGTCCATCTGGTCGAGTGGTGCCTTGTTCAGTCTGAAGTGCATGTGAATGTGGGATACCGTACAGGCACTGTGGGGCCGCTACTTCTTCGATCCAGCACCTTATCTCGTCGGACGTGGGGTTCAGCTCGTTTACCCCATATGTTAGGCAGTGGTGAATGTATGCTTTCACCACCATCATGTGGTTTGCCCATGTGCTTGGTGCTGGGCTGGGTCTGTCTCACCTCCGCCACTGTCTGCAGTCGCCTGTACTCCAGATCTGTAAGGTGTGATGCATTTGTGTTGTTTGTATGCAGGGAAGCATGGTTGTACAGGGATTAAGCATTGTTGAGCACATAATCGAATTGCAATGTTTGTGTGTCGTTCATTTATGTGGGCCCTAGTGAGTGCATCTGCTAATATATTATCAATGCTGGGTATGTGATGGAATGTGACCTTAACTTGCGGGATGGCCTGTAGCATCCAAGCTGAGCGGGCTGCTTCGAGCAGGCCTGCGTTGTGTGTGCGGCCTGTGGTGAGCACATGGATTGCGGATTGATTGTCACACATGACTTTTATTTGACCTCCTCGATCTCCTTCATGTACAAATGTGTGGAGGGTGACTAGTTCGGCTTGGTCTAGTTCGCCTCACATTCGCTGTGTGGACGCTACGCTGAAGCGAATTAGGGCTAGGTCGCCTCATCTAGTTCACCTCAACTAAACCACCTTGCGAGGTACTTTAGATGAAGCAAACTAGCTTAAGTCGGCCCAACTAGCTTGTGTGGACGGTAGCGGTTTACTTGAAGCGGATTAAGCACGTCACACTATATAATATATTTTGGTCTATGAACCGGCTAGAGGTGCAGAGATATTTTTTTCATCATTTATTTTTAGGTTTTCACTGCCCAGCAGAAGTTTTGACCATTCCAAAACAATACGATTCAGTTAATACATATCTAGGTCGAACCCACACTCTCTCATGGTGACGTCAACAAACCGAAAATGGCGCTGGTTAGTATGGACTTGCTCATGCGCAGATATTGATTTCCGACTTAAGCCGCCCCAAGTACTGCATGTGTGGACAGGACGCCTAGTTCGCCTAATCTAGTTCGCCTTATCTAGTTTGGCCTAAAGTTGTGGCGTGTGAACAGGGCTTATGATGCTTAGTGCCTCCAGGTGGTTAATGTTTGTGTCAGGGTCATTTGAGACTTGGCGTGTAGTTGGAGTATGCACTGGTGGTGTAGGCTCCTCCTATGCCACCCACACATGCTTTGACCTTGATGTCTTGTGTGATATGGTCGGTGGTATCACCAATGTGCCATTCGATTCGCATCCGAATTGGGGGCACCAGGAGAGGTTGGTGCCCATCTGTTCGGTGACCAGCGTTGTGCCATCACCCATGGCGCATAGGGTGTCGAGCAGGCAGCCAACAAATATACATGCTGGTTGGACGCATTTTGCTAAGTGAAAAAGCTTGCCCAGTATCGACTGGAGCTGCTTTTTTGTGATTGTATGTATCTTTATGGTTGAGTTCTCCTGCCTGATGGTGGCCCTGAGTTTGTCAATTGATATGGATAGTGTCATGTCGGGGGCGCTTATGGTTATGCCGCGCCATCTGACCACGTGGGCTGGTGCCTGGGTCTTCTCAGTGGCTTGGTGTGGGCCGAGCTGGCGAAAGAGGTCTCTTTGTAAAATTGTCCGATATATGAGCTATGGGATATGGAGAACTCTGCTATAATAAATTGCAACTTGTCTATAAAATGGTAAATAGAATGTAAAACCAAAGGCATATAAGGTATATGTGGAGTTGGTGAGCTATTACTAATTGGGGATAGAAGTTGTGTATTAATATAGTATAGAGAGAGAGATGGTCACTTCTTGACCTGAGAGAAGGTCACTTCTTGACATGTGGGACAGTCTTTGGGAAGTTGCCTCACATACCCCCTCCCATCCAAGAGTTATTTATGGGTCACTGCACCAGATACAACAGGGCACTGTAACCAGATCTAACCATGCCTTGGCAATAAGGATATTGAACCCTCATTGGTGGATAGAGGAATGCTTGTTAGGGATTGGAAGACTGTATCATGTGATCACCACCATCTTGTTCTTGAAACTATAAATACAATATATGAGAGAGTCTCACTCTCCTACCTTTCACTCTTTATCTACTTTCCTTCCTTGCCTGTAGTGATTTCTTATTAGCCTATCTACACCACTCAAACCGCCAGCCGTCGACTTTACATCTTGTTATGGTGAAGTGGGCTATGTCGGGGGCTATAACAATTAAATTATTGAGACACATTATTGCATTGACACCTTGTTTTTTGAGCACGTATACCACGGCCTCGACCACCCTTTGTATATGACAGCTTGAGCCCCTTGCTCCGAATGACACTGATATGTCAAGGTAGAATTGATCCGCCCAGCTGCCTACTAAGAGTGGCCAGTCGAGTGGGCATGTTACAAAGTTTTTATATGCGCAAGTTATGTCCATAGTGAACATGTAACTGTCCTTGCCCATGGACCTGACTTCACATGTGACATGGTCAACTGTGCCATATTTTTAATGATGTAAGCATCAATGGAAGTTCTTCTTACCGGGTAGGACACGTCGGTGATGCTCCTATGTTTTGGTGGGTTTCTCCCTGGTCATTATCGGTGAGACATGGTACCAGGGGGTGAAAGGTGGTTCACTATATGGTCCGTATATAGCTCCCAGGCTCTTCTCTTTTCTCATGTGTCCTTCGACCGCCTCCGGGTGTTGTTTCGTGCTTGGATGATTGGGGCACCCAGTGCTGTCAGAAGTGGGGCCGACATATCCTAGCGGGAGGCCGTTTGTGATAAAATCGAGTAACTGGCTATGATCATCTTTTTTTGAGAGTCGGCATCCCCACTCAGGTAGGTTGAGTGAAGATGGGACCGGTATTCACACCTCCATGGCATTCGGCAGACCGGTGGCCCTGACTTTTTCATATATGTCACCGATATCGGGTTGTAGGGCGGGGGCAGCCGTTGGCCAGTTGCGTCTGCGGTGGTCACTGAAGGCACTTGGGCCTGGATCAATGACACTGTGGGGGAAGTTGGGTTGGCAGTTGCAGGGGGTGGTGTCAGTCGCTAATCCTTTGTTTTGGGTAGGACTGCCGGTCTCCGCTCCCTGTGCTGTGACGTCCAAGGGGTGGGTTTCTCGTGTGTGGGTAGTACCCTTGCGAGTGGTGCCTGTCGTGCCTGCGTTGTCGATGTGTTTGTTTAGGGTGTGTTCCCCGCAGTGGCCTGTGACGGCGGTGCGAGCTTCATCACGACGTCCTGTGTTTGTGGAGCCTTGGCGGAGCCTTGACCACTGAGACTGGTGGCCATCTTGGATGGCCCCTCTACACCACCACCGTGTTCACAGTTGAGGTGGCATATTATAGCTTCTTTCGATCTGCTCCCTGATATTAGTTTTTTTCCATGTTATTCCTGGCCTTTTTCCTGCACTGCTCTTCGGTGTGCTCGTAGTAGGTTTGTGTCATATGAAAGCAGTATGCACACGCGTCGACCATGTCCTGTGGGCCATCAAGATGGTCTTGCAGCTTGTTGCACCTCTGTCAGGTATGCGGCTATGTATTTCCTCTCTGTCATAGTCTGCCTCACTCCTATCTTCTGGGCAAGGGACACACAGTTGTGAAGGTCCTACTAAGGAACATGAAGGGCTTAGCAATCGGGTACGTAACAAATATATCATGCATTATGGCTTTCCTACCTTCCATGCGCCTGTAAAACGACCTACAACAGTCCATCTCATCATCCAGGGGCTCTGCTTGCTCCTCCTGCTGGTCCTGTATGGGGATGTGCCTGCAAGGTGCCGCTGCCGCTGCCTGCAAAACCTCCCTCCTGCGACCATGGTGCACTGCTTGCTGATGGGTGGCTTCCCCCTCGGCCTCCAATGTGGATGGTGTGCTCTGTCTGTGCTGCCTTACTGGCGGCAGAGGTGGTGGTGTTGGCGGTTGCGGCCGTCGTGGTGCCGGGGCCGGGGCCATGTGGTGTGCGGGCTCCTGTGGCCTCTCGGGGCCGGGACAGGTGCCAGTGGTGGTGGAACCGGGCAGTCTGTTATGACTAGCTGCCTGAGGGTGGCCTGAACCGTGGCCATCTGGTCCTCCATAATTGCCATCTTGGTCCTCAGCTCCTCATTTTGGGGCCTGTTAGCTGGTTGTGCTGTGGTTGGGTAGGAGATGTCAGTGTCCGAGCCACTCTCGATTGCAGTCGAATCCCTGCGGGAGTCCTCTGCCGACGAGGCTGCATTCCTGGGGATGCTGCTCCTGATGTCTGTGCTGTCCCATCTCGGGATCGGAAGGGTGGCCGACCCGCCGGCAGGGCAGGCGGCATTGGTCGGCGTGCCCCTGCCCCTCTTCTTCGACAAATTTGCGTGCCTATGCATCTTGGTGCTACAGTCGGTTTTGGAAGTGTTTAGAGGAGATGTATAGCTGATGGGTGTCAGTGGAAGAGTGAGAAGGAGTGTGGGATGCGGAGTCGGAGGAAGAGTGAGGGAGGCGGGGCCGGCTGTGATTGGCAGGAGAGGATTAGGCCATCAAGATAGTGGTGGGCTAGTGATTGACAGGTGGGCGTGGCTGCTTCAATGGCTCCCCCCGCCCCCAGTAATGACAGCAACCTATTTTCAAATTCCCCCCTCCGGGAATTTAAAATTGTTTAAAAAACTTTAAAATACGTTTTAAAATTCAGAACTATAATATTTTGTTCTTAGCCATCTTGGAGACTTTTTGTGTCATTTGGGGTGAACTATGTTTTGTGGTACTAGTGATGATTTCCATTATGCTATTCTCTGTGTATTATTATATTGGTCATGAAAAATAACAAAAAATAACAAAAATAAAGAAAATTCCTCAAAAATGCGGGAGGGAAAGTTAGAATGAGGGAGGGAAAATGAAAACGTTTTCAAATTCCCCAGGGATGAATTTGAAAACGTTTTCAAGTTCCCGCGGGGGAACTTCAATCAGGGGGGAATTTGAAATCTTTACACTGGCACAATTAAAATAGCTGCACATTTATGAGGAGCTTTCCTCTTGTCAATTTGTGGACGGTATCAATCAATCAATAGTTCCATCCTCTAGTCGAGGGTTGGATGCAATGGTTCTCCACTTGTCCCGATGTTGTGCTGTTCTGATAGACTGTGAATAATTCAAGCCTGTCCACTGTGAAATATTTGTAAACCATGATGTTCTTGGTCTCCCTCTCCCTCTGCTGCCATTCACCTTCCCTTCCAACAATGTACGCTATATTGAACTCTGACGAATGATGTGGCCAAAATAAATAAGTTTCTTTGTCTGTATAGTGGCAAACAAGCTTTTCTTATTTTTGTGGACGGTATACAGTGAACATAAAATGGAATTGCTTCTTGTATGGCGATTGGTGTACTCACATTAACATTGTCTGAATAGGGGAGATAGTAAAGAGCCATTAAACAAAAAGCAAGAAAAACAATATCATTACGAACACAACATTCAAATCAATTTTGATTAATTTTACCCAGCAGTGAAAACAAGTGTCAACACACTTATCAGTTATTAGCAGTGTAAGTCAATTTTTTGTTGTTGTTGTTGTAAATATAGTTTATTCATTGAATAAAGTCTTTTGTCAGCGCTGTGGCACTGGTCTTCGAGCCATGTGACAATACAGTTATTTACAATATATGCATATGTAGTCTGATATTGTCACCAGCAGCTAGCCAAAATCAGCTGAAATAACAATATCAAACATTCAAAGAATAAAAACAAACAAAGAATAAAAACAAGAAGGAAGAAAAAGAAAACAAAGTTGGCTTCGAGGGTAACGGATCATACACACGTTTCAGTTATGTACATCATATATTGTATATTTTATCTTTGTAATATTGTAAATAACACATTGGATAAAGTGTACTTTTGCTTCTGTTTGTTGGATGGTCAGCTTGATTTCTAGCAAACCTTCTGTAGTTTTAGGAAGTTACCTAAGCGTAAAATGTGTCCGAGTGCTCGTTTTAGTAGTCCTAGTAAATCGAATCGCTAGAGCGTGGGCCTCACTTGCGGAGAGATCGGGACATAGGTCCCCGGTCGAGTCAAACGAATGACTTATAGAATTAATACTTGTCGTTTCCGAGGCAGGCACTCAACATTAATAGAATAGGGAACGGACTGGTCAGCTCAGTGTCAGGATAATATGACTGAGTGGGATATCGGGTCATGGGGTTGGTGGTCTGATTCCCCAGTGGGGCAGCACTATAAATTTGCCATGAGTGTTCACTATCACAAGTGGGTACCCATCCTGATATGACCATAGATGTTGCCAGGACATAAAACTCCAACAAACAACCTAGTAAACCAGGCGAGATGGCCGAATGAATAAAAGCACAGGGTTCAATCTGGAAGGTTGCTGGTTCGAATCCCAACTTATTTAAGTTAGTGGGTTTAACGAAAGTGATACTTTGGGGATGCATTGCTAGTTTCTGTAGCTGGAGATGACAGGTTGGTTCGAAGCCTGGTTAATCTGACTGAGTGGGATATTAGGGCATGGTGCCATCGATCCGGTATCTGCTCGGTGCAGTGTAATAAAGTCACCATAATTGCGCACTTTCATGAATTAGGATCCGTCCTAATATGATGTCACATTATGGTAGGGCATGAAGATTGAAGAAACAAACAGACCAGTAGAATACTGGAGTGTGGGCCAGAGGAAAACTGGGAGGCGGGGTTGTGTGAGTGGTTTACACAAAGTGGGGGTGGGGAACTGCACTTTACGGTTAGTTGCTGAAGCTACTCTTTTTTTTCAAATTTCTTTTTCAAATTTGTATTCCAGTTGAATTACATCTTTTTTCAGCACCGAGGTGTCTGGGTGAAGAAAATGGGAAATATTACGCATAGAGTAAACTTTGAACCGACACTTCTGGCCATCCCGGGACTAGCTTGCTCACCATTACACTATCTAGTCATAATGATGTAATCACCCTATCCACATCTACCTACCTATGTGGCTCCGGAGAGGCCATATATATTTGGTTAAAATCTAGCTAGAATTATGCTGTTGTTGTCAAGAATATTACAATTTCAGGGACCTTTCCGATGTCGCCAATATCCGGGCAGAGAAGGTCCGCTGGGTCCTGGTGGGCGGCCCTTTAAGGCCGCGAGTCGACGGCAGAGCTCCGACTCCGTCACTCGGCGTCTACAATAGAGTCTGGTCGGCCGGCTCCACACCACTCCGCCGCCCGACACCCGCTGCCCGCCGCCTGCCGCCCGCCGCCCACCGCCCGCCGCACGCCACCCGCCGCCTGCCACCCACCACCCGCCACCCACCGCCCGTTGCGCACTCCGCGCTGCCCGCTGCCCGCCACCCGCCGCCCACCACCAGCCGCCCGCCGCCCACCACCCGCCGCCCA
Organism: Branchipolynoe longqiensis; assembly: GCA_030323885.1. Taxonomy (NCBI): domain Eukaryota; kingdom Metazoa; phylum Annelida; class Polychaeta; order Phyllodocida; family Polynoidae; genus Branchipolynoe; species Branchipolynoe longqiensis. The sequence goes on from CM059189.1 coordinate 29,598,645, forward strand.
CGGCCCGCCGCCCACTGCCCGCCACCCACCACCCGCCGCCCGCCGCCCATCATCCGCCGCCAACCCACCGACAGCCCGCTGCTGACGATGCCGTGTAACTGATTGCTCGGGTAGCTCTCCATCATGTTCCCCGCACGGGCGGGATATATTGGCACACTTTAAGGCGTCATCATACACGCAAAGACCATTAGAGAGGTCCCATCCCGGCACCACCTACCCGATCCTCTCCCCTCTCTCACCTCCTGATTCACCCTTCACAACACCCTCCCCTCTCCCACCTCCTGTTCACCCTTCACATCGCCCTCCCCTCTCCCCTCTCCCACCTCCTACTTCCCCTTTGACAACACCCTCCCACTTCCACACAATCCTCTCACCTCCCACCTCCACTTCCACACAACCCTCTCACCTCCCACCTCCACACAACCCTCTTACCTCACACCTCCACCTCCACATAACCATCTCACCTCCCACCTCCACATTCACACGACCCTCTCACCTCCCACCTCCACTTCCACACAACCCTCTCACCTCCCACCTCCACACAACCCTCTTACCTCACACCTCCACCTCCACACAACCCTCTCACCTCCAACCTCCACATTCACACGACCCTCTCACCTCCCACCTCCACTTCCACACAACCCTCTCACCTCCCACCTCCACACAACCCTCTCACCTCCCACCTCCCACCTCCACCTCCACACAACCCTCTCACCTCATACCTCCACTTCCACACAGCCCTCTCACCTCCCACCTCCACACAACCCTCTCACCTCACACCTCCACTTCCACACACCCCTCTCACCTCCGACCTCCACACAACCCTCTCACCTCCCACCTCCACCTCCACACAACCCTCTCACCTCACACCTCCACCGTCACACGACCCTCTCACCTCACACCCCCACACTACCCTCTCACCTCCCACCTCCACCTCCACACGATCCTCTCACATCCCACCTCCACTTCCACGTAACCCTCTCACCTCCCACCTCCACTTTCACACAACCCTCTCACCTCCCATCTCCACACAACCCTCTCACCTCACACCTCCACTTCCACACAGCCCTCTCACCTCCCACCTCCACACAACCCTCTCACCGCACACCTCCACTTCCACACAACCCTCTCACCTCCCACCTCCACTTCCACACAACCCTCTCACCTCACACCTCCACTTTCACACAACCCTCTCACCTCACACTTCCACTTCCACATGAATGTCTCACCTCCCACCTCCACACAACCCTCTCACCTCCCACTTCCACTTCCACATAACTGTCTCACCTCCCACTTCCACACAACCCTCTCACCTCCCACCTCCACGTCCACACAGCCCTCTCACCTCCCACCTCCACTTCCACACAACCCTCTCACCTCACACCTCCACTTCCACATAACCCTCTCACCTCCCACCTCCACACGACCCTCTCACCTCACACCTCCACCTCCACACAACCCTCTTACCTCACACCTCCACTTCCACACAACCCTCTCACCTCCCACCTCCACCTCCACACAACCCTCTCACCTCCCACCTCCACACAACCCTCTCACCTCACACCTCCACTTCCACACAACCCTCTCACATCCAACCTGCCGCGTCCTTCCCCATTCTTTACCATACCTTATCTCCCCTCTCTCCCCTCCTACCTCCCACCTCCCGCTCGGCCTCCACCACCAGATCCCACCATCTCAATGCCCCTGTTCTATATATATGCGTGTTCCTCACGCAATCCCGGAAGTCTACTGCAGTCAAATCTATATGAACGCCCTATTTTGGGGACTTATTTAGGACCTAATCAATACTGAGAGTAGCCTTGTCCAGGATGTGAATATTAGACTCATTCATCCCTAATGATCCATCTCAGCTGTTACTCCGTCCTCATATGACCTTAGGTGTTGCCAGGAAGTACATCTCCAGCAACCAATCAATATCACGTAGGCCAGGGAATACATATGAAGAGTTCAGGACGAAACTATGTAAACACCAATTTGTTGGTACATTAGTTGTTTAAGCAGGGGAAATTTCAGTCTCAGACGACTGGTCTTCCTCATTCCACTGCTCCTTGCCCTATCCTAGTAATGCCGAGCGTCTGGCTAGGAAGCGACAAGTATCAATTTTTAAGTCATTGGTTTGACTCGACCAGGATTCGAACCCACGACCCCACGATCTACCAGAACGGGAGACGGACGCTCTAACTCATTCGGCCATCCCGTCTGGTCGGCCATCCAATCAAACAATAGAATTAAAATTACAGATTTTTACCTGATGGTAATAATAATTCTCACTAATTCCACGTTTCTTGTAATGCAATAGTTATGTAGCAAGTGAACAATAAAAAAAGAATGTACAACATTTAGCTTTTGAAGGTTTGGCTCTAATTTTTATGTCAATTTTCGGATTGGTGTTGCTTGAACTCCTCATATCCAGAATGATAGGCTTTCTCTATTTAATATAAGTAAACCCCGCGTAGACTTATGGATGAGTAATGATAGATTGTTTGTTTGTTTGTTGTTGTTATACGTCCTAGCAACATCTCATGTCATATCAGGGCGGAGTAATGATAGATGAGGGCGATAAAGAAGCAATACACCGTAACAGAATTCCCCAACGAAAGGAGCGCAGACACTACTTTGAGTAATAGAAATTTTGAAGCGATTTCGCTTTGCCGTAAAACCTATTTACTTTCCATATCCCTGCATGACGTCACATAATTGAGTTTCCTATTATCCATGCAATGCCGTTAATACTTAGATTGAGAAAGTGTTTTCTGGCAAATAGCAGGTTGCCAAACGCAGGTGACAAATATCATAGAACCAATGTTAATCTGTGGTGACTTGAAAGATAGCAGAGTCTGGGAAGGTGGAGGTTCGGGGTGAAATAGGCGGAGATAAGAGACAACTGCCAGCATTTATCACGTGACTATCTTGAACCACATTTGGCTAATGGTCTCTCCTACTTCTAACCATATTCTAATAGATGAGATCACCATTCCGACTGCGCATGCGTTGAAAACGGTGCTGGCAGCAAAGCAAAGGCGTATGGCCATTGAGTTTGCTGATACATATAGGGTAAAACTTAGATTTTATTCAAAATTAATCAAAATACATAACAATTTGGCACAAACATGGATGGATGGATGCAATATAATAATATAATGAATATGTTTAAGAGACAACTCTCCATAATTAAGCATTTTGAGCTAAGAAACATACAATTTCAGTCACTTTACAGGCAGATGTTTACATCACCATTGACCAGACATGACATAAGATGTGCTGATTATATTGATGAAAATGCAATGCTGGATACAAGATTAATATTTTAATTTATTATATATATATTTTTTTAGTTTGTATTCTATGTTTCAAACAAGAGCTGAGATGAGCTGAAACTAGCGCATTTCATAGCTGCACCCAGTGTATTAGCATGTGCCATGTGCTTCTCGCGGGTTTGTTTTTCTTCCACACATCCCTCAATGCACCGTGCCGCTGGAATGGTGATGTAGTCTATTCACATGTTTTAATATTCTCACTCTACTTATTGGACATATATGCACCTCTTTGGATATATATACTTATATGGATATATATGAATAGAAATAGGCATATATATGAATGTATATATATCTGAATATATATCTGAATATATATATATATTGCACCTGATATATAGTTTAAAGTAGAGACAGTATACATAATATTTAAGCTGTGTATACTATATACAAAATATATATCGCATATACTGTATATAATTGAAAACGCGAAAGACCGAAAGACTTTAATATTGGTATTTATTATTGTCTTTGTTTTATCGTCACATGTCAGAGTTGAGTATCATGATTTCAAGGCTTTACAGAACTTTGACCCCACCGAACATAACAGTATGGGTGGGTGGGATGGCTCAGAACGAAAGGCTTAAGAGACGATGTTGAACGACCCGCGGTCACGGCGAAAGTGAATCAAACCGGCGGCTATTTGGTTAATATGGAATTCTTACGCTAGGTGGCGGGGCGGCGCAGCGCCGGGCCTTAGTCTATAAATAGAATAGATGCTTTGTATCCAGCTGAGTAAGACGTCGGTCATACGCATTCAATTACCCATGTTTTTCCGTAACATGCACAATTGAAAACGCGAAAGACCGAAAGACTTTAATATTGGTATTTATTATTGTCTTTGTTTTATCGTCACATGTCAGAGTTGAGTATCATGATTTCAAGGCTTTACAGAACTTTGACCAAAGTTTAATGCTAGAGTTCTGGGTGCCGCGGAAATCGAGTGTTTTGGCACGTAGCTATGGACCGCATCGGAGGTCCAGTGACCTAAGTCCTTGATGTCCTGGAGAGATGTGCCTAAGGCAGCACAAGCCTGTGCTCCACCCCGTCGAAGGCTGTGCAGCGTTACGGCACCTGGTGCCGGGTGGCCCTGTGTGGCCAGGGCTAGCCTAAGGGGGTCGAGTAGTGCTCTCGGTCGCAGTGGTAGTGCGTCCGTAGTGATGAATGCCGGGCCGTCTCGGCAAGGCTGTGTCCTAGACACGTAGCAAGTCCAGGCCCGGACCGGGCAGTAGATGGAGCCCGGGATCGCCGGTACAGTGATGTTGCGAGGGGGTGCCGATCTGAGGAGGGTTTTTGAAGACCTGACGTGCACATTGAGCCCCAGTCGTGTTAGTGTAATGTCTCGTGCTCGTAGGGTGTGTCCCGCGTCAGCCAGTGTAGTGTGGCACAGAAGGTTGCTCTGACGTAGCAGAGTGAAGTACCCTATGAGCAATGCCGTCGTTAGGACCGGGCCATTATCCCCGACTGTAAAGAAGAATCTGACTGCCCTTCTTATGTCCGAGGGGGTGAGGGGAGGTGCCTGCGCCGGTACGTGAGTGGAACGTCGCTGGATTCCTCGTTTAACCAAGCCCACCAAATAGGTGTCAAAGGCAAGGCTGTCCGCCCCCACCGCCTGGACCCAAGTGCGGGCCCCACTGAAATAGTTCAAAACAGTGCCGGGCGTCCTGGTGTCCGATAGATGTAGGAGATATGACATGAGTTCGTATTGTGTAGGGCTTGTAGGGTTCCCTCTACCGTTCATGTACGACAGATATTCGTTGACTTGAGCTGTTTTATTCCTCCAGGTGCCTGTAGCCAGACCAGCCGCGATGATGTTCAGTAGTCGGTCGTGGTGGCGTTGTGGGTAACCTATGAAGAGAGGCAAACAGTTAATATCGAATCATGGGTTACTAGAGGGGTTACTAGAGGACCGGGGTTAGGGCGTCATCATGGCCGACAGCAATGTGTGTTAGTTTTAGGTTGGAGGTCATTGTTCTGGCGCGCTCCTCTGCTGCCGGATCAAAGCACCTGCGGCTGAGTGCGTCCGCGAGGACGAGCTCCTTTCCTGGTTTGTGTTGTATCACAACTTCTGTGCTGAGTTTTGCCGAGAACAGCTAAATCTGACGCGCGCACGCGCAGATTATGGGGTCGCGGCCAGATCCCGTGCTGAGGACCTGTTGTGAGGTAGCATTGTCTGTGTTTATGAGTATTGTGAAGTTATGTGGTTCTGGTGGAGCAAGGTTTTTGAGGGCTACCACCAGGTTTATGGCCTCCAGTCTGGCGATACAGTGGTGCTTAGCCATCAGTGCTCTAGAGTACCTTGCTGCGTAGAAATGTGTAGGTGAATGCGCGCCTCCGGCTTCCAGGGACGAGTCACACTCAATGGTCCAGGTTGTACGTTCCTCTTTGGGGAGAAGGACTATTCCGTTGGATTGTGCGGCATAGTCTGTAAACCATGAGACATCAAGTGCTAGGTCCTCAGGCACGGCATGTTTTCCTCTATAGGGGGCCGCCCTGAGAGCTGCAAGGATTCTTGACATGAATCTTTTCGCCGGTCGCACACCCTTCGCGATATGTTGTAGTTTTCCCACCAGCCTCTGGAGGTCCCTGCCGGATGCCAGCTTCCTGTTTTGCCATGCTTCGCACTCGTGTACGACCTGCTGGAGTTTTTCTTCCGGGATGGTGATGGTCATCTCTGTTGTTGAGATCGCAAAACCCAGCCACTCAACCTCGGTGGATGGCAGGTTACATTTGTTGAGAGCGAGATCGAGTCCCAAAAACTTGGCGAGACGGATGAGGTCTGAGTAAGCTGTGTCAGCTTTGCTTTTTGTTGAAGCCGCGCCTACAAAATCGTCGAGGTAGCAGAGGGCATGGTGCCCGCGCTTCCTCATTAGGTAGACGACTGCATTTGTTGTGCGTGCACATGCGATGGAGGAAGTGCGGCAGCCAAATGGTGGGGCAATGTCTATGTAGATCTTCCCGTCTAGGGTTATGCCGAGGAGAGGTGTGGACAAAGGACAGCTTCTAAGCTGTCTGTAAGCTCTGGCCAAGTCCGCACACCATACGAGAGCTCCTTTGCTGCACGAGACAGTTGTTTGCGTCTACAAATAGGACTGGGAGATCTAGATCTCTGACGCCTGTCTGCCCTCCTCGTTATCTCGTTGATTCGCGTGTCGAAACCATCTGCCATGTCAGAAATTTGTTTCTGAATCCCTGCAAGAGCTATCGCCATGGATGCCTGTGTGTCCTCTTTTTCGTTTCGTGTCGGTGTCCCTGGGACAGACTCCATGCTGGCCTCCCCTACCTCGCACCGCTCCACGGTGCGGTCTGAACGAGTCACGGTAGGCGTTGTATGATCATTTATGACTGACCTGGGCCTTCCTCGTCCTTTCCTCTTTTGCTTCTTCGGTGACATGGGTGAAGTAGTGTCCCTATTACACTTAGCCTGGGCTGTCTTGTTTGACGGCATGCTGCTGCCGTCCTCAGAACGAAAGGCTTAAGAGACGATGTTGAACGACCCGCGGTCACGGCGAAAGTGAATCAAACCGGCGGCTATTTGGTTAATATGGAATTCTTACGCTAGGTGGCGGGGCGGCGCAGCGCCGGGCCTTAGTCTATAAATAGAATAGATGCTTTGTATCCAGCTGAGTAAGACGTCGGTCATACGCATTCAATTACCCATGTTTTTCCGTAACATGCACAATTGATATAATATACATAATATAAATATACATATAACATGTAGTAGATAATGTATATAGTATATATGTATATTATATAATATATATATATGTAGTGGTCTGCACTAACCTCTCAGGCAAGTAACCACATAGACAGGTAGGCATGGGTAGTGTGGTGACATCAGGGAGCCTAGGTGGTGTAATGGTTAGCCCATGGCCCGGAATGCAAAGAGATGTGGGTTCGAGTCCCACTCTAGGCGCAATATTTCCAATTTTCATCACCCCCATGACACTGGTGCCATGACCAGGATCCTGTACAAGCTACTCGCTGTATGGTTGTTGAACCTACCCTGTGTATGTATGTGTAAGTGCATTGCCTGTATGTATGTAATTGTAAGCATTAAAAGACTTACAATTCCAGGGGGACAAGTGCAGTGGTCTGCACTAACCTCTCAGGCAAGTAACCACATAGACAGGTAGGCATGGGTAGTGTGGTGACATCAGGGAGCCTAGGTGGTGTAATGGTTAGCACACTGGCCCGGAATGCAAAGAGATGTGGGTTCGAGTCCCACTCTAGGCGCAATATTTCCAATTTTCATCACCCCCATGACACTTGGTGACAGCGGTGGGAGTACTAGTTTGTGCACCACATGCACCGCTCTTTAATGGCTCTGTGCATACGGGTGTACGTATCGTCTTGTCAAAACTTCCGGAAGTACTAGTTGGTGCACCACATGCACCGCTCTTTAATGGCTCTGTGCATACGGGTGTACGTACACAGTCTTTATATATAAAGTAAATATTATTATCCATTTAGCGTAGTCCCACCGTGTCTAAGTAGAGCACTCCTGCCAAATGTGCTACTTGTTGTATAGCTTAGACGACACGGTGAGAACCAACTGTTATATAGTGGAAGGCCCCTTGCACCGAGTTGCGGGGGTGATTGTGAATGTTAAGTCGTTATCCGAGCTCATGGCTCCCCGCTATATATATCCTGGAATATTTATTCTAAAAAAAATATATGATGGTGTGAAAAGAAAAATGCTACACACCTATCAGTGCACCAAAATATGATACTAAAAAAAATGGTGTGAAAAGAAAAATGCTACACACCTATCAGTGCACCAAAATATGATACTAAAAAAAAATGGTGTGAAAAGAAAAATGCTACACACCTATCAGTGCACCAAAATATGATACTAAAAAAAATGGTGTGAAAACAAGAAAAATACTACACACCTATCAGTGCACCAACATATTATAATAAAAAAAAAAATAATGGAATATTTAATGATGGGCTGTATACCCTCGTAGGGCCGAATACATGCTGAATTTATTCCATTATAAAAATAAAATCTCTGATAGCTCTTAAAGCCATATCAGTAATTTCATCACTTAACTTATCGTTAACAAATTTCACTATATTAGGAGTAATAATAAAACATAATATGAAATATACAAGTAAAATTCTTTTAATCGTAATGAACGATTTCACTACAATGTGACCAGCTTCCTGGTCTCTCACCATTGAAGGTAGAAAAAACAAAACAACGAGAAGTAAAATTTGCGCCCAGCGCGGTCAGCGATAATATTTCGCTGAACGTGCCGGGAAACGATCATGTCTTTATTATTTTCAGGTGCTACCCCCGCGAGCCGTTGTAGTCCCGCCCACTTTGCTATTTTTCAGACGAACGACAGTACCTGTTGTTCGTTTGGGGGAGCAGTGAAGTGGGCGTGTCTACTCGCCTTGAGCAATTTGCGCACTCGTCCAACGGGCGCACAAATTGCTTCCGCTTGTGCATGCGAGGGTTCGCGGGGGTAAAGCGTTGCTTGGCGACTAGCTAAGCAACGGAGGAAGGTCGGGCGTTCGGGGCCTGACCCGGCACTCGTGTTTTTGCACGCTCTGTCATTTCAGCCGATATTTGGTCTTTTTATTATCTAAATTCTAAAACTAACGTAATCAAACCACACAGGAGGGAAAGGGAGTTAACTGCTCCTTTAATAGATATACACATTTCGCTGGTATCCTTGTTAATTATGGTAAGAATAAAGTCGTGAAGGTGGATTGGGACGTTCCTCGCATTCTTTACTATCCTCCAGTATTACTGTAGATTAACCGCTATGGAAAACCTGATATTCGATTGCTTTATATGTAATTAAGGGCCTTAAGCCTACGCAAGCCTTATGCAGTTACTTAACCCATCTGCGGGAATATAATGACGAAACCCTAACAGAATTAACGTAGTGTTACTTTCGGGCGGAAATTAACGACATTAACGTATGACTGATTATCAGTGACAGCGGCGTCATCTCTAGCTGGACGTATACTTCTGGAACAATTCAGTAACATAAATAAAACCCCGAAATGCGAAGGGGACAGCTAGTAAGTTGAAATAACCTAATTTATAGAACTAGAGATACTTTAGGCCGATAAATGCGCTCGATGGCAAATTGCGTATGTAGACGAAACTCTGGCTGTCCGCCTTTAGCGCGGGGAGGACACCGACGGCGACGGACTAACTGCAGACGGGAGGAGGAGCCGCAGCAGCCCACGGCAGGCCCAGGAAACTCACATGGAAATTATTACATAATATTACATAAAATTAACACGTTAGGCTCGCCTTAAGCGGGGGCAGATTAGCCGAATGGTTAAATATATATATATATATATATATAATATATTTAATACATATAATACATATGATTATACATATATGCATAGACCACATATAATACATCAAATACATCTAATGCATATCATACTATATACTATATATTATATCGTACATACTAATTTACTATATACGATATGCTACATACTATATACCATATCTGGTATATAGTATATATTATATAATATATACAATATATTATATACAATATACTATATACTATATACCATATACCATATATCATATACCATATACTATATGCTATACAATATACATTATATATTACATACTCTATATTATATACTATATACTATATAATATACACCATGCACTATATAATATATACTATATACTATATATGATATATTGTATACTATATAGTATATACTATATCCTATATACTATATACTATATACCATATACCATATACTATATACTGTATGCTATCTATATCGCAATGTGCATTACGTATACTGAGCAGGGCAGCCAATAGTGTGCCCCCCATGGTCAGGCGTGCGAGTGGCGTGATCAGTAGTGTTTGTTACCAGTTGTCTGAGCAGGCACTGCTGGTGAGCGATATCCCTTGCGGTATAGGCTAGAACCCCTCTACTGATAGCAGAATAGATGTTCTCACTACCACTGCACGACCAGTTAACACAGCAATTCGATTGTTCATTTTATAATGTATGTAAATGCACCGGTAAAGCAATCTAGATAATAAAATATATTATCAACCGTGTCATGCTTGTGTATCTCTCTAGTGGAACTTACATACTATATACATATAATATGTAATATATATTATTCATATTATATGTGTATATATAATACAGCATATGTATCATATATGATATATAATATACTAAATTACATAGCTACGATATATTTATTATACATACTACACATATACTATATGCACTATATCGCTTTTTCTTCTCTTTACCCGTCCCCCCTCATTCCAGTGTGTATATGTGTATACATGTATGTGTATGTGTCTGTATGTATGGGTGTATGTATGTATGTATGTCTGTGTGAGTATATATGTATGTATGTATGTATGTATGTGTGTATGATGTATGTATGTCATTATTGTTTGTTTCTAAGTTCTAGAAACAACCAATACTTTGGAAATATGCTTGGTTTGCTTTTATGTGACTAATTTGTGAAGGATTCTACCAGGTCCTCAGAATACATAAACATACAAATCGCATTAAGGACGACAGTCTCTGGCCAATTTCTGTACAGTGAACTGTTGCTTCAACGGTCTGATTGATAAATAAACGACTGAGCCTCTCCCTAGTTACATTCCCAGGCCTCACTCATGCATCATTCGTCCACTGGCCTATTCAACTCAGCGCTTCCCTTAGACGCGATATTGAAAATACACTGACACAGGTAATAGTGCAGCAGTAGGTGAGTTCAGCGGGTGGTGGCGACACTAGTATTGCTTCATATATAAAAGTGATAGGACGAGGTAATATTGCTTTCAGAACATTTAGTCTTATATATTTCAGTGTAGGCCTACATGACATAAATATATACATATACCCATTACATAAATAATCTAAAATATCATTGGATAACAAGCCAAATTATGCAGATAAGTCACACACATATTTATGTGCATATATATATATAAATACATAAATATGTACATAATCTTAGTGTCATTTCATAAACAGGAATTATTCGAATTGATTTCACGATTGAGTCTCCGTCTCTGCATTTGTACTCACTAACAAAGTGGGCATATTTAATACTATCCTTCATATACATTGTTTCATGTCAGTGTGATGACACGTGAACTGAGAACTTAGCATGTGTACAGACAGATGGCACACCAAGCGTGGCCTGAGGTTGTCAGAGCATATTTCTTTGTTTTTTTTCTTGAAGATTTATACTGCCTATCATGGATAGGTCTAAACAGTCTTGGTTTTACCATTAGACAGTTGGTCAATAAAAAGCCTGATCCTACACTTGTATCGACCCACAGTAGTTTTAACCTCCTACACCACATGGACATGGTCTGAGAACAACTGGCCTTTGATGAAGTTGTAAGTTATAGAGATCAGTGGAAATCTAAAGTGGCAGAGATGATTGCATGGGAAACTGAATCACCGACCTTCAAATTAAGAGTCTGACCTAGAACAAAGTCAGAGACTCTAACAAACCCCCTCCACAGAGAACACAGCATAGTAGTAGGTGACCAATAATATAAAGAACCTTGCAGTAGATTACTTAGTGTGGAGAATTGGAGGATATGAGGTGGAAAGCTTAGGATTAATTATACTTGTATAATGCTTATGTAGCACATATATATTTATATATGAGCAATATAATATTAGCTATAGGTAATATAATAACAATACTCATATTGTCATTTGTGGCCTTATCTTTGTAATTGTGCGGAGAAGTTCCTATCTAATTATAATTATTTGGAATCCTAGGTGTCAAGTTCAGATTTGTATATGTGTGCCATTTCCCGACTACCCTTTTGAAATGAAGAGTTCAGGCGCAAAACCATGTAAACGCCAATCCAAAAATGTGGTTCAAGTAAAACATTTTCCCCTGAAAATAATGTTAATTCTCACTAATTCCACTTTTCACATGATCATATGGTTATGGAGCAATGAACAAACAAGTGTTTTGATTGGCATGTTTATCTCCATTTTTGGATCGGTATTTACTGGGTTTTGCGGTTGAACTCTTCAAATATCTACATTGTTTTGATTTAATATGCAAATAATTTGTTATTTAACATACAAAGAACTGAAACAAAAACCGGCGACAAACTCATAGTGAACCTGATCAGGAGGGAAATGGAGTAAACATTGCGGCTACGGCACACAGGACGAGGAGGCATGAGTGGGATAACATGTCTTTATTCCGGGCGGCCCCCTGGGGCATTACATGAATGGTTTTACTGTGTTGCGGCCGTCCGAGAGCTGCAAGGAATCAGTATCATGTGGTGTTCAGAGTGGGGGATGAGAATGACATGAATGAGGTGGGACAGATGATCAAGGTGAGGTGAGGTGAGATGTCAACCAGCGGGTAGCAGTAGTTGAGTAAAGTAATATATTACATAGTCACAGTTGATGGTTAATTAAATAATAAATGGTTAATTACATAAATGGTCCTCACCATTGGTTAATTGATGTGATAGAATTAATTGATGATTATTGTTATTGTTTATATTTCTTCTCGGTGCGGGTGGGTGGGTACAATTTGAGTAGTGGTCAGTCTGGATGGGTGATGCGGAGTGAGCAGCATAGAGGTGTGAGTAGTGGTTATAAGCATGGGAGGCTGTGATTGGCCGGAGGAGCCATGAGTGAGTTGGGGGGGGGGAAGGAGTGGTGATGGAGGGCCGGTAGTAGTGGGTGGCAGTGTATGTGTGTCACCCGGCGATGGGGGGGAAGGGGGGGTGTTTTGCCTCACAGCCCCGCGTGCCCCACAATGACCCCGAATGAGCACTCGCTCATTCCCCACCATCAACCGGAAGTGTCCTAATGAATACTTCCGGTTTGTCGGCCATCATTACATTACTGCAGGCTGCATCTTGGCCAAGTTGAGAAGGGTGTGCTGCAAATTGCTGCAGTGTCTCTAAAGATGCTTAGGAAGGGCATCAATCCTAGCACATTGACAGACTGCAAACGGTGTGCATATGTTGTGATATTGAGTTTGACCATCAACATTTACAGGATCCAACATTGCACCAATGTTGTGATAGTGAGATCATCCATCAACATTGACAGAGTCTCATATAGCACTTATGTTATGATGGTGAGTTTGACCGTTGACATTATCGGGGCCTAATATTGGATATATGTTATAATGGTGAGTTAAACCATTAACAATATGTGGGCCAAGTATTGCATATATGCGATGACAGTGAGTTTAAATATTAGTATCTGCAGGGTATACTGTTGCTTATATCTTATGATGGTGACTTTGAGTGTGCCCACTAACATTTACGGTGTCTAAAGCCCTGGTCACATACACATTAGTGAAAGTAGTTGGACGTAGGATAGATTAACATAGGTCAAACGTGGTTTGTATGTTAAACTACGGTGAAAAACGTTAAGGTATGGCAGGTATTGGTACAGCTAAATACATTACGGCATGGATGCCGGTACATTCAACTACATTCAACTACGTTCAACTATGTTCATCTACGTTCAGCTACGTTCAACTATGTTCAACGTATGTTAGCCTCGACTATGGTCAACTACGTTCAACTATGTCTAAGTATTCTAAAGTATGGTAGAGTACAGTAGAGTACACTAGAGTGTGATAGAGTACACTAGAGTACATTACGAGTACAGATACTTTGCCCAGTATGTTAATGTAGCACTCTTTTGAACATGTCCAAGGATTAAATCTGAACTCATGGCACACCCACGTTATTACCAAGTTAGGATGAGGGGACAAGTATGAATGTCTGTACGTTCAACTATGTTGAACTACGTTCAACTACGTTAGACTCCACTACGTTCAACTATGTCCACTAATGTGTCTGTGACCAGGCCTTAGCGTAGTGCAAGTGTTGCGATGATTCGCTTAGCCAATGACATTTACAGGGTCTACCACTGTACATATGGTGTGCTAGTTAGCATATATGTAATGGCATATACAGGATCTAACATTGTGCGCATGTTATGATAGCTGATATATGGAATGACATGTACAGGGTCTAACATTGTACATATGCCAATGGTAGTTGACATATCCAATGGTATTTACAGGTTCTAACATTGTACATACCCTGTGATAGTTGGCGTATCCAATGACATTTGTAGGGTATTACATTGAACATATGCTGTGATAGTTGACATATCCAATGACATTTACAGGATTTAGCATTGTACATATGAGGAGTTCAGGCGGAAAACCACAGATACACCAATCCAAAAATGGAGATAAACAGTGGAATGATACCTTCAAAAATGGTATTTGTTTATATTCTTACTTCTTTGTTCATTGTCCCCATAACCATGTGAATATACGAAAAGTGGAATTAGTGAGAATTAAAATTATTTTATGGTAAAAAACCTTTATCTAAAGTACATTTGTGGATCGGTGTTTACATGGTTTTGCGCCCGAACTCTTTGTATGCTGGGATGATTGAAATATCCAATCACATTTACCGGGTCTAACATTGTACATATGCTGTTATATACAGTCAAAGACACTATAATACTAAGACGGCTCACTCTCTATCTCTCCCATGTAAATTTTGCATTGCCACCTTGTGGTGGCTTTGATCAGCCCGGGTGCTGGTTGGTGTTTCACATGTAAACACATACAATTATATTATAAATGAGATAGGTAAGTACGAATACACATCAATATAAAATTGCTATGAACAAATACACATCATCATCATCATCATCACCATCATCACACATCTTTCACATTCATATATACATTTATACATATAATATAGCAACTGTTTAACTAAGATAACAGCCAGCACACCAAGTGGTGGGTTTGATCATTTTGATTACACAGTACAGGCTGAGTGAGCCGTCTTAGTACAGTTGGACAGCATATGAATCTGTTATTTCAATATTAAACAGCAGAATACATAAAGCAGGACCTTTGTTTTAGAGGAGACTTGCTCAACTGCCTCCTCCATCTTTGTGACAGAAGTGAACCCTGACTAAGTAACCACACCACCAATCTGTCACTAGGGGGGCGTGGCTTGCTCTCTGTAACACACTGTAAGCACATCTATATCACACTGCAATCATACCTGCATTTCGCAGTGAGCCCTACTCTACTGCAAGATTACATTGGAGGATAATGATGAATGGTTTGTATGTAAAGTGGTACAACCTGATCACGTGCATATTTCACTCTGTGTGCAGAGAATGTATTTAGGCTCATCGTGCATACCCCACAAGTCCTGCATGCACAGGTGATACATTGTATGCGTGTGGTGTCAGACTGCATGCTCCCTATATATGCACGGTGAACACTGTGTAAAAATATACAGATTTTCGGTTTGGAATTATATATTGGCAGAGAGCATTATTATTCTCAGGCGACGGAGTGGGGACCAAGGTTATGTAACAGAAAAGCAGTGGGTGCCCCACTCGTTATGCGATATATTAGGCTATGTGAAAAATATGTTAATACATAGTGCCCGAGATTATGACGAGATGTTCCTATATAAGAGACAGTTAATGTTTGGTGAAATGTTCACCCTATGCACCAGTAAGGGTGCAATTGGAGGAGAAGGACATTTTTAATATATATGTTTATTGTAACTGTCTGCAACAACCTGTTACCACAAGGCCAATGGGCAAGCACACCCAGCCATGCTGCATACATTATGGACACTACCTACAGCTGGGGTTGAGTGACAGCTGCCAATATTAGGGCATCACCCCCCCCTCCCCCCCAGACTGTGTCTGATTGTCTGGCTGTGGGAGCCCCAGTCACCTGCAGCCCTTTGCCCTACCTGACCACACAAGCCTCATTCTGATATTGATTATTCTAGACACTATGATCTATATGATACTTGGGCACTACTAACTACACTTCTGGATGTACTCTGGAAGTAAACACACTCTTCTCTTGTCCAGCAACCCGGACACTCTGTCTGAGGCTCCACCTTTCATATACAAACTGAGCTGTGTGCAACAACCATGGGACTCCGGTTCAATGGGCTGTAGTCACTGATTCCTATACCTACTAAAGATAGTAATGAGGCTCTGTGTGGACAGAAGGTAAGGAGTGAGTGTGATAGGTCGCTAGTAGGTGAACAGGAGTTGAGGCCAATAAAGCCCAACTTCTTCACTGTCAATCTTGCGCGACTTGTCTTCCCTTTCTTGCTTATGAGTTTGTTGGAGAGGGGCATCAGGTGTGAACTGACACACAGTCGTCAGAACGAACCTGGGAAGAGTAACTGGTATACCTGGGGCTAAGACAGCCGGGCATTCCAGTTATATTACAACTGCATTCAGACTACTCACATTAGTGCATAGTGCATCCACACTACATGTACACACAGTGCATTCTGGATGCATAATTAACACGGGATACACACTGCATATGCGCTACATCCCTATGGAGGACGTTGTATATGTACGGTGCACACTGCATACACAAATGCACACTGCATCCCAATGGATGAACCGGAAGGCCTATAATATGGTGCACACTGCATGTATACATAATGCACACCAACAGAACACACTGTTCACACGTAGTTCACACTGCACACATTACTTAAGCACTGTTTACATACGGTGCACACTGCATGGCCCACTGTGACGACTGTTCACACTCCACCACTGCATCAACAGCGCAAACAGACGTTGCACACTGCATACACCCTGCATACACACTGCATACTGGCGGTGCAATCTGCACCAACAAGGTGCATACTGCCTACACACAACAGCAGACGGGTACAGCTTGCCCGCCGTCTTTTCCCGGTAGGGGGCGCATAGATAACTAACCACTCAGTGTTTAGTCACCGGTGACAAGTAGCAAAGATCATTGCTCCTCTCTTCCTGAAATATCCCCCACCTGCCTCCCTACTCCGCCTCCCTCGTATCAGCCCGACATACTAACCCACCCCTCCCCCACCCCCACTCCCACTCCCCACCCCCACCCCCACCCCCAACCCATCGCGCCCACCAGGAACCCACTGATCCACTTGTTTCCGGCAGCTCGGCTGCCGTATCGCCCATCAGATGAGACTGGTTCGATAACACGCCGCCAGGGGGGTGCTCTGGTGGTTAGCAGGCGGCGCCCGACAGGTGGCGCGGCGGTCAGTCGGATGCTGACGGCAGTGAGAAGTGAGCCATTTCACTTGGCGACAGATCTCCAGCAGCCTGGAGGACTGCTCACCCTGGAGAACTGGTGGGGGTAGGGGTGGGGTTGGGGGTGGGGAGAGCTGCACCACAGGAAGTAGCAGCTTTGAAGAGAGTCACATCCCTGCGCCCGCACACATGCACACACGTGCACACATGCACATGCGCATGCTCACATACTGTCCCCCTGGTGACACATTGTGCTCTTCTGGTCGGCACTTGTACGGCGGGCACACCGGTGGGAGGGTGGGAGAATGGGTGGGTTCGGCTGGGGGTGGTGTGGTGGAGGGTGAGGGTAATGAGTGCTATTGTGTGAGGTGGTGAAGCTGGTCGGGCTTGTGGGGCTTGTGGCGCTTGTGGGGCTTGTGGGGCATGTGGGGCATGTGGGGCGTGTGGGGCTTATGGGGCTTATGGGGCTTATGGGGCTTATGGGGCTTATGGGGCTTATGGGGCTTGTGGGGCTTGTGGGGCTTGTGGGGCTTGTGGGGCTTGTGGGGCTTGTGGGGCTTGTGGGGCTTGTGGGGCTGGTGTTGATGGTGGGTGTCCCGTGGTTTTGGAGGAGGTGGTGGTGGTTGTCATTGAGGTGGTTGTGGTTGAGGTGGTTGTGGTTGAGGTGCTGGAGGTAGAGGTGGAGGTGGTGGTGGAGATTCTGATTGTGTTGGTTGAGGTGGTGGAAGAAGTGGTACTGGAAGTGGTGGTGGGGGTGGTAATGGAGGTGGTGGTGGATTTGGGGGAAGTGGTTGTCAAAGTGGTGGCGCAGGTGGTGGTAGAGGTGGTGCTGGTGGAGGTAGAGGTGGTGGTGGAGGTAATGGTTGAGGTGGTGGTGGAGGGGGTGGTGTAGCTGGTGGTAGAGGTGGTGCTGAAGGTGGTGATGGAAGTGGTGGTGGTAATGGTAGTGGTACTGGTGGTGGGGGTGGTGGAGGTGGTAGTAGTGGAGGTGGTGCATAGAGGTGCAAGTGGTGGTTTGATGATGGATGTTGTGGATGTGGTGCAGGTGGTGATGGTAGTGGCGTTATGGTGAGGTGGTCAATGCTGCTGAAGATTGTCTTGAGGATGAAGATTCGGTTGGAGAGTAGACATTGGATACAATAGAGACAGGCCTGGTTGGAACAATACGTGAATAATTGGGCAACAAAGTCTGTCCGGGACAGAACTCACTATTTAGGATAGTAAATGCAGTCTGGCAGAGTAAAGGCTGTATGGAACAGCAAGTGCAGTATTGGAGAATAACGGTTGTATGGAACATTATATGCAGTACCGGACAGTAAAGGATGTATGGAACACTAAGCACTGAATGGCACAGCAAAGTCTGCATGGAACAGTACATGCTGTATGTGAGAGTAAAGGCTGTATGTGACAGCAAAGCTCTATGGGATACTGTCCTTAGTATCCTATAGAGTTTTGCTGTCAGAAAAGGCTATATGGAACAGCACAGGCAATGCGAGACAGTAACGGCTGTATTAGACAATAAAGGTTGTATGGGACAGTGAATGCTGTAGGCGAATTCAAGGCTGGATGGAAAAGCAAATGCTGTATGAAACACTAAAGGTTGTATGCGATAGCAAAGGCTGCATGGAATAACACAGGTTGTATGCAACAGAAAAGGTTGTATGTGACAGCAAAGGCTACATAGAACAACACACGTTGTATGGGACAGTAAAGGTTGTATGTGACAGCAAAGGCTGCATCGAACAACAAAGGTTGTATGCAACAGTAAAGCGTGTATGCAACAGTAAATGTTGCATATGCGAGTAAAGGGTGTATTGGGCAGCAAAGGCTCAATGGGACACGGGAAGCTGTAAGGGATGTTAATGACAAGATGTGATAGTAAAGGCTGCTTGAAGCATAACATGTTGTATGGGACAGCAACGGCTGTAGGGATAGTAAAGGCTGTATCGGATAGTCAAGGATGTATGGGACAGTAAAGGCTACATCGGATAGCAATGGCAGTGTGGAACAGTACATGGTGTAATAAGCAGTAAAGGATGTATGGAACAGCAAATGCTGCATGGAATCACAAATACTGCATGGAATCACAAAGGCTGCATGGAATCACAAAGGCTGCAGGGGACAGTAAAGTCTGTTTTGGAGAGTGATGGCTTCATTGAGATTGAAGGCTCCATCTGGCAGCAGAGATTGTGTGGTCTGTCGACATCTAATGAATGCTCATTATTTAATGACTTCAGGTGTAATTGATGTGACATCAGACAAAGTATACTTCAAGCTGACTACTGATTTAGTGAAAATTGGGTCAGTGAACTACTTTGATGCGGAGCAGATGACAATATGAAGTCTGTTATCTATGAGCCGAATACCTCATTTCCCGCCGAGACTCAAAAAGAGACTGCATCAAAAACCTCGCAATCTGAGCCTGCAGTATCAGCGTCTTCAATTAAAAGAAGCTGCTCCCAGGTACGCCCTTTCACTAAGAAGCAGCAGACCCACTTAGGAAGGAGAGTATCTCAACCAAAATGAAACCTAGTAATCCTGCACAGGCAGCAACATATCCTCCTCTGTGCGTGACCTTTTTTGATTTAACCTAAACTATTGATGTTTCAACAAAGCGCCTTCACTATACTGAGGTAGAACCACTCAGATAACTGTTTGTAAAGCAGACTCGTGTCTCAACTTCCTGTTGAGCACCCATCACTTAATGTACTTCACTTCATTTCTTCAAGATTTAAAACTGCTACTCCTTAGTTCAACCACACGCCACCTACCTTGTTCCTAACCAACTGAGAGTGGGGAGAGAATGCGCTGTCTATGAGGTGGTTTGCTGGTTACCCAACTGTGTGCTGGTTAAAAAGGAGAGAGAGTGTGCTGATGACAATATAGTGTGCTGGTTACCAGACAGTGTACTGGCTACCAGACATTGTTTGTTTGTTGTTGTTTTACGTCCTAACAATATCTAAGGTCTTATCAGGACGGGTACCAACTTGTGACAGTGTGCTTCTCATGGCGACTTTATAGTGCATTCCCACTGGGGGACCAGGCCTCAAGTGCTACATAATCATCACCTGATATTCCACTCAGTCACATTATCCTCACACTGAGTCAACCAGTCCTTGCCCTAGCCTAATAATGCCAACCACCAGGTTATGAAGCGACAAGTATCAATTTCAAAGTCATTGGTTTGAGTCGACCAGGGTTCGAACCCACAAACTACCAGACATTGTGTTGGTTACCAAGGATACAGAGTGTGTAGTTTCACGATAGTGTGCTGGTTACCATACATTGCACTGGTTACCAAGGAGAGAAAGAGTGTGCTGGTTACCAGATAGTGTGCTGATTTCCGAGGAGACAGAGTGTACTGGTTACAAGACAATGTGCTGGTTACCAGACAGTATGCTGGTTACCAAAGAGTGAAAGAGTGTGCTTGTTACCAGCCAGTTTGATGGTTTCCAAGGAGACATAGTGTACTGGTTACCAGACAGTATGCTGGTTGCCAATGAGAGAAGGTGTGTGCTGGTTACCAAATATTGTGCTGGTTACCAAGCAGAGAGAGTGTGCTCGTTACCAGACATTGCGCTGGTTACCAAGGAGATAAAGAGCGTGATGATTACCCGACAGTGTGCTGATTTCCAAGGAGACAGAGTGTACTGGTTGCACGACAGTGTGCTGGTTGCCAGAGAGTGTGCTGGTTAACAATGAGAGACGGTGTGTGTTGGTTACCATACACTGTGCTGGTTACCAACCAGAGAGAGTGTGCTCATTACCAGAAGGTGTGCTGCTCCCCATGCCAATCAGTCTGGGTGGGTGCGAGGCTGTGAAGATTGCATGGGAGAAAACAAAAGTTGCCACTAATCTGCTATGGAGCTTCATTAAGGCGGCTATTGATGGACTACAGAAGAGACTCCAGCGACACCTCCTCACTCCTGCTTCTCCGCTTGTTTCTTAGATCTCCTCCAACATGCGCATGCAATATTAATAACTTCAAACATCTCGGCCCACCTCACACCGGTTCTACTGCTCGGACCAGCCCTCCCTAAACCATGATCATACCAGTTGTACTGCTCGGACCAGCCCCCCTAAACCATGATCACACCAGTCCTACTACTCGGGCCAGCGCTCCCTTGGCGACAAAGACATAACCGGTCCCTGCAAAACTGACACATCCCTTCTCAGTCGTCAAAAGCCTCCCGTGCCCTCCCGTGCCCTTGCATGCCCTCCCGTGCCCATCTCTGTGCAGCACTTCAAACCCTCACTAGCACATTAACCCATACCAGCCCTGCCCATCTCTGCGCACCACTTCAAACCCTCATCAACTCACTTAACCCATACCAGGTCTGGTCATCTCTGTGCACTACTTCAAACCTCACCAGCACACACCAGCCCTGCCCATCTCTGTGCACCACGGCAAACCCTCATCAACCAACTTAACCCATACCAGGTATGCCCATCGCTGTGCACCAGTTCAAACCCTCACCAGCACATTAACCCATACCAGCCCGTGCCCATCTCTGCGCACCACTTCAAACCCTCATCAAACCACTTAACCCATACCAGCCCTGCCCATCTCTGTGCACCACTTCAAACCCTCATCAACCCACTTAACCCATGCCAGCCCTGCCCATCTCTGTGCACCACTTCAAACCCTCATCAACCCACTTAACCCATGCCAGCCCTGCCCATCTCTGTGCACCACTTCAAACCCTCATCAAACCACTTAACCCATACCAGCCCTGCCCATCTCTGTGCACCACTTCAAACCCTCACCAACACATTAACCCATACCAGCCCTGCCCATCTCTGTGCACCACTTCAAACCCTCATCAACACACTTAACCCATACCAGCCCTGCCCATCTGTGGGCACCACTTCAAACCCTCATCAACCCACTTAACCCATACCAGCCCTGCCCATCTCTGTGCACCACTTCAAACCCTCATCAACCCACTTAACCCATGCCAGCCCTGCCCATCTCTGTGCACCACTTCAAACCCTCATCAAACCACTTAACCCATACCAGGCCTGCCCATCTCTGTGCACCACTTCAAACCCTCATCAACCCACTTAACCCATACCAGCCCTGCCCATCTGTGGGCACCACTTCAAACCCTCATCAACCCACTTAACCCATGCCAGCCCTGCCCATCTCTGTGCACCACTTCAAACCCTCATCAACACACTTAACCCATGCCAGCCCTGCCCATCTCTGTGCACCACTTCAAACCCTCATCAAGCCACTTAACACATACCAGCCCTGCCCATCTCTGTGCACCACTTCAAACCCTCATCAACCCACTTAACACATACCAGCCCTGCCCATCTCTGGGCACCACTTCAAACCCTCATCAACCCACTTAACACATACCAGCCCTGCCCATCTCTGTGCACCACTTCAAACCCTCATCAACCCACTTAACCCATACCAGCTCTGCCCATCTCTGGGCACCACTTCAAACCCTCATCAAGCCACTTAACCCATACCAGCTCTGCCCATCTCTGGGCACCACTTCAAACCCTCATCAACCCACTTAACCCATGCCAGCCCTGCCCATCTCTGTGCACCACTTCAAACCCTCATCAAACCACTTAACCCATACCAGCCCTGCCCATCTCTGTGCACCACTTCAAACCCTCATCAACCCACTTAACACATACCAGCCCTGCCCATCTCTGTGCACCACTTCAAACCCTCATCAACCCACTTAACACATACCAGCCCTGCCCATCTCTGTGCACCACTTCAAACCCTCATCAACCCACTTAACACATACCAGCCCTGCCCATCTCTGGGCACCACTTCAAACCCTCATCAACCCACTTAACCCATACCAGCCCTGCCCATCTGTGGGCACCACTTCAAACCCTCATCAACCCACTTAACCCATGCCAGCCCTGCCCATCTCTGTGCACCACTTCAAACCCTCATCACACCACTTAACCCATACCAGGCCTGCCCATCTCTGTGCACCACTTCAAACCCTCACCAACACATTAACCCATACCAGCCCTGCTCATCTCTGTGCACCACTTCAATCCCTCATCAACCCACTTAAGCCATGCCAGCCCTGTCCATCGCTGTAACCATTTCAAACCCTCACCAACACATTAACCCATACCAGGTCTGCCCATCTCTGTCCACCACTTCCAAACCCTCAACATCCCATACTAGCCCTCTGTAGCCCTATTCACTACTGCCACACCTTTTCCAGCCAATTCCCAGCCCTCTCGATTCCCCAACTCCTCCTTAAGCCACTCAACCCACACTTGTCTCCTACACCAGTTCTCAGCACTCCCGATCTCCCACAACCCACTCAACCCATTACAACCCTCCGTCACCCACTGAAGCATAGAATACACCTTCATATCATCCACCCTGCTACAACTACAACTACAACTACAACCAAGCCCCCATTCCCCCACCCCGGTCCCCACATCCCTCCTCTCCCCGCCGTATTATACAATCCAATTAATCACTTCCCTGATGAATATCCCAGCATTGTACAAAGACAAAGACTGGTTCTCTGCCTGCATGTGAAATGGGCTTCTATTGTTGCTCCTAATGTCGTCTCCCAACAGTCCACACACTATACTGGATGGGTGAGTAATAGAATAATAAACAAGAATAGAGAAAAAACAGGAGAAAAGGACATTAGGAAAAGACCCGCAGCTGGGCGGGCAATGCGTGCCTCTAGCCAGAAAGTCATAACGAGGGTGCATTCGACGGGTGACGCCCCCTGTGTGCGGCCTGAGGCGGTAATCACAACCGTCACCGGCTGCGATTCAGGGAGGGCCGTGAGAGAGATGTTGGGATTTGTGGGGCGCGGGGAGGGGGGTGGCTGGGGTTCTGTGGGCGGTACATCTACAGCACAGTTGCACCAATATGTTGAATACCTGGACCAGAGATACACTGACATTTTGTACATCTACACCAGATATGCACGACCATTCTGTCCACCTACACCAAATATACACATTTTGTACATCTGAACAAGAGATACCTCAACATGTTATACATCTACACCAGATATACACTACCTTTTTTTGCATCTAATCAGTGATGTACCGACAGTTTGTGCACCTGCACAGAGATACACCATCATTTTATACACCTACACTAGATATTCACCAACACTTTATACACCTACACCAAAAATACACCAACATTTTACACTGACATCAGATATACAGCAACATGTTGTACAACTACAACACTGATAACCCAACATTATATAGTCCTATGTCAGAGAGACAACACCATTTAATACATCTACACCAACTATATTCCAACATTTTGTGCACCTACACCAAATATATTCCAACATGTTGTGCACCTACACCAGAGATACTACAACATGTTGTGCAACTACACCGGATATACACTGGTAACATGTTGTGCACCTACACCAGATATACACCAACATTGTATGCATCTACACCAGAGACACACTAACATTGTATACACCTGCATCAAATATATACCAACATTTTATACACCGACATCAGATATACACCAACACGTTCTACAACTACGGTAATGATACACCAACATTCTATACACCTAAACCAGCGATACACCACCATTTTTTATACACCTACACCAGATATTCACCAACACTTTTTGCACCTATTCCAAAAATACATCAACATTTTATACTTCAAAACCAGAGATACACCAACATTATATACACCGACATCAGATATACTGCAACGAGTTGTACAACTACAGTCCTGACAAATAAGTGTTCACACTTCCTGTCTACCATTCGCTATTTCGATACACTGTTCTTTTTTGGTATGCCTATTCCACAGGTCCACTATCCCTTTGTTCATCTCCCCCAGAATTAAACACTCCTTTTGTAGACCACTGCAATAACGGAACTCTTTCTTCTCTACACTGTCCTCATAGATACATCATTCTGTCTATTCAGCTACAACTGACATGCATAGCCTCATGATACACGTACAACTGAGATAAATCAGTCAGCTAGAGATGAAGCTGCTGACACGATGCATCATTCTCCTACATACCCACTCTCAGAAAGCCACGCCTTTCACAGAACTTTCCATACATTTTGGGATTTGTTTGTTGTCACATTCGTTGATTAAAGTTGCAGAGTCTGATGGTGTTGAGTTTCTGTAATTTTTCTGAAATATATGGATTAACCTGATCGTTATTATCGACCTTACTTTAGTTTCAAGTCCTGTATATTTTAAACGGTAATATTTTGAGATATTTGAAGTGCAAACATGTGAAATTAGTTTTGGCAAGCATGCTAAAACTCTGACACCATAGGCTTTAGCAGTAACCGGTTCTATTAAATTGCCTCAGTATTCCTTTCTATGTGGCAACAAATGCTTAATAAGTGCATCAGTATCGAAGCTCGATATGTAGAATCAATTCCAGATAATTGTTTTGGTTTTGAAAATTTGATGCTTCATCGGACTATGCAGCTTTAACCGGGGCAAATTTCAATCATGGAGAATTATTGGTCTTCCTTCTTCCACTGCACCGTGCCTTATGCTGAAAATGTGAGGAATTCAGGCGCAAAACCCCATAAACGCCAATCCAAAGATGCAATTAAAATAACAGATTTTCGCCTGAAAATAATTTTAATTCTGACTAATTCCACTTTTGTTGTGATGACAGCAATGACCAAGCAAGTAGGAATATAACAAAATATAATTGTTGTAGATTTAATTCCAATGTTTATTGCAATTTTTGGATTGGCATTTATGGGGTATTGCGCCTGAACTCTTCATGTCGCGCACCAAGCTTTCTGTCTCTTGCTTGTCAATGGATGGTGACGATGGCAGTTACTTATCATTTGTTGTGAATTTGTTGATGACTGAGGAACTCAATTTGTGCTCGGAATGTATGGTGACACGTTAGAGATATGTGTATAGCTGCTGTCAGAGTCTGGTAGAGAAATAAGACAATCTTTACTCTGCTGACGCTGTTGTTTAGCTTGAGATATACAATCAGTTTCAAACTGTGTTGCACCTTTATGAATAGAAGCACGCCACAAACTCATTTTCTTGGCCACCATTTCTCGGGTTGTAGTATTGACATTACATTTTGTCAGATTGTATTTAAGGCAATCCTTGAACCTTCAGGAGCGTGTATTTTTAAGTAATTGGTTTCACTAAGCCAGCATTTGAATGCCAGCTTTAACACATTTGGTCATCACATTTGCTTATCATCTCGTTACTTCTACTCATTCCATTGATTAACTTAAAATCTGACATGCACAGTTTCGACAGACACGCAATGCGAAGGCATCTGAATGAGTGCGTTCGCTAATCACCATATGTGTGTAATATACGCATCCCTCATCCTGGTGACATTTCCCTTTGTGAGTTGGCTGGGTGGGGGGAGTGGAGGCGAGAGCATTGAAGCCATGGAGAGTAATCAAGCAGACTCCGCACCTCCCTTGGGAATGGATGCGCCTCATTCCAGGGTGGGAAGCTGCTCCAAAGGGAGTTACTACCATTGTGGGTGATTATCAGGGAGAAGTTGGCCAAATGCGCTTGGCGATAATATATTTGTCGATAATAGAGATACCAATAATAGGGTTGATATGGTTCGATGATAGTAGGGCTGGTGATAATAGGGCTGGTGATAATAGGGGTGATAATATTGTTGGTGATAATAGTTTTGGTGATAATACATGTGATAATAATATATAGGTGATAATAGGGTTTGTGATAATAGCGTTTGTGATAAGAGGACTAGTGATGTCAGAGTTAGTGATACGAGGTGGCTGACGATAATAGGGTTGATGATAATAGGGTTTGTGATAATATAGTTAGTGATAAGCGGGTGAGTGATAAGAGTGTTGATAATAATAGGGTTGGTGATCTTTGAGTAGCTGATAATAGTGTTGGTGATATTAGGAATGGCAATAATAGAATTAAGAATAATAGGGTTGGTGATGATAGGATTTGTGAAACGATGGTTGGTGATAATATGGTTGTCCATAATATGGTTGTCCATAATATGGTTGTTGACAATATGGTTGGTGATAATAAGGTTGGTGATAACAGTGTTGTCAACAATAGGGTTATTGTTAATATGGTTCTTTGAGAATAATAGGGTTATTAATAACAGGACTGGTGATAATAGGGTCTGCAATAATACTGTGGTAAGTGAAACTAGTCTTGATAATAATAGGGTCTGCAATAATACTGTGGTAAGTGATAATAGTGTTGATGATAATAGGGCTGATGCGAATAGTCACTGCTAGGCAATAACGGGATAGGCAAATAATATAATGGTGCATACATAAAAAAAAGCCAAATCGATTGGAATTGGCATGACAGTGGAATTGTTGGTGACAATAGGGTTGGGTATAATGGGGAGTCTAATGCTCTCCACTAATATGATGTTGGTACTGGCATGGATGGAATAAAATGCGTGATATTAGGGGCAAATATACAAAAGGTTTGCTGATAATATCTCAGCCAGAAATAGGGTGGGAAATAATAATACATATTTAAATAAAGATAGAATACTCATATAATAGGATTATAATGTGCATAGCCTAGGCATAGAATGCTCATAGGATAGGGGTCGAATGCTCATACGATAGGGACAGAACGAACACAGTGGTATTTATAGCATTGCAGTTCCCAACATAAGATGCCTCAAATTGAAAAAAAAGGATGCCAAAGCGGCAAAACCAAATTGACAAAAGAAAATCATTAAGCACAGAGACAGACTGGCGAAGGAAGATGGAGCTTAATAAGAACGCTTTCAGCCAGTTTTGAAATTAACGTAATTTGCGATTTAATTTGATTTCCATCCTTTACGATGTCGCAGGTTAGGAAACAGACTCAGTCAGAGTACTGCTGAGATGATTCTAGGAATTGCCAGATTGCCAGACAGTGTATGAGATGTGCTGAGGAATTGGTATATTGCCAGATGTTGTATGATGTCTGGTTAGGAATTGACTTGGCAGATTGCTAGGTGGTGTATGACATTTGGTTAGGAATTGGCAGATTGCCAACCAATGTATGAAAGGTGGTTATACATTGGCATGTGGCCATATGTTGTATGATGTATGATATGTGATTAGGAAATGGTAGATTGCCAGACAGTGTATGACATGTGGATAGGAATTGGCAGATTGCCAGAGTGTGTGAATTGGTAGCTTATCAGTCAGTGAGTGAGGTGCAACTAGGAATTGACAGCTTCCCAGGTGGTGTGTGATGGACTACTAGGACTTTGCAGATTGGAAGAAAGTGTGTGAGGTACAACTAGGACTTTGCAGATTGCCAAATGGTGTGGGTGTTATGACAAGGAATTGGCAGCTTGCCAAGTATGAATTAGTAGCATGCCAATCAATGTGTGAGGCATGACTAGCAATTTGCATATCATTAGAAAGCTCATTTACCAGTGTGTTGAATAATTGGCAGCTGTTCTTAATCAAATCGAATTTGTGGATTGCTCCAAGGCTCGCTCAGCGCTGCTTCTGTGACGTCACTCACCCTAGGTGTGAATTCAAAGATGGTGGCGTGTGGTGTCAGAGAGAGTGTGAATGACAGAAGTGACCCACTGCACTTGTCAGATGTCAATGTGAAGTTGGGTACTGGGTGTGTGTTGGGGGTCATGGGTGTGTGCGTAGTATGGTGGTTGTTGTTTGTAGGGGCAGAATGATGTAGCGGTGGGTGTTTGTTTGTGTCTGCGTGTTTATTCATTGCAACTGCAACATGTGTGTAACTCTAGTGCAGCTGGTGACCAAACATTGCTGCCAGGTATAGAGCACCCTTCCTACCCATGGAGCTATAATAATATACAATTATGTACAATGCCTCCTTTGACTCAATATGACGCTGTTATATGTGATATATACCCATTTACTAAATGCCTTATTTAATTCAGTATATAAATACATTGTGATGTTACATGTGATATATACACTCATTTACTAAATGCCTTATTTCATTCAGTATATACATACATAGCGATATTACATGTGATATATAGCCATTGACTAAATGCCTTATTTCATTCAGTATATACATACATAGCGATGTTACATGTGATATATACACACACTTACTAAATGCCTTATTTCATTAAGTATGATAATATTGTATGTGATATATACACACATATGCATGTTATATGTGAAACAGTAAAATCTCTCAATACCGACCCCGCTACAGATCGACCACTCCCCTATATCGATCGCTTTATTTGGGTCCCAAAAATACCATTGTAAGGATATTCTAACTCTCTAAACTGACCACCTCCCTAAATGGACAACTAAAGTCGGTCCCATGGTCGGTCGGTTTAGAGAGGTTTTACTGTATATACATGCCCTTGTGATGGTGAGATATATATGATATATTCATCAGTATGGCGTTGGAATTATGATGAAGAAGTCCATTGCCACCACAATGATTGGATTCTGGCCAGTATCTGACAGAATTATTATGATGAAGCTGAGGGGAAAACCGTTCAATATAAACATTCTGCAAGTTTATGCACCAACCTCAGATCACGATGATGAAGAAGTCAACGCGTTCTATGACAGCATCAAAAAGGTACTGGAATACACCAAGTCTGGAGAAATAACAATTGTTATGGGCGATTGGAATGCGAAAGTTGGAGAACAACATGAATATCCAGTAACAGTAAGATTTGGCTTAGGTTAGAGAAATGAGCGTGGTGAAAACTTGATAAATTTCTGTTTGACATAAAAACTAGTAATTGCTAACACCTTATTTGAACATCCAAAGAGAAGACTATATACATGGAAGAGCCCTGGTGATGTATGTCGGAACCAGATCAATTACATTCTTGTCAACCAACGATATCAACATTGTATCAAACAGGCAAGGACATATCCAGGTGCTGACATATGTTCGGATCATAATCCAGTAGTAATCAGTATGGTAGTGAAATTGAAACAGCAAAACAAAATTAAAAACAACATTCAAATGGATATGAACATGCTAAAAGATGCAAAATACAGAACTAAGTATAATGTCTCTGTTCATAACAAATTCAGTGTACTGATGAATGAATAAACTCCTCAGAGAGAGTATAACAACATTGAAATGGAATGGGAAGCTCTCAGAGAAAGCATGGTCAAGCCAGCAGAGGAGGTGTTACCAAATAAAAAATGAGAGACAAAGCAATCATGGATGATGCAAACCATACTAGAAAATATGGCAGAAAGGAAGAAAGTGAAAACCACTGATCCACTTAAATACAAACACCTGAAGAATGAAATAGAAGATGAATGCAAAAAAGCTAAAGATGAATGGTGGAATAAGAAGTGTGAAGTAGTGGAACAACTTGAGTCTCAACATCGTTCAAGAGAAATGCACAAGAAAGTGAAACAGATAACAGGTCAAGGATACAGACAGAGAAGCAGTAAATGTATCAAGAACAAAGACGGCAAAATGCTCCTTGAAGAAGATGAAATAAAGTCCAGATGGGAAGAATATGTAAACACACTATACAATGATGACAGAGGGAACCCACCCACAATTGAGAAAGAAGATGGGAATATTATATTAGTATCAGAGGATGAGAAGGCTATCAATGATCTAAAGTCAGGTAAGGCTCCTGGAAGTGACCAGATACCATCAGAAATGATAAAAGGACTAGATGAAGTGGGGTTTCAAATCATTCATAAGCTAGTAAATGACATCTATGAGACTGGATTTATACCATTGAATATGAATGAATCCATATTTGTACGACTCCCAAAGAAGCTAAAACCAACATTGTGTACTGAGTACAGAACACTAAGCCTGATGAGTCATATGTTGAAGATGATCCTGAAAATAATTTTACTGAGAAACAGACAGAAAAGTGAAGAACAAAACAGTAATGTACAAAGTGGGTTTATATCTGGAAGAGGTACACATGAAGGGATTTTTAATATGCGAATGATTTGTGAACGTTATTGTGAAATGAACCAGGATGTGTATGCCTGCTTTATTGATTATGAGAAGGCCTTCGACCGAGTCAATCATGAACTGTTAATCAAATGTTTACAAGATATTGGTGTCAATGGCAAAGACATTAAACTAATTGTGAACTTATACTGGACACATGGCATGAACGTCAACAATCTTAGATATGCCGATGACAGTGTAATACTAGCAGACAGTGAGAAAAACCTACAAGATATAGTGAATAAAATCAATAAAGCTGGAATACTATTCAACATGAAGATGAATGCCAGGAAGACCAAAACAATGGTTATAAGTAAAAAGACAGATAAACCAAATGTCAATATAACCATAGATGGCACAAACATAGAACAAATATCCAAATTCATATATCTCGGACAAAAAATTACAAATGATAGGAAATGTGAGGAAGAAATTAAAAGAAGGATAACAATAGCCCAAACAACATTCTCCAAAATGTATAGAGTGTTAACATCAAGTAAGATATTAATACAAACAAGGAAGCGTATTCTTCAGTGTTATGTGTGGTCTACTCTAATATATGGGGCTGAGACATGGACAATCTCTAAGAAAATGTACAAACGTTTAGCAGCATTTGAGATGTGGACTTATCGAAGGATGATGAAAATATCATGGACAAAGAAGATCACCAACAAAGAAGTTCTTAGAAAAATTAAAAATAAGAAAAGCTTGTTTGCCACTATACAGACAAAGACACTTATTTAATTTGGCCACATCATTCGTCAGAGTTCAATATACCGTACATTGTTGGAAGGGAAGGTGAAAGGCAGCAGAGGGAGAGGGAGACCAAGAACATCATGGTTTACAAATATTTCACAGTGGACAGGCTTGAATTATTCACAGTCTATCAGAACAGCACACCATCTGGACAAGTGGAGAACCATTGCATCCAACCCTCGACTAGAGGACGGAACTATTGATTGATTGACATGCCCTTACAAAATGCCTTATTCCATCAGTATGACAATATATTATGTGACATATACACACATAGCGATTTTATATGCGATATATACACTCACTTACTAAATGCCTTATTTAATTCAATATAACAATATTCTAATTTGATTGGTTGCTGATAGCTTAGAGCTGTCTCGGCAGATTTATTGATTGATTCGTTCTTGCTTTGTGCCCTGTTGTCAGCAGAGGCCATGCTGATGTGGTTCTGGGCATCGTTTCGGACTTGTTCTGGTTTGGTTCTGCCTAGGTCCGACCTGGTTCCGACCTGGTTCCGACCTGGTTCCGACCTGGTTCTGACCTGGTTCTGACCTGGGTCTGACCTGGTTCTGACCTAGTTCTGGCCTGGTTCCAACCTGGTTCTGGCGTGGTTCTGGCGTGGTTCTGACCTGGTTCTGACCTGGTTCTGACTTAGTGCTGACCTGGTTCTGACCTGGTTCTGAGCTGCTTCAATCAATCAATCAAGCTTCCGGCCTTGTTTTGGGCTGGTTCTGGCCTGATTTTGCCCTTGGACCGGCCTGGTTCTGGGCTGGTTCTGGCCTGATTTTGACCTTGTTCCAGCCTGGTTCTGGGAAGGTTCTGGCCTGATTTTGGCCTCGTTCTGGGCCAGTTCTGGCCTGATACTGGCTTAGTTCTTGCTTCGTATCATGCCGGTAGAAGGCCATATACCTCATCCTCAGTCTATCCCCAATCTCCCTCCTCCCCACACAATCACTCCCCCACCTCCTGACACCACCCACCATCACCGCCATTGCACCACTCCCACCCACCAAGCTTATGCCCGCTCCGTCTCGCCGGTTCCAGGCAGCAACACAATGGCAACATAATTAAGCTTTTATACATCCGAGTGCATTCTGCTGCCGTTGATTTGGCCGTGTTGATTTCTTTTATTGATTTTGTGTTTCGCATTGTTATCCACTAATTTCCAATGTGGTGCTGGTTCTTGTAAGCTGCTTTTGAATGGTATGTAGGATGAGTAATATATAAGCTTACAGGTAATATATAAGCGCCAGTCCTTATACTCTTTATAAAAATGTCAGTACATTAGTTGATTAAGATGAGGAAATATCAATCACGGAAAATTGGTCTTCTTCATTCCACTGCATCTTGCCCTATCCAAATAATGGCAAATGCCAGGCTAGACAGCAACAAGCGTACATTTGTTATGGTTTCAGTTTCACTCGGCCAGGGTTCGAACTGGGGGCTACTAATCGAGCTACTAAAATGGGCGGCGGATGCTCAACGGATTCAGCCATCCATTGTTTTAAAATTCTTCTCACTTGATTTCAACGCGCATTCCTTATATGGACATTCACTAAAGCCAACTTATAGTTACATGATTCCATATGGAATGCGTCGAGAAGCGACACGCTCTATGATTTTGTATTTATTTATTCGTTAACTGATGGCTTAATTACCCTTTACATAACATGTAAGTTCATGAAAGGACTTGTTTTCGATACTGAACAGTTTTAGTCATGTGCTTGTGATTAAAGCCCCTGTCCCACATCACCGGATTGAGCAATGGACAGAATTGTCTAGTCTGGGCATCATAAGTATCAAAATGTATTAAAATGGGTCAAAATGTTGCGATATTGGTCAAAGACCGCTGGACAAACGGATATGAAACGGACATAAAATGGACATGAAACGGACATGAATGGATAGCCAATGGATGAAACAAACTCAAACTGGACAAGAACCATAGACATCAATCCGGCGGCATCCGTTCCAAGTTTTGTGCATGTTCAAAACTTGTACGGACACAAACTGGACTATCAACAGAATTTATTCGGTTTCTTTCCATTTCCTCCAATCCGGTGATGTGTGACAGGGGCTTTATTGTCTTGTACGGTTTGTTAGTAAGATTTATCTCAGGGCTACCCAGGAGCTTTCTGGTCCACAATCACCATTTTTGATGGGTAATATGTTGACACACCGAAACTCTCTAATGGCTCCGTTCTCCATTGGTTCCTTGTGTAACGTCCACGGCTGGAATCTGTGGTTGTGTAGGCAGGCTATAGTGAAATCAATACAGGTAAAAAGAGAAAGGACAAGTATAAAGAGTGAAAGAAGAGAGAGAGCCGAGCCCTCAGGTTTATGATTTATATGGTACATGGATCCAGTATAGTCTATTACCTAACCACATCCTCTGAATGAGAATCAAGCATTTCTAGCTCTACCAATGAGAATCAAGCATTACTGGTCCCCATGGTTACAATGATCTGCCCACCACCATGTGGTGTGGCTCCCTTGGCCACTACCTGCCCTGAGCCGAGTGTATGGTGATCCATGACTAGCAGAGGGGGGAGGGGGTAGTGGGTAGAGCTCTAAGTGCCCCTTACACACTATCTTACTAATACCACAATGTCTATTAACCAATGAGTCCAGTACCACCAGCAACCACATAAACGTCTATGCACCTGCCCCTATATATCTGTTTCACAAATAAAACAATTGCATTCCCTCACCACTGCATCATTATCGGAATATTTTACACTGGGGTAGGTCGTTTAGGTTTATGTATGTGTTTTTTTGTAATCTATAATGGATTTTCTCTTTTGAGTTGTGTTCCACTGTTCATTCAAGATGTGTGCTTCTGTCATAGCTCGTCATATTAGATCCATCATGGGTTATTATAGGTGCCTCATTTCTTCGGGTAATAATTTCTTCTAGGCACAATAATTCCCATTTTCATCACCCCCCATGACACTGGTTGCCGTGACCATGATCCTGTACAAGCTATGTGTTGTACGGTTGTTGAACCTACCCTGTGTATGTAAGTGCATTGCATTGCCTGTATGTATGTAATTGTAAGCATTACAAGACTTACAATTCCAGGGGGACGAGTGTAGTGGTCTGCACTGACCTCTCAGGCAAGTAACCACATAGACAGGTAGACATGGGTGGTGTGTTGATATCAGGGAGCCTAGGTGGTGTAATGGTTAGCACACTGGCCCGGAATGCAAAGAGATGTGGGTTCGATTCCCACTCTAGGCACAATAATTCCCATTTTCATCACCCCCATGACAATATATATGAATCTAAAGCGGCTGTCACACCTCGCCGGATTGAGCAATGGACACAACTTTCTAGTCCGGTGGTGATAAGTATCAACATTTATTAAAATGTGTCAAAGTGTTGTGATGTCAGGTCTACGAACGAACATGAAACGGCCATGAAACAGACATGAAACAAACATGAAATGGACATGAAACGGACATGAACGGATAGCCAATGGACTAAACAAAATCAAACCGGCCAAGTACCGTAGACGTCAGTCTGGTGGCATCCATTCCTAGTTTTGTGCATGTTCAAAACTTGTATGGACACAAACCAGTCATTCTTCGTTCTCTGTCTGTTTCCCCCAATCAGATGAGGTGTGACAGGGCCTTTACAGACAACCCAAAAGTATGTTGTGAGTTGCAGGTCATTGTGCAGCATCCTCTGTGGAAAAGGGATTATAGAGGATTTCCACCACCAACCTGTCCTGCTAATGACCAGAACTAATGATGTAGGTAGCAGCTCACTGTGAATGTACCACGGGGAAGTTCTATTAAGCTTGGTGCTGCTAAGAATGACCATGCTATATGATTGTCTAATACTCGAAAGATCGAATCCTGTAAATTTAGATACCATCGCGTATTATGTGACGTCATGAGAAGAAAGAATGGCTGACACCACAGCTCAGGTCCTGGGAATGTAGAAGCTGCCTGGATTATGAAAACTGGACCGGCTCAGGACCAAAAGAGACATTCATCTCCTCCCAAATGTAATAACAATATTTTAGTATCCTAAGATTGTTCTTGTAATTAAATAGGGTGAATGACTTAAGTTAAGCATGGCTGGAAGATCAGTGCTTCAGCGCTGAACAGGAGACTGTATCCAGATGAAAACAGTAGTCCACAACAGGTTCAGCAAAGGCTCTGGTGTGTGCTGTCCTGTCTGTGGGAAAGCCCCCTGACTGCTTATTGGAAAGAGTATCCTATGTGGCGGCAGTTGGTTTCCTCCAAAGAAATATGTCAGAATGGCCATATATGTTAGATGTCCAATAGCTGATGATAAAAACCAATGTGCTCTAGAGGCGTCGTTAAATAAAACAAGCTTTTTTTCTTTGTATCCAGATGAATAACAATGTTTACCAAACCCCCCCCAAACCCCGTCCCGTAAAACCAGATTAGTCCAGTGGCTCAATCAGAAGGCCTTGCACTGTCTCTCTACAAGCAGTTCTTTGCATTTTTTATTGGTACATGTCCTCTAGAAACAGAATGCGTTGGGTTGTGAATTTCACACCGGCTTGGCTTTTTCATTATCACAGATAGCGGATAAAATGGCCACCAAAATACTAGAAATGCAATATCTTCTGAACGAATAGACTTAGGAAGTTGATTTTTTGGGTCTAGACATAGGTTTTTAGGGGCAAGGAATCTGTTTCTGTCATTACTTTGATGCTTCATTGTCGTGCTAGGCAGAAACATTCATAATGGCTGCCAAAATGCCATTAATCCTTAATATTGTGATCACAAGACAGTGATGAAGTTAGTGTTTTGTTAGGCAGATGCAAAAGTATTATAACTGAACTGTACAAATATGGGATTTGTTCTTCATACAATGAGGCCCGTAGGTTCATGCTTTCTGCTGCTGTCAAGGCTGCCACAGATAAGGTTTGTGCTGGTTTGAGTGATGCTAGTTTCGGAGGGCTAAGCCAAGTTATCATTGACAACTTTGACACCATCATCCAGTCTCAGAACTGTCGCATGGAATGCCACTGTCTCGCCATGCTGATCACTCAAACCAGAGCAGATACTGAGACAGAAGCTGATAAGATCTCTCAGTTGGTGAAGCACCAAATGTCTCAACTACCCAACTGGGTCGATTCTGGCACCCCCCGTCTGCAAGCGAAGTAACTTGTCTGGCCATGCTCAGTCACTCTGCCCGCGATTAAAAAAAGATTTATATTTCGTAAACTTATATAATATAGATTTACATCTAAGTTACATCTAGTTGCTGGCGTTTATGCATGAGATATCAGATGGGATGGTCGAATGAATTTGAGCATCCGTCTCCCATGTTGGTAGATCGTGGGTTCATCGAGTCAAACCAATGACTTAAAAATTGATACTTGTTGCTTCCTAACCTGGCATTTGGCATTATTAGGATAGGACAAGGACTGGTCGGCTCAGTGTCAGGAAAATGTGACTGAGTGGGATATCAGGTCATGGTGCTGGTGGCCTGCTCTTCCAGTGGGGCAGCACTATAAAGTTGCCATGAGTGCGCACTGTCACAAGTCGGTACCCATCCTGATATGAACTTAGATGTTGCTGGGACATAAAACAACAACAAACAAACAAAAACATATGCTCTCTCGACCTCCACTATGACCAGAATTTTGATTTAAAACTAACAAACCATAGGTTCTTTCAGGATGGCCACCCAGAGGTTTCGTTGTTGACCAACCTATTGTTTGTTTGTTGTTCATACAGAAGAAGCTAAATACTATTAAACCATACTGTGTATCCACATTCCAAGGGCTATTACTATTCAGCATGTGTTCCGTTGAGAAGTTTAACGGACAAATTGAGTATCCTTTTATATAGTTAATGTCCACCTTTAGCTAAGACATCCCCATAACACACTGATCATAATATTTGCTGAATTGTGAAATTCCCCAACATGCCCAATTATATTAAATATATGAAATATATATATATATATTATATAGTACATATATTATATACATTATCTTCCGACTAAGAGGAGTGGCTTTTCTGTGTTGGCTAATTCAATTTATTTGCCAATTTAAGCATAAATTATCATAAAGTTGGCATTGCTAATTATCATATTTTAGTGATGTAATAAATAAGTAACACTTTGTACTATTAAATTGACAGAACCTTTCTATCTTTTAGTCATATCAGAATCAGAATTGTGTGGCTTCGTCTTGTTTTGATGAGGTTAGCTCTCCCTACTCGAACCTCAAAATCAAGGATCGAAAGAAAGACATAAAAACACTGGAGCGTCGCTACAGACTTTTATTCCCACAAGAGGTCAGGCCCTGATCATGAACTGACCCTGAGGCATGTTTCATGCGCTATTAAATACCATGCGCTGCCGGTGCCAGCTGGTCACATTACCAATTGTGGTTTGGCAGTGAGTTAAAATTGCACAGTCCGATAGTTTTGAGTTTCTAAACATTTTCTGGGATAAATACATTAGGCTGATCGGTATTATGTACCTTACTTTAGTTTGAAGTAACTTTTAGTTCAAATGCCTAACTTTTGAGATATTTGAAGTGCAACCATGCACAATTAATTTTGGCAAGCATGCCAAAACTCTGACACCATAGCCTTCTGCAGTAACAGGTTCTATTCAATTACCTCAGTATTCCATTCAGAATGATGACACATGTTTAATAAGCGCACCAGTTTCTAAGTTAGATATGTAGAAACAAATTTAGATAATTGGTTTGATTTGGAAAATTTGATGTTTTCATCGGACTATGCAGCTTTAATATAAATAGGTTACCGGTCCCCTATGCTAACGCTTCTCTGCACTAGCAGTGGTAATGCCATAGGAGACCAGTGTCGTGTTCAGGCATATATGGCCTCAATACATCACCAATACGTGAGAGCTACATCCTTTAACCAAAACAATTAGGATTGGTTAAAGTTGCATAATCCGATGGTGTTGAGTTTCTGTCATTTTCTGAGATAAACATATGAGGCAGATCGTTATACCCAACCTTACCTTAGTTTGAAGTAACTTTTATTTTAGATGGCTAACTTTTGAGATATTTGAAGTGCAAACAGACAACATTAATTTTGGCAAGCATGCCCAAACTCTGACACCAGAGGCTTCTGCAGTAATAGGTTCTATTAAATTGCATCAGTATTCCCTTCCATGTGGCTACACATGTTTGATAAGTGCACTGATATTTAAGTTAGGTATAGACTGTGATGTTGATTAAGAACCGACTCTACTCAACGACGTCTAGTTGCATAATGGTTTATTTGGGCATGCGCAGCCCGTGCTGCCGGCCCTGCCTGGGTTTCGGTTTCCGGTGGGTCGGGTGGTTACATACATCACATCTCCCTTTTTACAGTTAATTACATTTCAGCCATGCACTTTTGGTTTGACTTGACAAGCAGCCCTTAGCGTGATGTCGCCTCGTTTCTGCCGTTTGACCTTGTACAATTTTCCGCCTTATGCGTGTGACGCAACAATCTTATACATGCTCTTGGATTTATCGTATGGGTGTTTTATTCGCGCCCCTGGCTTACTGTGCCTTACATGGCGCATCCCATGTTCCCCTTCTTTTTTTTTTTTTTAATGACATAGCATAGTACAATAGTTGACGTGTCACACTCGACTTACATAATGAGATGTATACCAACAGTTTAACTTTACATGCACGTACGATTGAATTCCCCTGTTCGATCTGGCGTCATGTGCCGTACTTGTATTCCTACGAATATATACAGTCTGCATGCACAATGTTATGCTGTTATTTAGTTTATAGTTACCAAGTTTTGCTACACTAGTTGGTACACTTATCTTTGTTTTGTTTCTTGGCGCTCGGGCCGGTACCGTTATCTTGAGTATGAACATGTGTTACGTGTAACTGATAGTCTTTAAGTTCTCCGTTTCTTATCTGTCATGCGGGTGTGTTGCTATTCTGATTTGTTTATGTTTCTTTACTGATGACCGTATCTCGCTGCGGGTTTACTTACACGGCCATGTCGGGTTATGTAGTTTCTTTGTTCTATGTGTGCGCCCTGCGGGTGATTCTGTGTTTCGTGCACGGGGTTTGGTTTTTCGTTGTTCGCGTTTCCCGCGTTGTTTTTTACTGGATATAGGTGTTTGCGGTTCCGTTTTAACCTGTTGTTGTTTGTATTGACTATCTCATATTCTCTGTCGTTTTCCTTGTTTGTTTTGGTTACCACACCCGTCTGCCATTTCCCTTCACGCGTAACATACCTGACATGTTCCCCCGTGTGTATTTGTTTGTGTTTTCTACCTGCATGTCGATCGAACGCTTTCTTTTGTTTGTTTTGCAGTTGTTCGATTTGTTGTTCGGTTATGTGTTTTACTTTTGGTTGTAATGATTTTTTAGTTATTGGCAATTTTGATCTTAATTTTCGGCTCATCAACAGTTGTGCTGGCGATGCCTCCAATTCCGCTAACGGTGTATTTCTGTAATTTAGCAGAAAGAGATTGTAGTCTTTGTTTTCGTCTCGTGCCTTCTTTATCATGTGTTTTACTGTTTGTACGTGTCGTTCTACTTGACCGTTGCTTTGAGGATGCACAGGACTCGAGAATGTTGGTGTAAACCCATACTCTGTAGCAAAGTTCTTGTACTCCCTACTCGCGAATTGTGGCCCGCTGTCGGAGACTATTACTGAAGGGATCCCGTTTCTACCAAAGATCTGTCTTAGTTCTGTTATTACTGATGCGCTTGACGTGCTTTGTAGTTCTACCACCTCTGGGAATTTTGAAAAGTAGTCTACTAGTAACATGTAATCTGTCCCGTCTATATGGAATAAGTCTACTCCTACCTTGTGGAACGGCAGGCATGGTATTTCGTGCGACCTCATTGGTTCTTTGTGTAGCTTATTTCTATGTTGCTGGCATATGGTGCATCTCTCTACTCTATTTTCTAATTGCATCTGCATCCCCGGCCAGAATACGTGTTCTCTTGCGAGTCTTTTGCTCTTTATTATTCCCTGATGTGTCTCGTGTAATGTTTCTAACATTTGTTTTTGTAACTGTTTTGGTATAATGATTCTGTTACCTCTTAACAACACGCCATCGCATATTGTTATCTCATGTCTATGTGCGTGGTATTGTGTAGCACATTTTGGTATGCGCTTTTTATCTTCGTCCCACCCGTTCTGTACTAATTTCATTACCTCCTTTAAAACCGCGTCATTCTTTGTTTCCTCCACAATGTCTGTCATCACTCCCTCCATTACCTCTACAGCCGTGATGGTTATTTGTTTGTCAAATAGTTCTTGTGGACCTGTTGTGCTGCTGTGATCTCTGGAGAGCGCATCTGCAACAAACATTTCAGTCCCTTTTATGTGTACTAATTCTAGGTCATAATTTTGTAGCCTCATTCTCATTCGTTGCATTCTTGCGGACAGTTGATGCAACGGTTTGTTTACAATGGACACTAGTGGTTTGTGGTCTGTTTCCATGCATACCTTTTTCCCGAAAATGTACTCGTGGAACTTTGTACATCCGAAACATATTGCAAGTAATTCCTTTTCTATGACCGCATAGCTACTCTGCGTATCATCTAGGGCTTTTGAAGCCATTGCAATGGGGCGCCCTTCTTGGAGCAGTGCAGCTCCTAACCCAGATTTGGACGCGTCTACCTGAAGGGTTATGGTCTTTGATACATCATAAAATCTCAGTACAGGTGCATGCGTTATCATGTATTTTAACTTATTAAATGCCTTTTCTTGCTCTTCTTGCCAGTGCCATGCAGTTTCTTTGTTTGTCAGAATTCTGAGTGGTTTTGTCATTTCCGCTAGGTTTGGAAGGAATTTGCCTATGTACGCCACCATGCCTAGGAAGCGCTGTACAGCTTGCTTACTAGTCGGTGTGGGCATGTCGTTAATGGCTTGGACTCTTTCTTGGTTTGGTTTGATTCCCTGGCCTGATATTACGTGACCCACATATTCTACGCTAGTTTTGCATATGTCTGATTTTTCGGGGTTCAACCTGAGGTTTACCTGTCTGGCACGTTCAAGAACAGCTCGAAGGTTTTCGTTGTGCTCGGTTACCGTTTTGCCGTATACCAAGATGTCATCTGTTATGACATTTACTCCCTTTAGCCCGTTCAGTATCTTATTCATTTCGTAAATGAAGATGTCCCCAGCCGTTTTGATGCCAAACGGCAGCCTGGTGTATCTATACTGTCCCCATGGCGTGTTGAACGTACATAGTTTTGAGCTGTTGGTGTCTAGTTGTATCTGCCAGTACCCGCTTTTTGCATCAATCACGGAAAAATACTTTGGACCTTCTAGTTTAGAGATTACTTCTTCTACCGTTCTCGTTGGATACGGTCCCCGTTTTATTGCTTTGTTAAGCTTCGTTGGGTCTAGACATACTCAAATTTTTTCTCCCTTTTTTACTATCGTGATTGAGTTAACCCACGGTGTTGGCTCCGTCTCTTGTACTATGACTCCTAATGCAATCATTCTGTCTAAC
Source organism: Branchipolynoe longqiensis (assembly GCA_030323885.1). NCBI lineage: Eukaryota > Metazoa > Annelida > Polychaeta > Phyllodocida > Polynoidae > Branchipolynoe > Branchipolynoe longqiensis. The sequence goes on from CM059189.1 coordinate 29,641,211, forward strand.
TCCCCCCCATACTCTATTCTCTATTGCATGCGGTATCCGTCTCGGAGGATCTATTACAGGTTGAAACGTGTTATCTATGTGTATTTTTGCATCTACCTTTATGGTCCCTAGACCAGTGAATACATCTTTAAATGTGTTTACCATTTCTCGCGCTTGGCACCCACTGTCGTCGTCTCGCTTTCCGACCATGTCGATTCTGGACAGAATCCGCAGTCGTACGCATGCGTCTTTTCCTAGTATCGCACAACCTTTTTCAACCACTTGGAACCGCATCCATTGTCCTCTGACTTCCAGTGATGTTTCCCCTGCTGGTATTATTTTCTGGCCTGAATATGTGACCAGCCGACATGTTGCGTTCGTTAACTTTGCTCCCTCGACTTTGTTGAACACGCTCATGGGCAGTATGTTGGCTTCCGACCCTGTGTCGAGTTCGAAGTTTACCTGCACTGTTCCTATTGGTATGTCCACGAACCACATGTCGGATGATTTGTCCCCTTCCTTGGATACTGCTCCTATGAACAGCTCGTCGTCTTGTTGTACAAATTCGTCGATATCTGTGTTGTCGTGTTCGTCTAGCATTATCTCGTGTATCGCCGTTGTTTTCCCACGACATACGCGCGCGAAATGACCGATCTTCTTGCATACTGCGCATGCCTTTCCTCTGGCTGGGCACGCGTCTCTGTCGTTTTTGTGCGCGTATCCGCACCACGCGCAGTCATTTCGTATGCCTGCATTGTTGCCACCCCGTTCCGGCTCCGCTCTGCCGGCGGCTTGCCGCTGCTGTGGTTGTTGTTGGTTAACGTACTGTCTTGCCGTCTGTCTTTTGTTGTCGTACTGCCGTATGAAATCCACTCCGTAGCCAGTGTCGTTGCCACCGGTCAACTGCTTGGCCTTATGCTCGCTCATCCGACACATGTCTTCGCAGAGCTCCAGGGTCAGTTTCGGTGTCTGCAGTAGACGGTCCCGTAGTGTGTTGCACTTCACACCACTGACCAGCCTGTCGGACATTAGCGAATCTTCCAGTTCGCCGTATTGACATTGTCGTACTTTATGCCTGACTTCCCTGATGTAGGCATTCATTGATTCCTGGCCTTGGTTATACGAGTTGAAGTTATATCTCGTAACCGTAATGTTCGTTTTGCCGTCGCAGTACTTTCTGAATGCCTCTCTCAGAGGTGCGATCTTGTCTGTGTCAGTCGCGCTGAATGTCATGGATTGATGTATTTTTTTAGCTTCGGCTCCCGCCACATGTAAAAAAACACAACATTGCACTTTTTCACTACGCGTTAGCACTCCTGCTGCTGTTGCATATATGTTGTACGCGTGGTACCACGTCCTCCAATTTGACGCTAGATTCCCATCTAGATTTAGGTGTCCTGGTGGCTTCAAGCCTGACAGTGCCATTGTTCTCACAGGTTCGCTTCTGACACCATGTGATGTTGATTAAGAACCGACTCTACTCAACGACGTCTAGTTGCATAATGGTTTATTTGGGCTGCCGGCCCTGCCTGGGTTTCGGTTTCCGGTGGGTCGGGTGGTTACATACATGATTTTATACTAGGGAACACTAGAATACATTCGTAGAGACTCGCATAGACTGCAGTCACTAGGATATAGCAGAACTAAATAGCAGAAATCATGGTATACTAGGAGACACTATATAACAGTAGTGCATAGTCTCAAACACTACAACCAGTAGCATCCACTCGCATCCACTAGGAGGTATACTAGGATAAACTAATATATATGTAGTGGTCTGCACTGACCTCTCGGGCAAGGAGCTGCATAGACAGGTAGGCCTGGGCAGTATGGTGATATTAGTGAGCCTAGATGGTGTAATGGTTAGCACACTGGTCCGGAATACAAACAGATGTGGGTTTGAGTCCTGCTCTAGGTGCAATATTTCCCATTTTATCCCCCCCACAACACTGGTTGCCATGACCGTGATCCTGTACAAGCTACTCGCTGTATGGTTGTTGAACCTACCCTGTGTATGTATATGTAAGCGCATTGCCTGTATGTATGTAATTGTAAGCATTAAAAGACTTACAATTCCAGGGGGACGAGTGTAGTGGTCTGCACTGACCTCTCAGGCAAGGAGCCACATAGACATGTAGGTGTGGGCAGTATGGTGATATCAGGGAGCCTAGGTGGTGTAATGGTTAGCACACTTGCCCGGAATGCAAAGAGATTTGGTTTCGAGTCCCGCTCTAGGTGCAATAATTCCCATTTTCATCACACTCAGACAGATATATGATCTAAAAGCCACCAGGTGACAACAGCAAACACTAGTGCTGAAGCACACACAGGGCATTCACTAGAACACCCGAGGATATACTAGGAATCAGGAACACATACTTCTAGTACATACTCTCATGCACCAGTCACACATATACACTGACAAACACTAAAGCATACAAACAAACACTAATATACACTAGTACAGACTCATCTACAACACAGACACTGACACACTAGGATATATACTAGCGCACACTCGGATATAGTAACACACTACCGTTCACTCGATGAGTTTTTAGTTACAATGTCCACAGGTAGTCCTTGTGAAAACTATAGCTAGACAGAACTTCTTGACTTCTGTGAACTCAGCAAAGAGCACATCCAGATTAGAGAAAAACCTTTAGGGCACGATATAAGTAGCTAAGTTCCAAGGCAAAGCTTTAGAAGACCAGTCCCCTGGCGTTTTAAATACTCAGACACTGAGACAGTGGCACAGTACTCTAAATTGACCTCACATGCAAGGAGCCTTAAGTACAGTAAGACATCAATGGGTTAATGGAGTCCGGGGGCTTATATTTTGTTAATTATATTTTTGTATTGAGGCTGTATTTATGCTGCCAATAGCATATAAGCCTGGGTATTCAGGCTTGTTTTCAACGCTGACAAGCTGTAGTGGTGGTGTTATCTTATCACACAGTAGCTGCTGATAAGGTATTTGATTGCCTGCATTTCAGTAGCAGATAGATAGTTGGTTGGTATGGTTAGTAGTCTATGTTAGTTTTTTTGGATTTTCTTGGCATATATGTGTTTTATTTTGTCTACTCTTACTACTAGACTAGCCTACTCCTATTTACATATCATAGGCTTGTACATAGCTGTGTGGTGTGCTATCTGGCTACGTTTGGCATGGTTACCTTCCATTGGGAGTCCCGCTGGTGGGCTGTGACATATCACATGCCCCTTTGCAGTGCAGCTTAGTGGGGGTTTCCTAGCCTTATTTTGCACAGATATTTCTTGTATGTTTTTAGGTCAGGAATTTGTCGTTCCTTTACCGTTTGGGCATTCCACACCTTGGCAGCCATTTCCAGCTTGCTTCTCTCATCAGCTTTTATTTGGCTTCTGGTCTGCTTTAGTAGTGGCGCATTGTTTGCTCTAGTAGCCCTTTGTGGTTGTGTTAGGAGTTTATTGTTTTGATTATAGCTATATGCTCCTGATCTATTTTCCAATCTTTTTTTGAATTTTTTTTGACAGCCTTTGCCCTAAGTGCGTGTTCAGATTTGTTGCTGCATCTTTGTCTGTGAGCATTGTCCCTTCATTATCTTGGAAGTTTGTGTGCTCTTCTTTGTTATTTTTGTGGAATAATAGGTTTACATTTTTCCAGAATTTGGTTGTAGTGCTTCCCCAGTCTTTGTCCTGCTTTATTATGTATTTCTTTTTTGCTGTTCTCACAGCTTTGAGAGAGTTGTTTCTGGCGATATGGTAGGCCAGTTTGTCTTCTATAGTTTCTGTGTGCTTTGCTGTATCACCAAATTTACTTTTGGCTATGATGAGTGTTAGCAGGTCATTGTCTACCCAGGGGTCCTGGATTTTTGGTATTTTTTATTTTCTTAGCGGGACACATCTCATCAGCTGATTTTCTTATTTCTGTGATGATGTTGCCCCAATAGATATTAACATCATCTCTGTTTTGTGTGATGTTGTTTATGTTTTGGTGTGCTATTTTTACTTAGCCTTGTTTTTTCAGTGAGGCCTAAGATGTTGATTGTGGTTTGCAGCATTAGTTTATTTTTATCATTGCTGTTGTAATTTACATTAAAGTCCCCTAGTATGAAGATTTCTGCCTTTTTCAGTTTTGTTATGGTGTTTATGCTCTTCTCTAGGGCTTCAATGAACAGTTCAATTTCCCCTGATGGAGGTCTATAGAGGCTTGCTATGGCTACATTTGCTTGTTTTTCATTTTTTATTAGGCACCATAGTAGTTTTGTGTGTTAATTTGATAAGTTAGCTGTTTTTAGTGCTTCATGATCTAGACTTTTGGTGTCTTTGCAGTAAAGGGCAACACCTCCACCCTTTTTTGTTTGACTTAGTGTTTATTTTGCTGTCTATCATTATGTACAAGCATATATCCGTGTATGTTAAGGGTGTTGTTTTTGTGGTTGTCAGTGAACCATGTTTCTGACAGTGTCAGTACATCGAGATTTTCTCTTCTTAGGTGTATTTTTATTGTGTCGATTTTGTTGGATGCACTGGCAGTTTAGGTGGGCAAAGTTTGTGCCCCTCCTCAGATTGCATTCAATTTCTTATACCATATTTATGTGTGTTTTTCGAAGAGTGATTGCTTGATTTTGCGAATTTTACTTTTTAGTTTTAGTTAGATTGATTGTTTGTCTGTGTGTGTGGGGTGTGTGTCCTGGTGCATGCGGAACACGCATCTCCCTCTGGTGGGTAGTTGTGTAAATCACTGCGCTTATTACCTGTTTTGCTTAGAGGATGGCATATTTTAGAAAAGCGTGTTAGTGAGATAGTAGGTTTGTAGTAAGTTTGTGATACTCATGGTTTGGAGCCCTGGTTCCTTTCACAGTTCTCCGTGATGTTCTTATACAGCCTGGCATCTTTGTTAGTGTGCTGAGTGTGTCATGAGCTTGTTTGTATTCCTGTTCCATGTGTTCCATGAGTGTCTTCTTGGTCTTAAATTCTGGTCTTAGGTCTCTGTTGCCCACTTTCCTTGTTAGGTCACAGATTCCAGCCATCAGGTATATTTGTCGTGGTGGAGTGTTGTTTGTGTACTTCCTGCACACATCACTCATTATTTCGTTTTTATTTTATTTCTTTATTTATATTTTCCCTTTTTATTTGTTTACATTTGCTAGGGTTTCCTTGCCTTTTTGGAGGATGTCCCCCGTTTTATTTTTGTACCCTTGTTTTATCTTTTCGCCTTCACTGGTGCTGTCCAGGTACCTCCCTGAGCCCCAGTACGGGCACTTTGTGCATTCCCTGAATGCATTCCCAGGGGCATTTATTCGCTTTTGTTTTAGCTCTATGTTTTGTGTGAATTTTGCGCGGATGATATCCTCCAGCACTTTTTCATTTGTATTGAACCATTCTGGTGATCTCCATATCTGTTTTGCCATTGCTTTTATTGTGTACAGGTTGTCCGTGTTTTCGATCAATCTCATTATGTCATGTTTTTCGTGATATTTGGCCATTATTGAGCAGTAGTATTGCTCGGCCGAGGTATATTTTTTTCCGTCCTTTCCTGTGACTTCGCATTTGACCAGGTTACTAAAGGGGGAGTTTTGGCCTTGCAAAGACACTCCCCAGGGGGTTTCCCTTGTTGCAGCCTTTTCTGGTGTGATCTCTTGTATCTCGATCTCTTCGAACTCCTTGGGTGTGTAGGTTTTCCCATTTATTTCTATGTTACACCCTTTCATTCTGATCGATTTTATTTGGTCACTTTTGGTTTCAAGTGTGAGTGTGTACATTTGTTGTACTGTTTTTTCACTCAGCATTTCCATTTGTGTCCTTACTGGTCTTATTGTGACTTTATTGTAGTCTTTTTTGGCCTGGAGTGTTTTTTTCTTCTGGAAGAGTTCGTTTTTTTGTGACTCTTTCTCCAGCTGCATTTTTATACTCCTTTGCCTGGTTTGAACTTTCTCAGTGTCCTGGACTTGTTTTTCTTTTGTTTCCTCACCTTGGCTTTTGTTTTCAGCCTGTTCATTATTTTCAGGATCTTTATTTGGTGTTGTTTCTTTTTTTTTTTTTTTTCCTAGACGGAAGGCTTTAGTCACTACTGTCCAGCCAAAGTCACACTCCGCTTCTTTTAGCATGTCAGTGATTGTTTCCTGACTGCTTTCATTTACTTTTTCGGGGATGTCGTGGACTTATAACACTGAATTGTTTTCCCTCAATTTTTGGTTGGTTGCCTGATTTTGGGTTGCGTCTGTTTGCGGCTTCTTCTTATCCGTGGGCACTGTCCTCGTGTTGGCATTTATGCTTACATTTTTGCTTACAACTTTGTTGGTCTGTTTTTTTTTGTTTTTTGTTGGTATTCTGCCTTGTACCATGCACATTCTATTTGTAGCGTGTCATATGCTACTTTTAGTGCTTTTAGTTTGGTTTTGCATTAATTTTCCGTTAATTTTGTTGTTTCCGTCATCAATTGCCATGTTGTTTGTTCCATTTCTATTTCCGTCAGTCTCGTCCTAATCTCTTTTCTCAGTTTCCTTCTCCAGGTCTTCCCTGACTGTTCTTATCACCATCTCACTATATCGTCCTTGGTCATTTGTTCCTGCTCCATTTTATTTTTACCCTGGCAATCCTTGGCTTCCACCTCAGTAACCTTATTTTCGCCGTTTCCCGCCATTTCTAACGGTCGATACGTTCTTGCGAGGTTGATCCTCCTTGTTTTGTTAGATTTCCTCCTGTATTTCAAGTTTACATCCTCAGATATGTATCCTACGGCATCCTGGTATGTTTATGAGGAAGTTCCACTTGTTTGTGGGTTGGTTATGCACGTTTTAGTACATTGGATTCGCAACATCAGTGTCGCAATAGATTAGCGTCCACTCACGGTCGCCATCTTGCTATTATCACTATACAGTCTGATAGTTAAGACACTCACCCCGGAATAGCAGACATATGCGTTCGAGTATCGCTCTAGCCATGATATTTTCGTTTATTTTCAACCCACAAAAAACTACGATAGTGGCTGAACCCTGCATGCCCTATCTATGATGCGGTTTCCCTTTTGGTAAATACTGTGATGGACCACATTCTATTCTGCATGATGATTTCACTGGAATCCTATGATGATTTATATATTTATTTACTTTTTGTAAATATTTGCTGGTCTGAATGCATATTTTGGCAGCACCGACGTACTGGTCTTCCAGTCGTTGAAGTGATCACATTTGGTTTGTACATGGTGATGGGGAAGTGGAATGTGCTGCATTGTATGCAGCAGACTCCATTCCGAACACATTAGGTCATTTTTCTTTTCTTGTTTCTTTTTGTTCAAGTGTTTTTATTCCTCTGAATAACATGTCAGTGCAAATGAACTGTTTTTCCAGCCCTAATGACAATTGCCACTACCCAGTAAACACATATAGAAGAATATAGATAGATAATTACAAGAAATATACAAAACATCAGTATGAATGAGAGGTAAAGAACAATATAAGAGGAAACAGAAACATATCGGGAGGTAACTATGTTAGACTAGTATGGTAAGCAATAGTAGGGGAGGCATATCTGATTATCTAGTGGTGACATATTCATTGAAATGGTGCTGGTGGGATGTGGGGTGGGCCTTTGCGTTTGAACTGGTCTTCATAGTAATTGAACTACGCAGACTCTGATGAATGGTATATATTTGGACTTTTTAATGCACTCAAATGGTAATCGTACATGCGTCAGTATAATGAGAGAATAGGTCTAGTCTTTTATTGTGGGGTGGGCGGGATGGCAGAGTAGAATGTCCGTCGCCGTCCGCCGCCAAGTTGTAGTGGCCGAGTTCGGGTTTTGCTCGCTTTATATAGTAGCTAGCCGGGCCGAAAAGTCAAAGCGTGCCAAATTCCCGTAACTTTGTAACAGATTTCGTCTATCGACATCATATTTAATTTACATATGCATGTCCGCTATATCTGCGTGGTTACTCAGTGTAGTTCCAAAAGACCCACTAGGCGTGGACGATATCGATGTACATGTTAAAGTTTGAGAATAGGCGGCGCCACCGGGTGTTTGAATAAGAATCCGACTCCAGCTTGTTCAATTACCCATGTTGCGAGCAACATCGACAATCTCAGGTGGGGCCTATTGAGCGAGTATGTAGGTTCATATTGATTAATCATGTTCCTCAGTAGGATCCGACTAGAAGCATTGCCAGGCTAATTCAGTTAATAGGTGGTAAGTTTACAGTTAGTATGGCTTAACATTGATTACAGTGATACCTGGGTGGTTTATTTAAAGATATTCTCATATGATCAGCTGATATTTAAACTGGCATCAGTAAATATTACAACTCACATACTACAGTATAACCCCGTTAAACCAAGCTCGGTTAAACCAAATGGTCGGGTAATCCCAACTTGTTATCGGCGGCCCGGTAAAATACTACCATTTATCATATACAAAAGTTGTTTAAACCAAAGTGGGTTAATCTAAATTATTGGTTAATCCAAACAAAATTATAACGCGATGGTTGGGATCCATAAACTGTTACCACCATGTGTAGCCATTACCACCACCACCACCTCCACCACCACCACCTCCACCCCCACCTCCACCACCACCACCTCCACCTCCACCACCACCACCTCCACCATCACCACTACCACCATCACCTCCACCACCACCTCCACCACTACCACTATCACCCCCACCACCTTCACGACCACCACCACCACCTCCACCACCACCACCACCCTTACCGCCCACCGCCACCACCACCATCTCCACCACCACCACCACCCTTACCACCCACCACCACCACCCTTGCCACCCACCACCACCCACCCTTACCACCCAGCACCACCACCCCACCAAAGCCAAGTCAAAGTCGAAACCAAAGGTCGGTTAAAACAATAATTGCTTAATCCAAACAAATTTCTAAGGTCCTTTCAAGTTTGCTTTAATGGGGTTATACTGTATTATCTTTAATCATTGAGTCAAAGGCAACGATCATTGCTGGAAGGATATGTTATGTGGCGAGATGTTGTAATATGCTTACATACCCAGTAGGCCTGAGTTATTAGTGACAAGCTTGTTTCGTATAAAGGGACATAGTTTACTGTATCCCCCTTTACCCGTCCCTTCCTCCTAAACCCTTGCTGCTGTCGACTGGATACAAGTGCTCTGCTACCGCTGGTCCTTAGAGATTTGGGGCCACCCCAATGCTTTGCCATTTTCAATGTTGTAAAGATGTCACCAGCTTCTACAACCGTCCATACTGAAGATTAATCTTCAACCAAAGATCGGACCGATTTATCGGTGCCTTTCTATATCGCTGCAGTTCTTCAGCCAGTAACCGTTGTAAGGTTACAAACAACCCCCACAAGCAAGTAACCACCTAGTTGGTTATTTTCTGGGAGGGTGGGATGGTTAATAAGGGAGCACTGTAGCAAATAACTGCTAAACTGCGTAACACTAAGCAGGGCATAGTAATTCCCGGGTGCGAGTGAACAGTGTAGCATCCCGGTTATGATCATGCTTGTGGCAGTGCCACCGGTCACTTGAGTCGGGGGGCGGGGGGGAGCATACATCAAGTAAGGCACCTCATCAATAATAAAGTAGTAAATAAACATATAATTCCCTTCCATGCCTATATACTAGCATAATGCTTATACATCACATATACATATATACATGACATACATAGAGATATAAAAATAAATGCCACCAGGTGGCGCATTGGATAGAAAGGTCAGCTTGATTATATAACAGCCCACCAAATTCCCACCAGGTGGCATGCCCTTTAATATACGTCCCTTTCATATTACTGGATACGGGGCACCGATAAGCGACATCATATTGGCGGATTAATCCCAGAGGTCAAAGGTCAACTTGGTGATCGCCCTTCCCTCCCTGTCCCACCTATGGCTGACCTTAGGCAGGAGTGAAAGGGCACTCTTACACAGGATGCACATTATCTGGCGGCGAGGTGGGACATGACAGTGACAGGGTCGGGGGAGCGTCATATATGAGATGTGCAGTAAACAGTGATAGAGTGGGTGGTGCTTGCTTTTCATTATCCGGCGCACCTGACCTATGGTGTCACGGACATGCGCAGACCATCTGTGGGCAGGTGGAGACTGGGTGTAAGAGGCACACTCTTTACGTTGGCTCTGGCACACCAATCAGACATCCTGACAGAAATGATACTTTCTCATCACACTACCTTCTTGTTGCCTTGTCTTTGAACCGTGGCACTCGTTTATATATACAGTGTGGGGTCAGGATGCATCCACAGTAGTATGTAAAACATAAATAATGACAATATTACGAGTCTCTTCCGTACTTATATGTGATGTAAAACGAATTATGCGAGTATAAAGATACGTAAGGGTTAATTATTATTATTATTTGTTATACTCCGTAAGACCAACACTCAGACCAGTTGTAATATACCTGGAGTGCCCGGCCATCTGAGCCCCAGACATACCACTTACTCTTCCCAGGTGCGTTCTGACAACTGTATGTCAGTTAACACCTCCAACAAACTCATAAGCAAGAAAGGGAAGACAAGTCACGCAAGATTGACAGTGAAGAAGTTGTGCTTTATTGGCATCAACTCCTGTTCACCTACTAGCGACCTATCACCCTGACTCCTTACCTTTTGTCCACACAGAGCCTCATTACTCTCTTTAGTATGTATATGAATCAGTGACTACAGACCATTGAGCTGGAGTCCCATGCTCAGTTTGTATATGCAAGGTGGAGCCTCAGACAGAGTGTCTGGGTTCCTGGCCAAGAGAAGAGTGTGTTTACTTCCAGAGTCCATCCAGAAGTGTAGTTAGTAGTGCCTGTAGCATCATATAGATCAGAGTGTCTCGAATAATCAATATCAGAATGAGGCTTGTGTGGTCAGGTGGGGCAAAGGGGTGCAGGTGACTGGGCCTCCCACAGCCAGCCAATCAGACACCCTCTACAGCCTGGGGGCGACGCCCTAATATGGGCAGCTGTCACTCAACCCAGCTGCAGGTGGTGTCCATAATGTATGCAGACAGGTTGGGTGTGCTTGCCCATTGGCCCTATGGTAACAGGTAGTTGCAGACAGTTACAATAAACATATATATTAAAAATGTCCTTCTCCTCCACTTGCACCCTTACTGGTGCATAGAGGGAACATTTCACCAAACATTAACTCTCTCTTATATAGGAACATCTCGTCATAATCTCGGGCACTATGTATTAACATATTTTTCACATAGCCTAATATGTCACACAGCGAGTGGGGCACCCATTTCTTTTCTATTACATAATTACCGTTACCCGAGAATAATAATGCCCTCTGCCAATATATAATTCCGAACCGAAAATCCGTATATTTGTACACAGGGTCAGTCGCACCGGAGGATTGTTCTCAAGTTGTGGCTGGTTACATACATATAAATCAAAAACTCAAATATATTATATTATATTCAATTATAACCACATTCTGTATCTCAGGTATATTATATATATATATATATATTAATATATATATAATATCTTTCACCAATAAGCCTGTTTAAAACTCTACCGACCAGAGGAGGACCCCATTTCAATGCACAAGGCGTGTGTAGTCCAGATAGTGGATGAGGGGTGGGGATGGGGTGTGTGTGTGAGGCTATAGAGGAGAGTTGTGCGCTATAGATTGACGATGTGGACATATATAACTCCTAATGAGTTGTACCCCCTCCCCTCCCCTCTCCTGCCCTACCCCCTCCCCCTCGCACCCCTTCAGCCTCCCCCCTCCCCTTCTTCCCCCCGTCCCCCCTCCTCCCTCCCCCTTCCCTGTACGTCCCCCTTCCACATCCTTCCCCTACCCTCCCCTAACCCCCTACCCTCCCTTTCCCCCTCCCTATCCCTCCTCCCGCTCCCCCCTCCCTTCATCCCATAAAGCCGGCGCGATTGGCGGCCGCTGCCATGTTCTCGTTAAAGCCTTTCCGGCCGGCAATTACTGAGGTCCTACTTGGCTCGTACATCAGTGCGGAGACCGATGCCTCTGCATTGGGGCCATTGTCGCCTCCCCCGCCGGAGAGCGGGTGTGTGTGTGGGGGTGGGGGTGGATGGTGGAGAGGGGGAGGGGTGCACCTCTCCCAAGCCCACGCCACTCTCCCGCGTCGTCCCTTTCCCCGGCACCCGCTCCACCCTGCCCTACCCCCGGCCCTTGCCCCGGCCCCTGCCCCGGCCCCGGCCCCGGCCCCTGCCCCGGCCCGGCCCCGGCTCCGCCACGCCCCGGCCCCGCCCCCGCCCCCGCCCTGCCCCGGCCCCGCCCTGCCCCGGCCCCGCCCGGCCCCGGCCCCGGCCCCGGCCCCGGCCCCGGCCCCGGCCCCGGCCCCGGCCCCGGCCCCGGCCCCGGCCCCGCCCAGCCCCGGCCCCGGCCCCGGCCCCCGGCCCCGGCCACCGCCCCGGCCCCCGCCCCGTTTCCTGCCCTTCCCCGGCCCCCAATCCCTCCCCGTCACTTCTCCGGCACCCGCCCCTCCGTACCCAGGCCCATGGCAAGTCCTCCCCACCTCGGTCCGCCCTCCCTGCTCCGGCCCCGACCCTCCCTCCTCCCAGCGAACCCCATGCCGGTTGCCGTGGGTACCAGTCAGAATGGTTCACACCTTCGCCTCCTCTCCTTCTCCTCCCCTCCAGCTCCTACACCGGTATAACACACAATCATCTACCCCCACTCCCCGCCCCGTCCCGCCTTCATTGGGCCCCGCCCGTCGACACCTGGGAAGCATCAGAAGGGTCTGGCCTGATGTGGTGGTTGTGTGGGACCGGTGGGGTGGGGGTACATGGCAGTTGGAGTAGGGTGGGATTGGACGGAGGGCGGGGTGGGTTTGGGTTTGGGGTTGGGTGGAGATGGTGGTGGGAGTGTGGGTGCAGGTGAGTGAAGGGTTGGGTGCTGGGGGAGATGGGGGTGGTGGTGGTGCTGGGAGTGGAGGTGGGGGTGAGGGGGTGGGGGTGCTGTTGCAGACTGAATGGGGACAGCAATGGTTCGACCGTCTGAAGGCGAAGGCGCCGTACATTGGTGACACTCAATAGGAGCGAGGCACCCACGGGCCGACGGAAGGAGCAATGGTGGGTGTGTGGTGGCTGGTGTGTGATGGCTGGTGTGTGGCGTATATTATGTGGTGTGTGGTGCCTGATGTGCGATGTGTTGTGTGTGTGCTAAGTGGTGCGTTATGTGTGTCGTGAGTAGTGAGCATATGGTGTCTGGTTTGTGATGTGTGTGGTGGGGTGTGTTGTGTGTGATGACTGGTGTGTGGTGTAGGTTGTGTGGTGTGTGGTGCCTGATGTGCGATGTGTTGTGTGTGCTAAGTGGTGCGTTATGTGTGTGATGTGTTGTGTGTTTCTGGTGTCTGGTTCATGATGTGTGGTGTGATGTGTGTGGTGGGGTGTGTTTTGTGTGATGTGGGGTGAGTGGCGAGTGGTGTGTGGTGTAAGGTGTGTAGCACATGTTGTGTGATGAGTGCTATGTGGTGTAGGGTGTGATGTGTGATGTGTGTGGTGTGTGGTGTGTGTGGTGGGGTGTGTTGTGTGTGATGTGGGGTGTGGGGAGAGTGGTGTGTGGTGTGAGGTTGTAGCCTGAGTTGTGTGATGAGTGATACGTGGTGTAGGGTGTAATGTGTGGTGTGTGGTGTGTGATGTGTGTTGTGTGTGATGGGTGTGCTGTGTATTAAATGCTATGCGGTGTGTGATCATTCACACAGATTCCACTGATTTCACGAGTGTCCCATATTGGGAGACTGAATTGATACACAACCTGCCACTTTGGTTCGACACTATATGCCTCTCCACTAAGCACATCATACCTCTCCTTGAAACAATGTATACCTCTTCTGTGAGCACATCACGCTTATTTTGCCAACATTGTATATCCGTTAAATAAACAAAGCCTGCACTCTCACAACCATACATCAAACATCCAAGACACATTTAGTGTAGGGGCTGACACCAGGCGGACGCAAGCCGATCTTGTGACTGACGACAGACTTACGAGTTCGATGCCGCACACATGCCGAACCGATGCCCATTTTATTTAGCTGCCACTAATCGATGAAACAATAGACATTAGGATTATCATCTATTCATTCACATTATTCTGAAATCATCTGGGTATCAGATATAGCTATTAAAGTATGGCGAGCTCACCTTCAGTCTGCTTGTCAGTGTGGTGTGTGTGAGGTATGTGATGTGTGTGTGAGGTGTGTTATGTGTATGTGAGGTATGTGATGTGTGATGTGTGTGAGATTTGACTGGTGGGTGGAGCCAGTAGGTCCGTCCTGACACAGTTAGTGAGGTGTGAGCTGTATGTGAGGTGTATGGCTGATTGAGGTCTGAGATGTATGAGGTGTCTGTGTGAGGTGCGTGAGGTGTGTGATGTGTGTGGGATGTGTGCGTGAGTTGTGTGAGGTGTATGATGTGTGTGATGTGTGTGTGATGTGTGCGTGAGGTGTGTGATGTGTGTGTGATGTGTGCGTGAGGTGTGTGAGGTGTATGAGGTGTGTGATGTGTGTGTGATGAGTGTGTGATGTGTGTGATGTGTGTGTGATGTGTGCGTGAGGTGTGTGATATGTGTGTGTGATGTGTGTGTGAGGTCTGTGAGGTGTATGAGGTGTGTGATGTGTGTGTGATGTGTGTGTGTGATGTGTGTGATGAGTGTGTGATGTGTGCGTGAGGTGTGTGAGGTGTATGAGGTGTGTGATGTGTGTATGTGATGTGTGTGTGAGGTGTGTGATGTGTGTGTGATGTGAGCGTGAGGTGTGTGAGGTGCATGAGGTGTGTGATGTGTGTGTGATGTGTGCGTGAGGTGTGGCTGGTGGATGGAACCAGGCAGTCCCTCCTGACACACTTTCTGAGCGTCACTCCTCCCAGTCCTGTTTGCCTCTTACTGACCCCCCCCCCGGAGGATACTTTCAAATTGGATTTGTTTATGGAGACATCTAACGTAAAGAAACCACCTCCACTCAAGTATTCAGGAAGTCCGCTCTGAGGAAGCTTTCCTTTGAGTGAGAAGATCAGTCCCACCGCATTAGTGGGCGGGTGAGGGGTGGTGGTGTGGGGGGAGCGGTGTGGGGGTGGGTGGGAGTGTGTGTGAGGTTGGGGTGAGAGGGTGAGAGGGTGAGGGATGGAGGGGCTGAGGGGGACTGCGACTGTAGGTATATCTTCAAATGCAGTAATCACACAGATCTATCCCACGGCGATGGTCTGAGAGCGGGAAATACTGAGCCCAGAAGGGGGGTGGAGGAGTGTGGTGTGGGTGTGTGGTGGGGTGTGGTGCGGGTTTGTGGTGTGGGTGTGTGGTGTTGGGGTGTGGTGGTGGGAGGTGGTGTGGGGGTATGGGATTGTGGGTGAGGTTGGGGCGAGAGGGTGAGGGTGAGAGTGTGAGAGGGTGTGAGGGTGTGAGGGTGTGAGGGTGTGAGGGTGTGAGGGTGTGAGGATGTGAGGGTGTGTGGGTGTGAGGGTGTGAGGGTGTGATGGTGTGAGGGTGTGAGGGTGTGAGGGTGTGAGGGGTGTGAGGGTGTGAGGGTGTGAGGGTGTGAGGGTGGTGGAGGGTGTGAGGGTGTGAGGGTGTGAGGGTGTGTGAGGTGTGTGAGGGTGTGAGGGTGTGAGGGTGTGAGGGTGTGAGGGTGTGGGGGTGTGAGGGTTTGAGGGTGTGAGGGTGTGAGGGTGTGGGGGTGTGAGGATGAGGGTGGAGGTGTGAGGGTGTGAGGGTGTGAGGGTGTGAGGGTGTGAAGGTGTGAGGGAGTGAGGGGGCGAGGGGGGCGAGGGGCGAGGAGGCGAAGAGGCGAGGGAGTGAAGGGGTGAGGGATGAGGGGTGAGGGGTGAGGGGTGAGGGGTGAGGGCGTGAGAGGGTGAGCGAGTGAGCGGGTGGGGGGGATCATGGGGCGAGGGAGTGAGAGGGTGAGAGGGTGAGAGGGTGAGAGGGTGAGAGGGTGAGAGGGTGAGACGGTGAGACGGTGAGAGGGTGAGGGGGTGAGGGGGACTGCGACTATGGGTGCATCTTCAAATGCAGTAATCACACAGTTCTAACCGACAATCCACTGCCTACGGCGCTGGTCTCAGTGTGGGAAATACTGTGTGCAGGAAGGGTGTGGGAGTGTGGGTGGATGTAATAGTGACAGGTGGTGGGATGTGGTAGTGGAATGTGGTGGAGGGATCTGGGCATGGGAGGTGGTGGTGCGAGGTGGTAGATGGTGGGCGGCGGTGGTGGGAGGTGGTGGGGGATATTATAGTGGGATGTGGTGGAGGGATGTGGGCATGGGAGGTAGTGGTGCGAGGTGGAAGATGGTGGTGCTAGGTGGTGGTAGGAGGTGGTAGATGGTGGTGGGCGGCGGTGGTGGGAGGTGGTGGGGGATATTATAGTGGGATGTGGTGGAGAGATGTGGGCATGGGAGGTAGTGGTGCGAGGTGGAAGATGGTGGTGCTAGGTGGTGGTGGGAGGTGGTAGATGGTGGTGGGTGGCAGTGGTGGGAGGTGGTGGTGGGATATTATAGTGGGATGTGGTGGAGGGATGTGGGCGTGGGAGGTGGTGGTGCGAGGTGGAAGATGGTGGTGGTAGGTGGTGGTAGGTGATAGATGGTGGTGGGCGGCGGTGGTGGGAGGTGGTGGTGGGATATTATAGTGGGATGTGGTGGAGGGATGTGGGCATGGGGGGTAGTGGTGCGAGGTGGAAGATGGTGGTGGTAGGTGGTGGTAGGTGGTAGTGGGATGGTGGTGGTAGGTGGTGATGGGATCTTATGATGGGATATGGTAGTAGGATATGGTGGTGGGGGGTGGTGAAGGGATTTTATGGTAGGATGTGGTGGTGGAAGGAAGGTGGTTGCGGGAGTGGTGGTGGATGTTATCGTACGAGGTGGTGGTGGAAGATGGTGTTGGGATGTGGTGTTCGGAGGTGATGGTGGGAGATGGTGGTTGGATGTGGTGCTGGGAGGTGGTAGTGGGATCTGATGATGGGAGGTGGTGGTGGGATGTTATGGTGGAAGTTGGTGGTGGGAGGTGGCGGTGGGATGTGGTGGTGGGATGTGGTGGTTTGGTGTGGTGCTGGGAGGTGATAGTGGGATCTGATGGTGGTTGGTGGTGGTAGGATGTTATGGTGGAAGGTGGTGGTGGGAGATGGTGGTGGGATGTGGTGGTGGGATGTTATGGTGGAAAGTGGTGGTGGGAGGTGGTGGTGGGAGGTGGTGGTGGGATGTTATGGTGGAAGGTGGTAGCGGGAGGTGCTGGTGGGAAATGAAAATGGGAGATGGTGGTGGAATGTTATGGTGGAAGGTGGTGGTGGGATGTGGTGGTGGGAGGTGGTGGTGCAATGTGGTGGTGGGATATGATGGTGGGATGGTGTAGTGCGAGGTGGTGGTGGGAGGTGGTGGTGGGAGGTGGTAGTGGGATGTGGTATTGGGATGTGGTGGTGGGATGTGGTGCTGGGAGGTGGTGCTGAGAGGTGGTAGTGGGATGTGGTGGGGGAGGTGGTGGTCGGATGTGGTGGGGTTGGGGTGGGAGGTGGTGTTGGGAGGTGGTGGTGGGAGGTGATGGTGGGAGGTGGTGGTGGCAGGTGATGGTGGGGGTGATGGTGGGAGGTGGTGGTTGGATATGGTGCTGGGAGGTGATAGTGGGATCTGATGGTGGGAGGTGGTGGTAGGATGTTATGGTGGAAGGTGGTGGTGGGATGTGGTCGTGGGAGCTGGTAGTGTGATGTGGTGGGGGAGGTGGTGGTGGGATGTGGTGGTGGGAGGTGGTGGGAGGTGGTGGTGGGAGGTGGTGGTGGGAGGTGGTGGTGCAATGTGGTGGTGGGATGTGATGGTGGGATGTGGTAGTGGGAGGTGGTGGTGGGAGTTGGTGGTGGGATGTGGTAGTGGGATGTGGTATTGGGAGGTGGTGGTGGGAGGTGGTGGTGGGAGGTGGTGATGGGAGGTCGCAGTGGGATGTGGTGGGGTGATGGTGGTGGGATGTGGTGGTCGGAGGTGGTGGGACGTGGTGGTGGGAGGTGGTGGTGGGAGGTGGTGATGGGATGTGGTGGTGGGATGTGATGGTGGGATGTGGTAGTGGGATGTGGTGGTGGGATGTGGTGGTGGGATCTGGTAGTGGGAAGTGGTATTGGGATGTGGTGGTGGGATGTGGTGGTGGGATGTGGTGGTGGGAGGTGGTGATGGGAGGTGGTGGTGGGAGGTGGTGGTGGGAGGTGGTAGTGTGAGGTGGTGGTGGGATGCTATTGTAAAGTGCGACGGCCGGCTGCTGTGGTTTTGTAAGCAGGTTAAATAGGAAATCACTACAGGCAAGTATAGAGAAGGAAGGCAAGAGATAGAGTGTGCAGAAGGAACCAGAAGGAGCTTACTTAGTTTATTATAGTTGTTGTTTGTTGTTGTTTTACGTCCTATCAACATCTAAGGTCATATCAGGACGGGTACCGACTTGTGACAGTGCGCACTCATGGCGACTTTATAGTGCTGTCCCACTGGGAAACCAGGCCGCCGGCACCATGACCTGGTATCCAACTCAGTCACATTATCCTGACACTGAGCACACCAGTCCTTGCCCTATCCTAATAATGCTGAGCGCCTGGCTAGGAAGCGAAAAGTATCAATTTTAAAGTCATTGGTTTGACTCGACCGGGACTCGAACCCACGACCCCACGATCTACCAGCATGGGAGACGGACGCTCTAACTCATTCGGCCATCCCGTAGTTTATTATATATATCACTTTTAGAATCCAAGATGGTGGTTGTCACATGGGTTGATCCACCAATCAGAGTTCAATCTGTTGTATCCAAGGCCATGTCATGCTGGCTACAGTGCCTTGTAGTGGCCAGTGATCCATAAATAACACCATGGGAGGGAGGGGGTATGTGAGGTGACTCCTCCAAAGACTATCTAAGAAGTGACACTCCTCTGCTATACTATTTTACTATACAATTTCTATACCTAATGAGTAATAGTTTACCAACTCCACATATCCCTCATATGCCTTTGGCTTTTATATATCACCATTTACAATTATATAGACAAGTTGCAATTTATTATAGTAGAGTTCACATCTATCCTCATGCCATTAGATCGGACAATTTTACAACGTGGTGGGAAGTGGTCGTGGAAGTGTTGGTGGAATTGGTCGTAATGAAAGGTCACCATATACGGAAGCGATTCTGCTGGGAGAGGAACGATAGTTTTGGGCAATAACCGGGAGGAGGGGGAGGGAAGAGAACAGGGAGAAGTGGGAGTAATAGAGCGAGGGTAAGAATTAATGAAGACAATGGCCGGGTGGGGAGGGTAAAGTGGATAATGAGAGAAGAAAACTGAGTAGAATGTGAGAAGAGTGGGGAGAATGAGCAGTAAGAAAATGGGGAGAGATGGGGGGGGGGGGGTAAAGCTCATAATGAGAGAGGGATAGAAAGAGGGGGGCAGTAGGAAGGAGGAAGAGGGCAAATGGGAGAAATTGATGGCGGAAGAAAGAGGACAGCAGAAAGAGGAAAGAGGAAGGAGGACAGCAGAATGAGGAAGGAGGAATGAGGAAAGATGAAAGAGATAAGAGGAAAGAGGAAAGACGAAAGAGGAAAGAGGAAGGAGAAAGAGGAAAGGGGAAAGAGGAAAGAGGAAAGAGGAAAGAGGAAAGATGAAAGGGGAAAGAGGAAGGAGGAAAGGGGAAATGGGAAAGGGGAAAGAGGAAAGAGGAAAGAGGAAGGAGGAAAGAGGAAGGAGGAAAGGGGAAAGGGGAATGGGGAAAGGGGAAAGGGGAAAGGGGAAAGAGGAAAGAGGAAAGAGGAAAGAGGAAAGAGGAAAGAGGAAAGATGAAAGGGGAAAGGGGAAAGGGGAACGGGGAAATGGGAAAGGGGAAAGGGGAAAGAGGAAAGAGGAAAGAGGAAAGAGGAAAGAGGAAAGGGGAAAGGGGAAAGGGGAAACGGGAAAGAGGAAAGAGGAAAGAGGAAAGAGGAAAGAGGAAGGAGGAAAGGGGGAAGGGGAAACGGGAAACGGGAAAGAGGAAAGAGAAAATAGGAAAGAGGAAAGATGAAAGGGGAAACGGGAAACGGGAAAGGGGAAAGAGGAAAGAGGAAAGAGGAAAGATGAAAGAGGAAAGAGGAAAGAGGAAGGAGGAAAGGGGAAAGGGGAAAGGGGAAAGGGGAAAGAGGAGAGAGGAAAGAGGAAGGAGGAAGGACGAAAGCAGGAAGAGGAAGGAGGAAAGGGGAAAGGGGAAGGGGCAAAGAGGAAAGAGGAAAGAGGACATAGAGGGAAACAAGTGAGGAGCAGAAGAGAAGGTGGGGAGGAGGAGTAGGCGAAGAGGTGAAAGGAAGGTGACGGCTGTGGTAGGAGTGAGAAGAATAGTGCCAGGGCGGCACTCTGCATTCCTGTAGTCCACTGCTTAGACTAGGGCAGTGACCTGTTCACTGGAAGACTCATGTAAGATGCGCCTGTATTAACACAGGTGGTACATAGTGAGCCATCACCGCCCATATCTCCATAGGCAAACACAGCTCTCCCCGGTGAGTGTGTGTACACACGGTCCGCGGTGCTATATCACCACGACGAGGCTGTATGTGGCCTGGCTAGCCGCAATGTGCACTCCACTCAAACCTTCTGTGACGTCACAAACACTGTATGTGACATCACCGGTTTGTGACGTCAAGGACGGTGTGTATGACATTACAGATGGGGTTAGTGACATTTGGTTGGTTTTTAGAGTTTGACGTCTTGGGAACAGCTAAGGTCATATTAGGACGGGTACTGACTTGTGGCAGTGTGCACTCATGGTTACTTTTGAGTGCTGCCCGACTGGGAGACCAGGTTGCGAGCACCATGACCTGATATCCCACTGGGTTAGGAGGCTGAATCAGTAGAGCGCAAACCTGATATGTGGGAGATCGACACTTGGGACAATGACTTGCAAAATTGATACTTGTCGCTTCCTAGCCTGGCGATCAGAAATAATAGGATAGGACAAGGACTGGTATGTTAAGTGTCAGGATAATGTGACTGTGTGGGATATCAGGTCATGGTGCTGGTGTACAGTGCTGGCAGTCTGGTTTCCCAGTAGGGCAGCACTGTAACGTCCCCATGAGCACGCACTGCTGCAAGGCAGTACCCGTCCTGATATGACCTTAGATGTTTACAGGACATAAACCTCTAACAATGTGTAAAATATTCCGATAAAACGCATTGGTGGGGAATGTAGATGGTCTATAATGGAGTACAAATGGTATATTAATGTAAATGATATATGTAAATGATATATAGGGCCAGGTGTATGAATCTATTTATGTAGTTGCTGGTGATCCTTTACTTATGGTCAATAGTCATTAGCTGTATTCACACGGGCGAGTTAAAATGCCTCACGTAAAACCACTTGCCTAGATCGCTTTACATTTGCCGTGTCAATGCGACCTGAGGCGCTTTATGCCTGAATCTGTTTACATGAATCGTTTTCTGTCAAACGCTTCGCGAGGTGGTCTACAGGAACCGATCTACGCTGAATCATTTTATTTATGACATCACACTCATGCGCAGTCAACGGAAATGTGACAGTCGAGACCTGAGTGTGTTGACTTTCCGGTAAATTTGCTTTATGAACCTGCTAGAGGTGCACATATATTTTGTTCATCATTTATTTTTAGGGTTTCACTGCCCAGCAGAAGTTTTGACTGTTCCAAACCAATACGATTCAGTCCATACATATCTAGGTCGAACCCACACTCTCTCGGCCGACGTCGACGAACCCAAACTGGCGTTGGTTAGTCTGGACTTGTGCAGATATCCACTTCCGCCTTAAACCTCCCTAAGTACTGCCTGTGTGAATGCGACACACTTTGAAACTCAGCCCGTGTGAATGCGCGCCTAGATCGCTTCATATAAATCGCCTTCTGTAGATCGCTTTAGATTTTGCCCGTGTGTATACAGCTCTAGTGTATTAGGTAGATAGTGTGAAGGAGCCACTAGTGATAGTGTGTAAGGAGCTTCAAGAGCTATACTCACTACCCCCTCCCCTCCAACTGTTATTCACGGATCACCACACACACAGCTCAGGCAGGTGGAGGCCAAGCAGCCACACCGCATGGTGGTGGTGGGCAGATCACAGTAGCCATGGTGACCCAGGAATGCTTACTGTTCATTGGTGGAACTATAAATGCTTGTTGCTCATTGGAGATAATGGTCAGGTGGTATGCCATACCAGATCCATGTACCACTATAAAATAATAAACCCGAGGGTACAAGCTCTCACTCTACTTTCATTCTTTATACTCTTCCTTTCTGTTCTTGCCTGTATTGATTTCCTACAGCCTGCCTACACAACCACAGATGCCAGCCGTCGACGTTACAAATGAATCGACCATCACTAACGTGTCAGTAACAGGTGTGGTTGGACCAGCCGCCTAGTGATTGTGTTACTGGTAGAGTCATTATCCAACACATTCAAACATCATGCAACTGGTTCGAATGTAAAGGCCCAGTTACACATCACCGGATTGGGGGAAACGGAAAGAAACCGAACAAAGTCCGTTGATATCTGGCAAAGTCCGGTGTGTGTCAGTACAAGTTTTGAACATGCACAAAACTTGGAACGGATGTCGCTGGTATGACGTCTAGGTTTCGTGTCCTGTTTGAGTCCATTTAATCTGCTTAACATCCATTGGCTATCCGTTCATGTGTATTTCATGTCCGTTTCATGTTAGTTTCAGTTCCGTTTCATGTCCGTTTCATGTCCGTTCGTCCAGCGGCCGTTGACCCGATATCGCAACATTTTTACACATTTTAATACATTTTGAGACTTATCACGCCCAAATACCGCTGGACTAGACAATTCTGTCCGTTGCTCAATCCGGCATAGTGTGACAGGCACTTTAGCATTATGTTTGATTTGGCAGGAATGATACAGTCATGTTACCCCCAGCCTCCCATGCGTTGGACTTTTCTTTGGGTGGATCGATGAGCCCACCCATTTGGCCACCCGTTGACCGGTGGGCTTTCACACCTTTTCCCTCGCCATCACCGGCCCAGTCATTTCCCTTCACGTATCGGTGACTTTGCACCATGTACACTTCTACTACTCCTTATATGTACCCGCCCGCCCACCCTACTATGAAATCCTTATTTGCGGGTCCCCGCATTCTATATATGCAGGCGTTTAAATGCTATTGATGGCCAATCCCGTTAGGTGGCACATGTAGGTTATGGTTACTTTCATTATGTTAACTCATGTTATTAGCTGTACTGCTCAACAAGGCTAAACTACCCTAATATCCTGCATTAGGCGTTGTGGTGTTCTCTGTGGTTGAGTGGTTAGAGTGTCTGACCTTTTTCGAGGTCGGACTCCTAATCTGAAGGTCGGTGGTTGAATTCCCCGTGCCCCCACCTCTGCCAATTTGGATTTCCACCGCTGTGAATAACTTACAGCGTCATCAAAGGCCAGTTGCTCTCATACCATGACTATGTGGTGTGGGAGGTTAAAAATCCCTTGGGTCGGTAAAAGTGTAGGCTCGGGCTTTCTATCACCAAACTGTCTCATGGCGAAAACAAGTCTATTCAGACTTATCCATGATAGGCAGTATAAATCTTAAAGAAAATAAGGCGTAATATCCTGCATAAGGCGTAATATTCAAAGTTCCCCCGCTTTATATCTGTATTAGATAAAAGACATGCTAGAGCTTACCCCATAGTAGATATGACACACGACACAACACACAATCCGAGTTCAGCACCAGCAGATGTGTAGATAGATGGGGGGGTTGATTGCTTAGTTTTATTCACTTACATATTGTTTTCAGATACATACAACAGTGGATGTAAGAGACCTTCTCATTGGCTATTACACTCATGCAGCCAATCACTCCGCTCCCGCATGATCTCTCCCTAACATAGTTCACCATTGGCTGCTTTAAGGACTCACCCCCCTCCCACCCAGCTGTGGCCACCACCTGGCCATCGTGGGATTACTTAACATGACAGATACAGTGTGGCTGGGCGAGATAAGGGAGAGGGATTGGTGGGTCACATTAGGCTCATACTGAGCTAACCAGTCCTTGTCCTATCTTATTAATGCCAAGCGCCAGGCTAGATAGCGACAAGTATCAATTTAGAAAGACATCGGCTTGACTCGACTGAGATTAACATTCCAAACTTTCCGCTCGGGAAGCTTGCACTCTACCGATTCGGCCACCACGACCGATTCGGCCTTACTACAAAGTAAAACATAGAGCAGTGTCCATGTGTTGAACTTTAGGGCCGGTATTAAATCGGAAAGACTGCTTCGCATTAATGTACTCACCAATGTTGCACATCGACACCGGAAATGCCTAACATGTGACCACCTGGGAATATGATTATGAGGTCCCACATCCATCCTGATACAGACTTAATAAATCAAACACATCAATCAATTTCTATTCTCAACATGTTATATATATTTGTAGAATATGTATAGAAATTGTGAATAAACAATGTCTAAAATGTCTAAATGTCTACAAAAATCAGTAGTGGGTAAGCACCACATTCCCACTCGGTGAAGTCTTGATGCAGTGGGGCCAAGAATCAGTTGCAGAAAAGTGACACTTGCACACTTGATGAAGTGTTGAGGCAGTGGGGCCAAGAATCAGTCGTGGATAAGCACCACATGCTGACTTGGTGAAGTGTTGATGCAGTGGGGGCCAAGAATCAGTCACGGAAAAGTGACACTTGCACACTCGGTGAAGTGTTGAGGCAGTGGGGCCCAGAATCAGTGGCAGAAAAGTGACACTTGCAAACTTGGTGAAGTGTTGAGGCAGTGGCACCCAGAATCAGTCACAGAAAAGTGACACTTGCACTCTTGGTGAAGTGTTGATGCGTAGGGCCAAGAACCAGTCGTGGAAAAGTAACAGTTGCGCACTCGATGAAGTGCTAATGCAGTGGGGCCCAGAATCAGTCACAGAAAAGTGACACTTGCGCACCCAGTGAAGTGCTAATGCAGTGGGGCCCAGAGCCAGCAGCTGAGAGCGAAGATGTATGATGTTCATTTGGATTCACATGCAGGCCTGCACAACGCTGCCTGCAGCAGTGCTATCCCAGCGTCCATTGATGGTGTTTCACAATTCGCTCACCAGGCGGCACTAGTGGATGTTTCTGGTACGCACAGCACGGTCATATGCATCTATGTGATGGGGCATAGCTGGGGGCTTTCAGGTGGTACGCTGATAGAATACAACGCTATTGGAATACCACACTATTGGAATCAACCGCGTAGGAATAATATAAAGTGCTATACAACATCATATATTTTAATTAAAACATTGTGTCATCTCAGATTGTACACAGCTGCGTACCTGCATATATGGAAGCTAGGTCCCTGTATGTCATGTCATCCGGTAATGGAAAGAGATGATTAATTTAATGGTTTACTTTTTTATGTCATATTATCCTGAATTGTTGGAAGGGAAGGTGAATGGCAGCAGAGGGAGAGGGAGACCAAGAACATCATGGTTTACAAATATTTCACAGTGGACAGCCTTGAATTATTCACAGTCTATCAGAACAGCACACCATCGGGATAAGTGGAGAACCATTGCATCCAACCCTCAACTAGAGGACGGAACTATTGATTGATTGATTGATTATCCTGAAATCGAAAACCATGTTCGAACATTCTTCCTTCATTGATTAAGCAGTGTAAATGATCAATAACAGCCAATTTGTCTACCTCATTCCAGGGTTCCATGCTCAATCCTAGTATCACCAAGTGTCAGGGTAGACAGTGACAAGTATAAATCTTTATGTCATTAATTTGACTCAGCTGGGTGGGGTTCAAACCATGAATTTGCTTCTAATATAAATTTTTTTGCAATAACATTGTCCTAGCACCTATTTTACATTATTTAAAATAGCAATTGGTGTATGTGTATTCAACACCTCCCGGGTCCGCTATTTTGCCATATAACCTGATGCTGGTATTCGCCGTGCCGGATTGCGGCTTTACTGCTTCCTGAGGGACCAGCGAAACTGGGAATCTGTGTATTTAGGACTTCGCAGGAAGAAGTCAATGCTAAGCTATCTAATTCCACCCAGTTGCATTGATCTGTGGCTCTGTGTTTTTCAACCGAACATGGTGGCCAAATCAGTAGCGCCCAGGCTTCCCATGCGGAACATCATGATTTCTAAAACCTGGCCGAGCCAAAACCAATGACGTACACAATTGATACTTGTCGCTACCAAGCCTGGTGCTTGGCACTGTTAGGATAGGGTAAGGACTGGTTAGCTTAGTATCAGGATAATGTGATTAAGTCCCAGTAGGGAAGCACTTTAATGTTGCCCTGATTGCACACTGTCAGAAGTTGGTACCTATCCTGATATGACCTTACATATTGCCAGGATATGACCCCCTAAATAAAACCCAAGAACAATCAAATGATCCACAAACCATTGTTTTAACAAGGCAATCATTCGTTTAATGACATTACAACATGATAACCAAAACAAATATTTTGGGAAATTATTTATTCATTCTAAAAATGGAACGCGCATACTCTCGTACTAATCAATAGAACACTTTGGCAATTATTCACAATGTTTAATTGCGGGTGATTTGGCATGAATGGCAGCGCACCCTCCTCCCCTGTCCGCTGCTCTCTAGACATCTTTAAGTGGAATGCATGAGTCCACCGCCCGACCCATCCAATAGACCAGTAGGCTTTCACACCTGTGCAGCCATTGTAATGATCATGAACCGACTCTACACAACGACGTCTAGTTTCATAATGCTTTATTTGGGTTCCGCGCAGACGGCGCTGCCGGCCCGATCAGGGTTTCGGTTTCGGGTGCTCGCGTCGTACATACACTACATCTCCCTTTTATACATTTTGCATTGTAATGAAAGCACAGTAAGCTACCGATGATTTTAACTTCTCTCTGTGTATGGCTTCCGAGGATCGCAAGTAACATTCAGTCGTGACGTCATTCATTTCTGTGACCTTATGTTTCTTACATCATTTACGACTTACCGCGTTGTGGCTGGCATGCAAGCACAGCCCTGTTTCCTTCCGAAGGTAGCCCCTAAACCGGCTTGTTTTTTTGTTGTTTTTTTTTTGTATATAGTTTTGACCTTACACTATGGTCTTTTTGGACGTGTGTCATTTCGTGGATACTTGTACTTATTTCCAACATTTAGCGCATGCACATTTATAACATTGTATATATTGGTATCTAATAATGTTTGACTTTGTGTCTGTACGTACCAACCGTGTGACCTTGTGCATTCATTTGCGCACATGTGCATCTCGTCGTAGATGTGGGTCGCTGTCGCGTTGCCGATACGCGTGACATGTTTATTACCTACTGATACGCTAGCCTTTGTGGCGGTTTTACTTGTCGTCCGTATCTCGTTGTGTATGGGCTTTGTGACGCGTTCTCACTGGCTTTATCAGTTTGGGACCCGTGTTGTGTGTGCGGGTTGAGTTGTTCAATGTTCTGATTATTTTCCTTTGTCTGGAATATATGTTTTCGGTTTCGTACTAGGTTATGATTTTTGTTGTTGCGTACTACGTATTTTCTTGTCTCGTTGTCGCCCGCCTTTTCTATCACCCCTTGGGCCCATTTCCCTTTGTGGGTTAGATACCGCACGTATTGTCCGGCCTGTATGATGTTGTGATTCTTCCCTGCATGGCGGTCGTAGCGTTGTTTTTGTTTAATTTGTACATTTCTGATTTGTTGTTTTGCTACTCTAGTTACTTTGGGTTTTAATTGTTGTGCTGTTGTTGGCAGTTTCGAACGTAGCTTTCTACTCATTAGCATTTGCGCTGGCGATGCGTCTATGTCTGCCAGCGGAGTGTTTCTGTAGTTTAGCAGGAACAGGTTGTAGTCTTTTGACTCTGTCATGGCCTTTTTTTATCATTTTCTTTACTGTTTGGATATGCCTTTCGGCCTGCCCGTTGCTTTGTGGAAAGTGCGGACTCGAAAACGTGATTTTGAATCCGTATTGTTCTGCGAATTTGTTATATTCCTCCCCTGCGAATTGTGGACCATTGTCAGACACTACATTCTCTGGAATGCCGTGCCGACCAAATATTTGCTTCATTGCTTTTATCACTGCACTGCTAGTTGTTGTCTGTAGCTCTACCACTTCTGGATATTTCGACCAGTAATCTACGATTAGTAAGTATGTTTGATTTTCTATTTGGAACAGATCGGCCCCTATTTTGTTGAACGGTGAGCATGGTATTTCATGTGACGTTAATGGTTCACTGTGTTGCTTGTTCCTGTACTGTTGGCATAACGTGCATCTTTTAATTTTGTCTTCTAGTTGTGTTTGCATACCTGGCCAAAAAACGTGTTCTCTTGCTAGTCGCTTACTTTTGATTATTCCCTGGTGTGTTTCGTGTAATCTTGTTAACATTTCCTTTTGCAGTTCTGAGGGTATTATTATTCTGTTACCTTTTAGTAATACTCCGTTGGCCCTGGTTATTTCGTGCCGGAACGTATGGAATGGCGTCACACATTTCGGTACTGAGTTTTTATCCTCTGGCCATCCGTTCTCAACCATTTTGATTACTTCCGTTAGCACTTTATCTTTGTTTGTTTCTTTTGCGATGTCATTAAGGCCCCCTTGTACTAAGTGTATTGCTGCTACTGTGATGTCTGTGTCGAACAGCTGCTCAGGTCCTGTCTTGTCGCTGTGGTCTCTGGACAACGGATCTGCAACATACATATTACAACCCTTTATGTGGACCAGTTCTAGGTTGTAATTCAATAAGCGCATCCTCATGCGTTGCATGCGCGCGGACAGTTGGTACATTGGTTTATTTACAATTGCTACCAGTGGTTTATGATCTGTTTCGACCCGTACCTTCTTTCCGAATATGTAGTTATGGAACTTCGTGCAACCGAAACAGATTGCTAAGAGTTCTTTTTCGATCACCGCATAGCTGCTTTGGGTCTCGTCAAGCGCTTTTGATGCCATTGCTATTGGCCTGCCTTCTTGCAACAGTGCCGCCCCGAGCCCTGACTTTGAGGCATCAACTTGGAGAGTTATCTCTT
The DNA here is from genome assembly GCA_030323885.1 of Branchipolynoe longqiensis. Classification (NCBI taxonomy): domain Eukaryota; kingdom Metazoa; phylum Annelida; class Polychaeta; order Phyllodocida; family Polynoidae; genus Branchipolynoe; species Branchipolynoe longqiensis. Next base: position 29,670,126 of record CM059189.1, read on the forward strand.
TAGTTACGTCATAGAATCTGAGGACAGGTGCTTTTGTGATCATTTTTTTTAGATTATCGAATGCATTTTGTTGCGATTCTTGCCAATGCCATGCCGTTTCCTTTACTGTTAGAATGCGTAATGGTTTTGTTAGTTCTGCGAGGTTGGGCATGAATTTAGCTACATAGGCTACCATGCCCAAGAATCTTTGTACCGACTGTTTGTTGGTGGGTGTGGGCATGTCTGTTATTGCTTGTACTCTCTCATTGCTTGGTTTCACCCCTTCTTCCGAAATGACGTGGCCTACGTAATTGACACTTGTTTTACCAATGCTAGATTTGTCAGGATTTAGGGTTAATCCAACCTCTCGTGCCCGTTCTAGGACAGCGTTGAGATTCGCGTTGTGCTCGGTTATTGTTTTCCCCGTACACCAAAATGTCATCTGTAATTACGTTAACTCCCTTCAAATCATGCAGAATTTTATTCATTTCGTATATGAAGATGTCCCCGGCGGTTTTAATGCCAAACGGTAGCCTTGTGTATCTATATCTGCCCCAGGGGGTGTTAAACGTGCATAGTTTTGAGCTGTCTATGTCTAGTTGAATTTGCCAATAACCATTTTTTGCGTCAAGGACTGAAAAGTATTTTGCATCGTCTAAATTTGCTATGACCTCCTCTACCGTACGTGTCGGGTATGGCCCCCTTAGGATTGCTTTGTTTAGTCTGGTTGGATCTAAGCACACTCTGATTTTGTCTTTTTTCCTGACCACCGTTATTGAACTGACCCACGGCGTCGGTTCTGTCTCTTCTACTATTACCCCCAGTTTCAGCATTCGGTCTAATTCTGCCTTTACCTTGTTTTCAATGGCATGCGGTACCCGTCTGGGCGGGTCAATGACTGGTTGCACTGTACTGTCTGTGTATATCTTAGCATTTATTTTAATCGTGCCTAGACCGGTGAACACATCGTTAAATGTTTTTACCGTGTTCTGTGAATCACTGATGTCTCTGTTTTCCTCCGTCTGGACACTGTCGATGCGCGATAGGATGCGTAGTCGGACGCACGCCTCCTTGCCGAGGATGGGGCATCCTGTCTCTGTCACTTGGAAGCGTAGCCACTGATCCCGCACTAGCAGCGATGTTTCTCCTCTCGGCACTATCTTTTCCCCCGAGTACGTGACGAGTCGACATCTTGATGTTTTTAATTCCGCGTTGTTGATTCTGCTGAATAAGTTCATTGGAATTATGTTTGCTTCAGAGCCCGTATCCAATTTGAATTTTATATTGACGGGGCCCACAGGTATTTCGGCAAACCACAAATCGCTTGTCTTGCTGTCATCTCTCTCGATGGCTCCCACGAACAGGTCAAATTCCGGGTTTTCGAATTCCTTCTCGTCGTCTTCATCGTGTTCGTTTAGGACTATCTCGTTTATGCTTGTGGTTTTGCCCCGGCACACTTTCGCGAAATGTCCTATCTTTTTGCACACCGAGCACGATTTGCCTTTTGCGGGGCATGCGTCGCGACCGTTTCGGTGAGTGTACCCGCACCATGAACAATTTGCGCGCACGTCTCCGGGTCTGCTGTCTTGATCCCGGCTCCCTCTGGCGGCCGGCCGTTGCCTCTGCTGCTGCCTGGAGTCGTACGTTCGTGGTGTTTGGCGGGCCGTATCCTCACGTCGTACGTAATCCACCGCATGTTCGCCGCTTGTCGCCCCTGCCAACTGTCGTCCTGTGTGTTCGCTCAGGCGGCATATTTCCTCGCACATCTTGAGAGACAGTTTCGGCGTTCTTAAGAGCCGATCGCGTAGCTCATTGCATTTGACACCGCTCACTAGTCTGTCGCACATCAATGATTCTTCTAGGCCTTCGTATTGACAGTGTCCGATTCGGTGTCGCACTTCTCTTATGTATGTGTCCATCGTCTCTTGGCCCTGGTTATACGAGTTAAACTTGTACTGAGTCACAGTCAAGTTTGTTCGTCCTTCACAGTATATCCGGAACGCTTCCCGGAGTGGTTCGATTTTGTCTATTTCGGCGGCCGTGAATGTCATTGCTTGATGCACTTTTTGCGCTTCTGCTCCTGCAACGTGTAAAAACACGCAGCACTGCACCTTCTCGCTCCTACTCAGCACTCCGGCTGCTGTGGCGTAGATCTGGTAGGAATGGCTCCAGGCTTTCCAGTTAGCCGCCAAGTCCTCGTTCAAATTCAGTGCGGCGGGGGGTTTTCAACCCGGAAAGAGCCATTTTGCTTCAGTTTCCCGCTTCTGACACCATGTAATGATCATGAACCGACTCTACACAACGACGTCTAGTTTCATAATGCTTTATTTGGGTTCCGCGCAGACGGCGCTGCCGGCCCGATCAGGGTTTCGGTTTCGGGTGCTCGCGTCGTACATACACTACAGCCATCGCTCACAGCCTGCTGCTTCGATGTCACTTTCTGGCTTGTTGATGACACACATATTTGTCTCCACCCACCATCCATCCTACTCTTGTACTCGGCAAATGGTTTGCCCCGGATGTTTCCATTGAGTGATGACTTAATGAACTATATTTACCTGTGCTCCTCCATTCTGTCACTCCTTAAGCGAATCATAACCCTACCGGCCATTCCACTCAACTGGTCACATAGACCTACGTGGTTGAGTTAATTAAATCACACCATGCTCTCTCATTACTGATGAGAGGTAGCACAGAAATACATTGAACAATGAATATCGTTTAATGCTAATGACATTTATTCATCAATTGGTCTACACTCACTTAATTAGAAGAACAATACTCACGATGACACTAATATCCCGTCCTGATATGACTTTAGATGTTGCTAGGACGTAAAACAACAACAAACAAACAAACTAATATTATAAAAACACTTCAAATGTGTGTAATACAGATACATCAGCACTGGAATGAGACTATTCGCCACTCACGGATTTCATTATCTTTGGCATTCCTTAACGCAGAACGAGGGCTGGAGTCATTACCAAAGACACATTTGGTACTGCAATTGAGAATAGACTCCACAGTGACATTGATGCTTTAAGTAAGGCTAAATATTACAAAAATTGGTAATGAACTATTCTCAACATGTTATATATATTTGTAGAATATGTATAGAAATTGTGAATAAACAATGTCTAAAATGTCTAAATGTCTACATTGATCTCCACAACTGTTTGTTGTGGAGATCAATGTAGAAATTTATTTAAAAGAAATTAGTATAACAACTGATAAAAACGTGTCAAAATATCAGCAATTCAACTTTCATACGCACACAATATACTTCAAGCACACAATATGTTCTAAAATTTGAAGTTTTAGAACTGTAGGATATAATGCATTTCGAAACGAGAATACAGTGTTCATTGTTTGACTGAAAACAGTGTGATGTATATGTGAATGACTGAACAATAAAAATAAAATATAAAAATAAAACCCCCCACCCAATCCGGATTTTTATTTCAAAAGGATAATCGCCAATTCTTTGTTATTTGACCTAATTGCAGTCAGTGTCTGACTGAACACCATTAATCTGGTCAGAGTGAGTATAGGAGGATGCATTGACTGACATTACATATGCTGATCACCTGCTATTGAATTACTATTTATTTTGTGAAAATTGTATTATTTACCAATCATAATAAGTCAAACTGGTATCGTTCAATCATTATTCAAACTTGGTTCAGCTTTGTGTAATTTACAAAACATGAATGTAGCATTGCGCTAGCTAGCTATGGATGTGCACCCTGCTGCCTGGCTTATGAGGACATTCCTTGGTGGTGTAGTGGAAGTATTTGGATACCTCTCAACCATCTTTTATTCACGGCTATTACTTCTCCACATTACTTTATATGTGAAGTGAATCAGCCTCACTCAGCCTCACTTAGGCTGGGAACATTAAGAATAATGACTGTTGGCAAAGATGGGTGCAGAGGCAGAACAGCACAAAAACAGTGTTGACTTTAAGGAGATGAAGACCATCATTAAGTCTCTGCATAGATCACCAGAATCACGAGACAGCTACCATCAACTGTCAAGACAACATCAAGTGATCATCTTCCGCCTTAGGACTGGGCATAACAGGGTTAACAATCACCTGCACAGATACTTCCGTGTAGTACCATCTGCCCTCTGCCCCTGTGGAGAGGAAGATCAGACTGCTGAGCATATCCTACAGAGCTGCTTGAACCATCACTCACTGAGGGAAGAGATATGGCCAGCTCCCACTGACTTGCAGGAGAAGCTGTACGGGCCTGCAGATGTGCTACAGAGGACTGTCAATTTTATTATGAGAACTGGGCTCCAAGTGTAATTGAAGGCAAACGAAAAGAAGGGAAGAAGAAGGACCCTTTGACTCTTACCCATGCTGCACCCTACTGTCTATGGGGCGCGCTGTGTACAATAACACCATTAGGATTTGGTTTGTTGTTGGAGGTGTATGTCTTGGCAACATCTAAGTTCATATCAGGACGGGTATGGCCTTTATTGTTGGTTGTTGGAGTTTTACATCCTGGCAACATCTAAGGTCATATCAGGACGGGTATGGAATTGATTGTTGGTTGTTGGAGTTTTACGTCCTGGCAACATCTAAGGTCATATCAGGACGGGTATGGAATTGCTTGCTGGGTGTTGGAGTTTTACGCCCTCACAACATCACCGGTTATATCAGGACGGGTATGGAATTGTGACAGTGCACACTTATGGCGACTTTATAGTGCTTCCCAACTTGGAGACCAGGCCACATGTACCATGCCATGCTATCCCACTCAGTTACATTATCCTGATACTAAGCCAACCAGTCCTTGCTGTATCCTAGTCATGCCAAGCGCCTGGCTATGAAGCAACAAGTATCGATTTATAAGTAATTGGTTTGACTCAACCAGGGTTCGAAACTGTGCGTTCGAATCCCACTATCTACCAAACCGGGAGACAGATGCTCAAGTGCACTAGGAGTATTCGACCATAAGACATAACAGGTTGTGGAGAGCAATTGAATTAAAACAATCTAACACAAAGAGAGATGGGGGGGGCAGTGCTGGATTTAGATGAAGAGAGGCCCTAGACTATTCCACTTGTAACGCCCATCCCAAAGGCCTATTGGCAGTATAACAAACATGACCCACCTTGGCTGGAACCCCATATAGATATTGAAGCTCTACACTTCGTCCTACCAAGCATATATGTAAATCCAGCATTTGCGGGGGAGGGGGTATCTTCCAATCTAGAAGGATTACTCGAATGAACAGCGCAATCAAATTGTACGACTGCTGGAGAGTCTGCCTCGTTTTGGAACCTACTCAATATTCCTGAGACAATATTACGGAATTCCCAAGATGCACCTCCGGCGATGCACTCGCCATTTTAAGTAATATAAATCCGTTGATTGAGAGTGGGACTAAATTGTCTCGGCAGTGTGGACAACATCGCGCTGTGATTAATTGAGAAATGATTTTTTATTATCAAGGAATCATGACAGTATGGAGGTGTCGTTGTCCACAAGCGGATGGTGTTGGGACGTTTACCGTCTGGAACGTTATGGCCGGCCAATAATGTTACAATGTTTCCGTCCTAAGCGTTCCTTACTGGTTACAATGCTTACTTGGCAAGTGTTCTTAAATAGTCATATTGTTTTTAGTTAGAACTCATCCCTTATCCTCGAGTACCATTGGGGAGACAGATATTACATTTTTTTCTTTTTTTTCTTTTTGGTCCAGTAGTTGTTTAAGCAGGGGAAATTTCAGTCATAGACGACTGGTCTTCCTCATTCCACTGCCGATAGAAAGCCTGAGCCTACACTTTTACCGACCCAAGGGATTTTTAATCTCCCGCACCACATAGACATAGTATGAGAGCAACCAGCCTTTGCTGATGCTGTAAGTTAAACACAGCGGTTGAAATCCAAATTGGCAGAGCTGGGGGCACGGGGAATCGAACCGCCGACCCTCAGATTAGGAGTCTGACTTAGAAAAAAGTCAGACACTCTAAGCACTCCGCCACAGAGAACGCCACTTTGCAACCAGTTTTCTCAATTTGTCTCTGTTTACCAATACCCACTGCAACCTACCAAACTCCA